>VCAZ01000004.1:4812500-5235000 GCA_005784505.1 Bagarius yarrelli | reverse complement strand
GACGTGCACCCGAGCGACTTGTACCTTTCGTTTTGCAACGCTTATTCTCTAATGGATTTGTTGTACGGCTCAACGAACCCAGACAACTTGAACTGTAGCTTGGACGCTCTCGCGGGCGACGACCCGTCCAGGTGTAGTCTGTGCGTGCAGGCGTACCAGCGCTACGACCTGCACGCTCAAGAGAAATACGAGGAGTTCGTGAGCATGACCGAGCGCTACGAGACGGACGCGTACTCGGTGCGAACGTGCATGGATGAGTGTAAGGTAGGAGGGCATCGAATCATACAATTTCTTGGTTTTTTTTTTTTACTTCGTTTTTGCCTGGTCGTCATGGTAACTGACGACTGTTTCATCACGGTGCTTTTTAGTAGTCAAGTACCGGTAACAATAATTTGCTCTTCTAAAATAAATGCAGCAACCAAATGTCTGTGCATAATCTACGCTTCAAAGCTGCTTATTGTACAGGTTGTGCAGTTTTTAACATTTACATTGCACATAACACAGCAGAAACTGTGTGTTCTAGCGCATCAGGTTGCAGCTGGCCAAGGTTACTGTGTCAGTGCACCAGCAGCTTCAAACAGATCTTTTATGCTGTGTGTGTGTGTGTGTGTGTGTGTGTGCTCTTCCAGCCTGTGCGCAAAAGATAGGGCTTTTTTACAGACCAGGTGTTCACTCACATCCGCACCACTCCACGTTTGAGTACATTTCAGTAACACTAAATAGGGTACCAGTGCTTCCCCGCGGCTAATCTGCTAGAAGAGCTTCCTCTCCCCATTTGGCTTTTGTTTGCCCACCACTCACCCCACACGCGCTCTTAACCGCGCATAAAACTCAACCTTAAGTATTGATTGCTAACACTGTCATCACAAACCGAGGACAAAGATGGCTGCGCTGATAAAGGAACGAGTCATGCGGTCATTACTAAATGGTCAAACATTTACTGCTGCTGAGAGACGCAGCGCGAATCGCCTTTTAAATGAAGTAGGTAACTGCTGAACAGCTGCGCTCTGTCATTGGACCGTTTGATTCTTAAGTGTGCGTGTGTGTGTGTGTGTGTGTGAAGAAAGAAAGAGAGAGCGCGAGAAAGAGATGTACGAAGAAGTTCCCTGTCCCCGGTCCTGAAATCTACGCAAACCCACAAAACCGTTATATCTGTACATAATAGTGTTAACAGTTAATCTATGTTTACTATCAGCTCGCGATTTAAGACTTCATTAGCTTAATGGCAACAACTTAACTTGACCTAATTGTAGGCTTTCATGATAACAGATATTGCGTAAGTGTTTCTATATTCTGAAGGATTAGATGTCCCTAGAAAAAAAAAGTTTTTTTGGACTTTGTGGGATATTTGGCTAGTTCCTATAAGAAAAAAACCCTTGCTGTAATTTTTTTATATACACTGAGAAGAAGATTTGATCCCCAGCTGAATCAGCCTCGAAACCTTAATGACTTGGAGAGGATCTGCGAAAAAAGAAGTGGGACAAAATCTCTCCTGAGATGTGTGCAAACCTGGTGGCCAACTACAAGAAATGTCTGACCTCTGTAGTTGCCAACAAAGGTTTTGCCACCAAGTAGCAAGTCTTGTTTTATGAAGGTGTCAAATACTTATTTCACTCATTTAAAATGCAAATCAATGTATAACTTTTTTGTAATACATTTTTGGATGTTTTTGCTATTATTCTAACCCACTATTAAAAATACAGACAGATCATTTCTTTGTCAGTTGGTGAACATACAAAATAAGCAGAGGATCAAATAATTTCCCTCACTGTACTATGCAAAGAAAATGATTAACATTGTTTAAAGATTAAACAACATTTTCTATAGGAGTTTATGCTTAAGGAGAGACACCTTAAGACATCACATTTATTCTATGATGTCTTATGTGATGCCGTGCTACATTAATCAATATTTGGTTGCCACAAAATATTAAAGGTCACATTTTTAGAAAGAAGTGCTTCTGACATTTTTTTTTTAAATCACCTGGACGTTACCTTTAAGCTTCTAGTACAATTGTCATTCTTCACAGTGGGAAGGTGGATTTAAAACTTTCAAAATGTAATATATGAAGTAAATATGTTCTAGTTATGCACTTAAAATGTACACAATGCCCACATTCCCTTAAAAATAAACTGATTAACAATATTTTAAAAAATCAGCCCAAGGAAAAGTACAATGACAAAGTCAGGTACAAGTAAAAATACCCCATTATACAGTGTTAAATGTCAGCACTCATGTACATGCGTGTAGATTTTAGTTAATGACTAACTAAAAACATACACACAAAACCCGAAGGTTAGAGAATGATGTATTAACATTTAAACAACATTTACGGAGATCTTGATATTTATAGAAAGTACTACACATACAGACATGTTTGGTGTTGGAGAACAACGATATGAGCTAATCAAGGCTCAAAATACTATGATTATTTCCAGTCTTTGTAATAGCCACAGATATTGATGTAGGTGGCAGGAGTCGATCTGAGCTTCTGACAGGAAGCTGCACGACATTCCAGTCGCAGCTGTGAGGAAGCAGGTGACAGAGAAAGAAAGAGAGAGATACAGAGAGAATGGGTAATCACTGTGACAGCGGATCAGCCCTCAGGTTGATTTAATCTGCCACTGTTTCAGCTCTATGACTATCTATTGGCAGGAACGGTCGCTTTGTGTGTATGTGTTGTGTGTGCGCTTCCTTGCTGTGGCTGGGTAGGGGGTTAAATATAGGGAACAGACACTTGAACGTGCACTCCACCAGGGGCAACTGCTTACAGAGAAAAAAACCTCGGATAAGAACAGGTTAGAAACGGACATGCTTTCACTTAACAGTGTACCATTTTTAGCTAACACTTGCCTCTTAGGGTCTGTCTAAGTTCACTTATACTGTTTGAAATGCTCCACATGTCTTCCTTCAGTCAAGATGCTTTTTATCAAATTGAACCGAAATTTGATAAAAAAAAAAAAAAGCCTCTGTTTTTGTACCTGATTTGTAGCTGGATTTTGGGAAGAGAGATATTTGAAGGAAATTCGAGTGGACATGAGATCATACCCAGAACTGCAGCACAGACAGGAGATCAATCCCTGCTGCTGTTTCTTCTGCGAATGTCATACGTCCCTTTAAATTCTTAACCGAATACACCCTAAGGGGATTCCGAGTGTTCTAGTAATTCTTATAGACAGTACTCCTTCCCTCCTTCCTTTCTTCCTTCCTTTCATTTCTTCCTTCCTTCACCATGGCATCCATACTAGCTATTTAAAAAAAAATGCAACAGGTTCTGGAATGCAAATCCAGGTGGTTTGGACTGACAACAATAAGTTCCATTACAGGCCTGCACTACATGATTATGGCTCAGAAAAAGAATCTTAAACTCTTTACTTAAAATTGGGTTCTCTTGTCTAGCTAGTTTGATTTCATGCTTTGTGTTTTGTGTTTATAGTTTGTGATTATGATCATGTGGTGATATTGTCCTGTCGCTTTAGCAGCATAATACCATAAAGCATGATGTTTCCACCTCCATGTGACAATGGGGATAGTGTTCTTGGGGTCATAGGCGAACACAGCGGGTTAAGTTGATGCCAAAGAGCCAGATTTTGGTCTCATCTGACCACAACACTTTTACACAGTTCTCCTCTTCTCCCAGACCGTGGAAGATTGACAGGCATTTTGTGTTTCTTTCTTTTGCGACTAATCAAAATGCCCTTAGGGAAAATTTATATTTTTAGTGGGTCCTACTTTACTGTGGGCTTAGCAGATACCAGCCTGTTCACCTCGTCGTCGTTTCTACCTCATACCTGCCGTGTCAAAGCCCACTCACCTCAAACCTGCCACGTCAGAGCCTGCTTACCTCATACCTGCCACGTCAGAGCCCGCTCACTTTATACTTGCCACACCAGAACCCGCTTACCTCATATCTGCCACGTCAGAGTCTATCCACTCACCTCATACCTGCCATGTCAGAGCTCGCTCACCTTATACTTGCCACACCAGAGCCAGGGCCTGGCTCTCCATCCCGCTCCCAGGGACCTTGTTCATGTTTAAGTCTTGATTTTGTCACGTGATTATTGTTCCCCATGTGGTCCTGTCATGATATTTTCTTGTTTGTGTGTCATGTTTCAATTGGATGATTCATGTCATGTGTCCCCCATTGTCTAGTATATATAGCCCCTTGTTTCCTTCGCCCTTGTCTTTCATTGTGGATGTTTGCTCTAGGTTAAGTATATGTCAAATTAAGTGCTAGTCCAGTCATTGTTTGTTTGTCATTGTTGTTAATAAAGCTCCTCCAGTAGATATCTTACGCTTTAACGGCAAATGTTTCCATGCCTAATGTTTACTGTGCTTACAGTCAAACATTACATCATTTTACTGAGGTTTTATATTAAGGCTTTACAGTAACAGCCTCATGCTCATCCGACATACTGGAATGAAGCTATCATGACAAATCAGCACTTAATAATTTAGATAGATTCTGCACAAAGCAACAACATTACCCCGAACTGGCAGGAAATACAGTTTACCTATTGTTTTCTCAGATTTTAAATAAAAAAACATTTTTGGTAATTGTGGTTTATGGTTCATTTTATCAACAGATGAAAATTTCTTAAACTAAACCCAAGCATAGCTGATTTTAAATGTGCTTTCACACCAATTGTTTAAAGCACATCTTATTAATCGTTTTTACTTTGTTTGTGTTTTCGGATCGATTTGGATTCACATTAGAATTAAATAAAAAAAACCCAAAAGCAGTAAAACAGCTGATTAAGTAATTAATAAAATAAACTGTCAGCCAAAGAATGCAACACAGAGCCAGCACCCAGTACATTTCTGACATTCCCTGATTGATTTAAGGGTCTTGCTCAGGGGCCCAGCAGTGACAGCTTGATGATGCTGGGATTTGAACGGATTGATCTTTCAATCAGCAGTCCAACACCCGAACCACTGAGCTACCATTTCCAGATGACTTAACGGTTAGATAAACAGCTAAGGTAAATAATGTTTCGTTATTTACTTGTTGTACTGAAGCACCTCACAGTGTTCTTTTCGTATAGTTTAACACAGGAGTGGGCAATCCTGGTCCTGGATGGCCGGTGTCCTGCAACTTGCCTCAACACACTTACCTGTAAGTTCTAAGTCTACCTAGCAAGATCTTGATTAGTTGGTTCAGTGGTGTTTGATCAGGGTTCGAGCTAAACTTTGCAGGACACACAGCCCTCCAGGACCGAGATTGCCCACCCATGGTTTAGCAGCTACATAAAAACGTTGCAACCCAAAACCTGTCATTCTGTGAAACCGTACAAAAAAGGGAGGGCTTTACTTTTAGAAAGACTTTTAAAAATCAGACCTATGTGTATAAAATATCATAAATTGTCCATCTGTTTTTATTCGAATTGAAAAATGTATTCTTAATGACATTTGGAATGTACTGTCTGGATCCAGTGTTTTGACATGCTATGTGAAAAAAGCTTAATAGATTTAGAGAGAATGCTTGTGTGGGCTGAAATGTGTACGGGAATGAAAGAACGTTCAACAACAGTAAAGAATAACTGACAAACAGCAGAGTGAAGCTATAATCTAATGGCTTTTTAATCATTCTAATGATGCACACTACATTCAGCTTAACCGGGGCAGGTTCAGGAAAGGGTGTAGCTATTGGATACGTAGCTTAAAGCTTATACATGTTTTTATTACATCTCATTTGCTCTCTATGTTATTCTAAACCAGGCCTGTGTCTCTCTTAAAATTGTGGTTGGTACAGAATGCAGCATTTCACTCAGACATGTGAACGGAAAGCACTTTTTTATCGTAATGTCGTCTTTACATTGGTTTCCAGTCTATTCTAGAATTGATTTTGAGGTTTAAAGCCTTAAATGGCCTAGCACCAATCTACTTCTCTGTACCTGGGGTAAGATTAAAGCATAGGGGAGATTGTGCTTTTGCAGTCGTTGCCCTAAACTCTGGGATTCATTACCATTTTCTGTAACAAAAAAGGCTCAAACTTTGTCTGCTTTTAAAACCTAGCCTTAAAACCTACTTTTATTTTTTGGCATTTAATTTTCAAAGCTGTGGTTCCTCTTAAGGAACTTTTATAACCACTGCCCTGAAGCACAATACCACCATCCAACCAATCAGAAAGCATTACATCACAGACGGGTGATGTCATCGACCAGGAAGTCAGCGCACCTCGTTAAGGTCAACGCACCTTGGTAGGGTCTTTTTCTTCAGTGCGTGTATATGTTTGTGTGTGACAAAAAAAAATGATGCCAAAAAGAAATCTTAAAATGGTGACGGAAAAGATTTAAGCAGTGTGCCTGCTGCCTGGGGGTGGGAAAGTGCAGTTGGCGCTTAAGAGCATTGTGAGGCACCTCTTCAGGATAGAGGATAAAGACAAGGCTTACCTTCTGGATGCCCCATCTTGGTCCTCTTTGGCGATGCAGTACAATTGGTAGTCGCCAGATTCAAGGGGATGCTGGGCGGGAGCAATAGAAAATAGCAACAAATAGAAAGCTAAAAAAACTCGCACTCTACCAAGAAATCACTCAAAATAAGACGGAAGTCAGCCTTGGGAAGCTTAACTCCTTTCGTAGATGTCATGACACTAAACAGACAATAAGCAAATGGGTGGTTGAGACCATCACTCTCGCTTATGAGGCCACCGGCCTCCCGGTCTCAGAAGGGCTCAGTATCTTATTCAGAAAAGTGTTTTAATGCAGCTATTGCAGTTGCAGTTCCTGAATAGAGAGGTCTGTAGATTATGTATGTAACCTTGGTTCCCCCCAACATCCCTGTCACACTGATTGCATGGTTACCAAGGTTTGTTGATACTTGTTTTTTTACTTGTTGGTACATTACCTGTCCGCGACGCATTTCTATCTATCTATCTATCTATCTATCTATCTATCTATCTATCTATCTATCTAAATTCTTACTCAAATTTTAATGTATTTTATTTTTACATAAAGAAGTTCCACAGCCATAAAGAAGACATTAGAGGCTGAAAACCTGGATTGGATGGTTTGTGCACAAAGGAGTAGGCTGTTTCACAGTACTCTGCCTCCTACTTTAAAACAAAGAAGAAGGAGGAGCGCTGAGGTTTAGGTCAGGTGTCTGTGGCAGCATTAGAATGCAGAGCATGTTTACTCATTCATAAAGAAATACAACAAAAAAAATGCCATCATGGGCTGCAGCAGCCTTTTAGTGAGGAACACAAGCACACCAAGGTCAATATCCCAGAGCCTAACTGCTACTGCGGATGGAAATTTGCAACAAAATGCATACATACACTTTTAGATGTCAATGAAGACAGGTAAACACACATATATACTCCAATAGTGAACCATGGAAACACTTCTATGTCAGTTAGATACTGTTGAAGCAAAAAAAAAAAAATTAAGCAGTATGCAGAGGCGACTGGATTTGACATACTGCTGCCAGACAGTAAAAACAGACATGGATGATTTGACACAACACATAAAGCGATCTGCTGCTACCAAATGCGAGTAGCATTATTTCATTAGCTGAAGATGAAGGTCGGCACACAATGGCACGGAATAAGATTTCCTTTGAGCGTGTCACCAAGGAGACAGAACAAGTCTGGCCTGCGTTATGACATTATGGCCCATTACTTACAAGGTATCCCTCTCTGTATCTAATTCTGACACCTCACTTTCACTTCAAAAAATTACAACAAAAGCAGGGCTTATTCTTTTAAACTCTATAATCAACATCAGTACCATTTCAGCAGCATGACAAACAACAAAACTGCATAAACATCATTTAAGGCAGATTTCTATATATTTTTTCAATTTAAAGTTTATGAGATTGTGATGTAGCTTGCTCTTCTACTTGTCATTGCTATGCTATCCTTTCTGGATAACACTGATATATATTACAAGGGGCAAAGCTTTTTGGACACCTTACGAGCACATCCTAATCTTTTCCAAACAGTTGCCACACGGCAGCTTGCACACTGTCACCTAGAATGTCTTTGTATGTAGTAGCATTATATTATGCCTATATTACTACTAAGCTACTAAGTTCTGGTTGGTGTGGAAGTCCTTGTGTGTTCTGCATAGACCACTGACTTTGACTCAACCCCACTGAACACCTTTGGGATATACTGGATCACCAACTGCATACCAGAATTTTTCATAGTATAATAAATAAATCCTTAAAATCTCTAATCTAGTAGAAAGCTATCCCAGAAGTGTGGAGGTTAATATAGAAAGTTAGTATAGAAAGTAGATAAATCTATATATCTATATATATATATCTATATCTATATCTATCTATCTATATCTATCTATATATTATATATCTATATATTATATATATATATATATATATATATATATATATATATAGATATATATATATATATAATTTAGGATGGTCATGTGTCCCACTACTCTATATAGTGTTGCATTGACAAATAAGAACATTAAAATAAAAAATCCATTTACTTACAGGACTATAAATCGTTTCAGATTTATTAGCGTATATGGTGTACAGAATTGGGCTCGTGTATTGAAGCCTTTCAGGCAGCTTATAATGGCCTAACACCTTACAAAGGCACTTCATGTCTCCTGTCTGTACGTGTAATGTCAACTTGACATTAGAAGTGACAAAAGTGGTTTTGATGACAACCGATGCCTGTTGCTATTGGGCTTATGTTTATGTTTTATTAACGTTGATTCCATTTTTCTGCCTATGCCACCTTTGAAGACAACTGTATAAAATAGCAGCAGAAATACTACAGATTAATCACTTTTTCCAATATCTTGGATAAATTCAAGCTGAAAATTAGACACAAAACTAAATAACGTCCTATTTAGGGTACAATATATGGCCAAAAATGTGTGGACACCCAAAATAATGATTTTTTTTCCCCCAAACTGCTGCCGCAAAGTTGAAAGTATGTTGTATTTTTTATTCATTTACTGTTTCAGCATAACAATGCCAGAGGTGTAGTTAGGGTTTTCAGAGCATGGGGACAAAGTCAGTTTTCATGCCCCCTCCTGGCTCCCTAGTGACAAGGTGTGAGCCATAAAGTGGTCCGTCATTCTTTCCCATGAAATTTTGGAGTTTTAGAAAACTCCTTGCCCCCCTTGCTCTGTCACTGGACAATGCCACTGTACTCCGCATTCTGTGTCTTTTTGTTTTTCTAGTTTATTTTTCTGTTGTGTAATAAACAGACTTTGTTTTGCTTTTTACATTTTTTTGGTTTTGTTATTTCCACCTTGACCATTAACACTTTCACGGTACATTATATTCTCTGTAGGACACCTTCATCCTCAGTTCAAGGCAATCAAAAAGCCACCAACTAGCTGTATCTTCTGACAGGCAGTAATTGTGCTGAAATTTTTATCTAGAGTCCCTTTCTTTCTGTAGAGAACAGCCACTTAAACCCAACAGGCTTGAGTACAGAAAATTAATCAGCCACGGTGAGTTTGACGTCAAACCCAAGTCACCTTCTTTCACAGCCAACAAAGAAGCATGACATTTCAGGGTTTAGCAGTCACATCGACAGTGAATCTTAGCCTGAGTGCAAGACATACCTTATTTGGCTGTTAAGAGATGTTAAGTGTTTGAGATGTCCTAACTATCTGACATGCTCAGAAATCTACTACATGACACATTAATACCTACTAGAAGAGATGAGATTTAATATCAAATAAAATTTCTTAAGAAAACAACAAGGAAATAAATGTTCAAATAAATATAAAGAACAAGCATAGCTGTAAAAATTAGATGTAACAATTTAAGTATACGAGATACACTCGGTGATTAAGGTGTTGGGCTGCTAACTGGAAAACTACCACTGCTGGGCTCAAGGATCAAGGCCCTTTACCCCCAAAAGCTTAGTTGCGTAAATGAAATAACTGTCGCTCTGGATAGGAGCGTCTTCTAAATGCAGAAAATGTGGGAGGTGGTTAAGGTTTTAGACTGCTAATTGGAAAATAGTAATTGGGTTCGATTCCCAGCGCCATCAAGTTGCCACTGCTAGGCCCCTGAAAAAGGCCCTTAACCCCCAATTGCTCATTTACAAATGTAAATGTATATAAATTGTAAACCATATAGATGGAAGTTTCACACAGAAACTTCAAAAGAATAATATTCAGGAAACTTTTAATAAATCTGATTAAATAAGCCAAATTGAATAGGTTTATGTGACTTTGAAATAAAACGATCTTCTGAAAGTTATTACATAATTTAAACTCCTGAAAGCCGACCAGGAAAAAAGTAAAAGAATATTAAAAGGTTGTAAAAACACTGCATTGAATGTCCTGTTAAGCCTCTGGTATACAGACAAAAATTGTGGCAATAATCTTCCTCAAATAATGTGAAACCATTTACTTTGTTAAAAGCTTTCGTACAGCTTTAATTCCGCTAGCTGCCAGGCAGTTAGCAGGAGAATCGCTTCTTGGGTAAAGAAAGATTTCACACCTTTACATTAGCTCCACACTGTTTAACAAGGTTACACATATTCCTTACTGTACAGTCATCCAACCACAGCAAAGCTATGGGCCAAATACAACTCTGATGAGCACCTTCTTTTACATATGGGGAATAGTGTATAGCAGCTAGCATGTTCTTCTCTTAACTTCAGGGTCGGGAGTTGTTCTACAGGGTCCTGCCTATGTTCTACAATCATAAAGACTCCCGATTCACAAATCCTTCTCCTTGTTTACTCAGATCAATTGAGTTATCATGTTGCTAACAAGAACATAGATAAATACGAACTAAAAACTACACCATTTACTTGTTTTAAGTACTTGTTAGCTAGTAACTGTGAGAACTGAGCTGTTCTGCATGGTCAGAACACACTCAAAATTGCAGATACTCATTCATTAGATTATTTATACGTCCACAGTTGCATTATTTACTTTTTATTTCATAATTATCTTTTCACCAAACTACCTGGCTTAGTCAGGTAACATACGTTGCTGGGTTCTCATAATGACGCATGACCCTTTCAAAAATTTATGTTACTGTATTTCTAGTTCAGGGAGTCTCACAAAGCTGGGTATCTATAATTTAATAGGATTTAGTTAAAATTGATTTAATTTATTGACAGTTTTGCTTAGCTGTTAGACTGGCATGCACTAAGTAACATGAAGCACAGAGATTAGAGCCAAAGAATTCCAGAGAAAGAAAGAGAGCATGAAGCATAGTTATAGCTAAAGCTAATTCACCTGTCTATAACAAGTGGTGTTAATGATAGAAATCACATACCCAACAGCGATGATGGTCGGTTTGCAAAACTGCACACTATCATAGCGAATCTACCTGCTGAGAAGTCTATTGCAGGTCTCTGCGCTGTAGGAAACTGCTATTCTCTTTAAGGCGGGTAATTCCATCCCAGTCCACATGAGTCAGAGTCAAATATGTTGTTATTATGCCTATGAGGCTACAGTGTTAGCTTGAAGTAATGCTAGAGAACTTGTCGACCATACAAGCAATACATTTTTCTTCCAGTCCTGCCCTTTTCCACAGTGCATATCATTTTTAGCACACATTTGCCTATCAGAAACTCGAGTGGTTGACTAGCCGTGGAGCCGGTTGTTTATCTAGTATGTACACAGATTTTTAAAAAGTTTGAAAAAAGCAAAGCATGTTACGTTACTGCAACAGTGGCAAGTTCATTAAATCATAATGAATCATAATGATCTTCATTTAATTTGCCCTATATCTGTGCCCGTACTCTGCACACTGTGTTGCGGTTCTCCCTGTGCTTACGTGGGTTTATTTCGGGTACTCCGGTTTCCTACCACAGTCCAAAAACATGTATGTTTAGTTGATTGGTGATTCCAATTTGCCCATAGCAGTGAATGCGAGTTTGTGTGGTTGTTTGTCTGTATGTGTTCCTGTGATGGACTGGTGACCTGTCCAGGTTGTACCCCTGGCTTTTGCTCAGTGACAGCTGGGATAGACCCCACCAGATCCCTGTGACCCTGATTAAGAATCAGTAGGTATAGACAATGGATGGATAGATTTTGTAGAGGCACATAAATGTTGTAACTGTTGAATGCAGAGCTGGCCCAGGCCTGTAGGGGGCTCTAAGCAGAATTTTATTTTGTGTCCCTCTCTGTCGCCTCCAATATGAGTAAATATTGATTGATTTTTTTGCACACTGTAAACCTTACACACCTATTATCATTTTTATTTATAGTAGCTGTTTTGCTTACAACATTCCAGTGTTTTTAATTGTAAAATGGTCAAAACCACAATAATGCTCATCTGTTCATTCATACATTTAACATTTCAAATTTTGCTTTCGTAAGTTGCATATTTAATGTTGGGTACTGAAAATTAGCGAAATAAACCAGCAGACGGTACAGCCTAGTTTAGTTTTTCTAACTTACCTTTATCTTGATTTTTTTTTCTTTTCTCTGCACCAGTAGAACATGTCCTATTTTGTGGCAGTAATGAGAGTTTTGCAGTTTTGCAATGCTGCTCCTTCTTCACTCAACTTTAATGCTGCTAACATTAATCAGTCACGCTTTGGCTGTGCATGCATCCTGCATCCTGCTGACATCACATTGCATTGTTTTTTTTTTATTCCTCTTGTGCATTAACCTAAAATACCTAAAAACAATGTTTCATTTCGTGTACTGTCAGGGGCCCCCTGGTAACCACGGAGGCTCTAAGCAGCCGCTTGGTGCTTATGTATTGGGCCGGCTCTGGATGAATGCATGAAGTGTTGAGCATTCAAAATGTGGGTTTTTTTTTTTTTTGTGCAATTTAAATTTGCATTTTTTTTGTTAAAAATTTCAGTGTAAACACAATAATACACTATTTAGGATACACCAATTTAATTGCAAAAAACCCAGACTGTTTTATTGGTTGTTTTTGGTCCACATGGTTTGAACTCGGTGTATGTGTTACTTCCTTAGTAGTATTTGCGCATTCTAACACTTTAAGAAGTTTTATTATAGAATATAGCTCTTTACCAATACAGTACTAAAGATGACTGTATTCATCTGTACTATACTGTAAATGTTTTCAGATGATTTTACAAGAAAAATATAATTGGAAATAACTCTGGACTATAAAGTTACAATTATAACTTAATTGCTACACTTGCCTTAAAATTTTATCATTAAAAGTCACCTTATCCGTGCATATTAAAAGTTTAGAACTCAAACATGTTTTTAAAATTTACCTCTCAACTGTACCAACGAGGATAAATGTGATTTTGCCAAGTAGGATGTGATCCTGGATTAACATCCTTTGTTTATCCTGATTCAACATTTTACCAACCAATCATAACCATCTGAAGTAATCAGTATGTGCCGACCAAACCCGCCTTAATCCCGTATGGAATCTTTCTCTTTATTGCCCACAAACAAACTGAAAATTCATTAAATCTGGAACAGTTTACTGACAGTGACGACTCCTGGATTTACGTTCAATCACAACATAAAATTAGACTAACTATATTGCAATAATTTATAATAATCCAGAAACATTAGTGAATTTAGACTGTATTGATTGGTGATAATCCCAAATAAACATTATTAAGTTCAAACAGTGAATCATAAACAATCACTAATGAACAATTGAAGATGAAATGCTATGAAATGGTGAACCTGTAGAACCGCAATAGAACAACATTCTTACTATAACACAGGGCTAAAATTATTTAAGTCACAACCTTTAGAAATCTGAAAAAAAAAAATCTGAATACATTTCACTGCACACACACACATACAGACACACGCACACTACATCTATTTTTGGTTATAAACGTGACCAAGATGTTAGCTAAACTGCACATACATTTTGTGTTTAACTGTTCAGTACAGCATGTAATGTCATAATGTCATTTAAGGACTTCATGTTTTTGATATACAATAAATACATTTATTAGATGGGTATAATTAGTTGATTAAGATGTTGATCCAGAATTAACAAAGGTTTTCAATCCAGGATCACATCCTACTTGGCAAAATCACATCCACCACCAAAAAGCCACCACTGATTTTAGCTGATTTTGGGTAATATGATTGATAAAAGGGCACAAAATCCCTATTATGTACTCTAGATATCTATTTTAATACTTGCCTGAACTGTTAGCTTTTTTCAAATGTGCGTTTTCTGCAGAACTTTCACTGTGCCCGTGGCGGCATAAAACATTGCTTTGTGGATAATCTGCCTTAAAACATATTTCTGAGTCATCTACAAATCTAAATTCATCATTTACATGACTCTTGGTCCATGGCACTCTGGGCCAGTGGGACTGTTCCTCATAGGATTTTGACTGTTAGCCAGCCGCTAGCAGCCAGGCACCCCCTATCGAGGCTCGTATGGCACAGTGGAGCAATGTTTTATGCTCCCCACTGGCACAGCGGGAGCGACTGTCATGCTCTTTTCCACCATCATTTCTCTGGAGGTTTATTTTGTGCGAAAGCCTGTGGCGCATTTAGCAAAGGCTTTACACCGTATACTGTAAAATCCCACAGATTTTCCATTATCTGCAAGTATGCTTTCAGTGGCACTGATCTTTTATTCATAAAAAATTTGCCTTTGGTAAAAAAAATAAAATAAGATATTTTCGAAAATTTTCATAACGTATTGATTTTATTACCCTTAATATATTTTAGGAAATATCTATTCTTAACGTTTTTATTTTCAATTGTAGTATCTGCAAAATAAAGGTTCCATCACAGCACAAGCGACCTCTGGCGTACCTACAGCTGGAGCATGTTCAGGGTTCACAATTATCCTTTCCAGTCTGCAATGCACTGGATGTCCTTTTGAGAGAATTTCGAAGTATGGGACATGTTTCGGCTTATCTAAACTCATGCCAGAAGTGAGAACTTCAATCTAGTGTTCGGGAATCTGTGGGAATCCATGCAGCTGAGCCGGACTTACCCACTTCTGCGCAAATCCTCAGTAATAAGATAGCAGATCAGCTGTCCTAATACAATAGACTTGTATTGTCTTACGTCTTGTATCAAACATGATATCTGTGAATTCAGAGGTGGATGGGCTCTGGAATCCTAAGGATTTTTCCATAGCATGTTGAGATGTTCAACTAAATCAAATTGCAATAAAGAGGATAAATGGATTTTTTTGGGGGAAATCCGTTTCCCTGATGTTACTTTTAGGGATAATTTCAAAAATGTCATGTTTACAGTATTGGTGTTAAACCAGAGTTTGGCAGGAATGTTTGGTGCACGCTGCAAATTGTGGGTTTGCTCTTTAGGTGACACACCAATTTATTAATGCTATTACCTAACCAGCTTAATTATATAATTATACAATTACCATTTTTATTAGTAAACATCAGAATGGAAAATAAATAGAAAAATGATTTTAGTGACCTTAGTAAAAAGTAAGATTGTTTTTGGTGCCTGGCCCCAACCTGCTGCTCTCCTGAGATTTTTACACACGGCAGTCTTTATACTGTATATTAATAATAGTGGAAAATGATCTAGTGACGGTTATTTCGATAAAAAAAACTTCTCTGATAAGCAAAGCCAGAAAATAATAGACAGGTGAGAGATATTAACACAAACAGTGGCAGCTGGTCAGTACAGGGCAAAGGGGCATCATGCCACAAAGAAAAAATCATTTAAATATATTTTGCAAATCAATAAAAAACATTTAGTCTTACTATACCACTGTCATATTATTATTTAATAAAAAATAATAATAAATAAACTGTACTGTAATACATAATGCAAGTGTATATGTACTGTATGTCTGTAACTTTTAAAAAGCATGTGATTTGAGAGTGAGCTCTAATTGGCTTGTTGGTCTTCCTATTATTGTTGGTTTAGTGGTCAACATTAGTATTACAAGTTACGTCTCTGAATGTAATTGATTCAAATAGCTAATATACTGGAATGATCACCTTGCATACTTAATTATTGATAATAATTTGACAATAAAAAGTATAAAAATAATTTCTTCTGATTTTATTAAAAGCCCATGTGGGGATACCTGAAGCTTGATTGCTAAATTTTCGATCTATAATTGTAGTGTTTGTCATAATAATCCTTTTGCTTGATTGCATCCACCAGTAAGGCAAAGACAAGATCATTTATGTAGCACATTTCATACAGAGTGGAAATTTAAAGTGCTTTCATAAGAAAAACAAAAAAAATAAATTAAAAACAAAGATTTACAAAAATGAAAACAGTTAAAAATCTAAAATAACCAGTTTGGAAGCAGCACAGTGCTCAATTAGTGAAGGCCGAACTAAATAAATGTGTTTTAAGTCCGGATTAAAAGATGGCTACTGATTAGCACATCTGATCTCTTCTGGTAGATGGTTCCAACTGCGGGCTGCAGAATGGCTAAAAGCAGATTCCTCTCTGTTTAGACTGAACCCTTGGTATGTTTAACTGACTTGATCCTAATGATCTAAGTGATTCTAATGATCTAAGTTCTACAATTATTTTTTTTGCTAACCCATTTACATTAAATTTACACCAGCATTTGTTTGGTATCACATTCTCGATTGTAATCAGCTACTAGTCCTCCTGCCGAAGTTGTTTTTTGTATCCTCTGCAAGAGGAGACAATCAAGTCTGCTTCAGACAAATGAACAGGAAATTGGCTGATATTTTCAATTTCTTAGAAACCACATACTAAGTGTTTTTTTTGCACAGAGATAATTTGTGCTCTGATGTTTATTGAAAATTTTTGAACATTTGGATCCTGAAAAGATATTTTCCATTTCCTCCTGAATGGTCAGATTTGCCATTCATCTGTCGGTTCATTATCAGTATCTTTGGATAAATAAGAAGTTGTCTTGTCCAGGTTGTACCCCTGCCTTTCGCCTGATGAGAATAAGCGGGTATAGACTATAGATGGATGGATGAATAAGAAGTAAATAGACAAATACGTAGAAAAAATGTACACATTAATACAGGAAATGGACCAACACATTACAGATCTTATTGATTCATAAGACTATCTACGCTAATGTTGTTTTACCTCAGCGTGAGTGTATGTGAAGTAAAGACAAAATAAGTTATAGAAATAACTTTGACTAATTTTGGAAACTTTTAAAAACTTATGAAATTTGAAGAACTAATTTTAACTACGTTTGCTCAGCTCCTAGATGGATATAAAGTTTTTCCTTTTTTACCTAATTACCTTATCCAGAGCGACTTACATTTATCTCAATTTATATACAACTCAGCAATTGGGAATTAAGAGCCTTGCTCAGGGGCCCAGCAGTGGTGGCTTAGTGGTGCTGGAAATCAAACCCCGGTCTTTCTGATATCGGTCCAACACCTTAAACACAACGCCACCACTTCCCACCATGCCTTAACATTACAGCATTAAAAGTTAGATTTGAAGCAGTTTAATTAGCGACCCAGTTCATCAGAAAAGAGCTACTATAACATATATTGTTGTATATTTCTACTGTTTAACTAATTAAGCAAATAAACAACTGTTAAAGGAATTGGACTCTAACTGCAATCGACTATTTTGTATAATTTATAATGTGTTTAAACAGGCGTGTCTTTAATATTAAGGCTAGGGTTTTATATTATAGCTGTGTATATTACTTTTCTTATTACTTTCCATCCATACTATTTCATTCATATCTTTTTATTCTTTCTTTATTCTTGCCTTCTTATTTTTATTAGAGCTCATTCGTAGAGAAACCCTCTCGCTACCTGTCATACCATGTATTTCATGTAGACGACAAATAGATTTGATTTGATTTGTTTTTTTTTTCATGTAATATTTTTCACTCTCTCTTTCTTTATCCGTCTCTCTCCTTTAAAAAACATGTTGTAAAACCAATTTACGCTACTACAAAAGTAATTTATAACACATATGACAGGGCTGTTTTGCTCTAAATAAAGTATAATGTAATT
This sequence comes from Bagarius yarrelli, assembly GCA_005784505.1. Classification (NCBI taxonomy): domain Eukaryota; kingdom Metazoa; phylum Chordata; class Actinopteri; order Siluriformes; family Sisoridae; genus Bagarius; species Bagarius yarrelli. Next base: position 5,217,161 of record VCAZ01000004.1, on the reverse strand, counting down.
CTATTACAATGAATCAGTTTTTTTACACTGTAGAAATGTTAAATTATGAATTCCCACCCCCCACCCCCCTGCCTTGTGAATGTATGGATTAAGCTGTTTAGGCTTTGGCTGGAGCCGGTGTTTACGGTGGTAGGAGAATTGAAATCAGGAAGGTCTGGTTTTGCTAAAGCAGAGCTGGGTATTGCCCTGATTGATGGATTGATATGGGGATCACAGTACACAGGAGAGAGCCAGGAAGCTGCCTGCTGCATCAAGAAATTCCCATTTCTCTTTTTTAAATAGAAATGGAGAAAATGGATTCTGTGCAGTTGTATGCATCACTTTACTCTTCTAAAGAAAGGAGCTTGTTGGATGACAAATATACGATGAGTAATTCTTTATTTGTTGTATAGCCATCACAGATAGCATATGAGCGATGAGCCAAACTTACCACCCTTATCTGGCTTGTATACGAGCTCGAAATATGGCGAGGAACCCTGTCCGTAGAACTAAATTCAATTTGCCTAAACTTAAATTAATTTGCTTTGTACAGTTTAATGTTATTAAAATGATCGTCAGTCTTCAGTATTTGGACATATTCTATTCTAATTAGCTTCTAGTGAGCGCTTCAATCATAAGGTCTTAACTCGTGAGTTTAATATTATATAAGTCCTATAGAATGTTCACATGTTTGTCAAAAATTGAGTAGCAGATATTCATGCGGTTAAAAAATTCAGGTTGTGAGTAAACCAGAACTCTGAAATATTTACATTGATTTAAAAATCAGATTAGAAATATATGCTGAAATATACTAATATTTTGGAAATTAAATGCCAGATTTTTTTACTTATATATATATATAATATATATATATATATATATAAATAAATATGCTGTAAACTGTCTAACAGTGCATACACAAACTGGCCACTTCAAATGACCTGCACAGTCGAAGCATTAGAACCAGCTAATTGTGCTTTTCTGTAGTTCCTTAGATGACAGCCAATTAGCAGGAAGCTTTATAATGTGGTCTTAATTTTTGTGTATTTTTTTTGTGGTTTACAAATTGAGATGGAAAGAAAGAAAGAAAGAAAGAAAGAAAGGAGAGATTGAGAGAGAGAGAAAGAGAGAAATATATAAAAATAAAGATGAATAGGGAATGAGAGAGAGAGAAAAGTAGAGAGAACATGTTTATGTAATGTGCAGAGAGTTTACTTGTATACTCTCTGGTGCTACTTCATTACCAGCTGCGAGTTCATTCAGCACAATGCAGTCCTTATACTATACTATTTAAGTTGTTGATATTAAATGTTTCAAATACTCAAACTTAATTGCACTATTAAAGTTCCTGCAGCAGCCATAAGAACAGTTTAAGACTCAGCCTTAGTGACTAAAGAGCCCTGGGGCAAATCCCTAACCACTCAAACTTCACATGCTGCAAAAGCGCTGCATATTGTTGGTTGCGTTTTAGGTTGTTAGTTCCTTGACGGTCCCTTATGTATCTAAACTCCAGCATATTTGTCCTGAGCTTATCCGGTTTTTGGGAGGTTGCTCAAGCTAATTGCTAGTTTCCAGCTTTTTGAGTTAAGCTCTTGAGCTTTCAGAGCTTTTTTTATGACTCCACACACAACACACTCTAACAAACAAGCATTTTCTCATCTCTTAATTTCCTGGGTACTCGCGTCAAAGTCCTAACGGAAGAGTCTGTCCTAAGGAAATGGGACTCGGCACTATGTTCGATCTGATACCTTTTGTCAAAGCAGAATAAAAGAGCCACAGCAAGTAAGCTGCATCTCTGGATCACGAAGGATCTCATTTGAATTCTAAACTTCAAATATTAAAATCACAACAAATGTAAGAAACACTCTTATGATTTTATGTTTATTGTTGTGTTTAGTACTGCCCCTACAGAGAAAACATAGAGGCAATATATGTTTTTTCTGGCCAAAATGTATTTTAAATATATAGTAAGTGGTAGTGCCGTGGTAAAGGCGTTGGCCTGCTAATTAGAAGATCCAGGTTCTATTCCCAGCATAACCAAGTTTCCACTGCTGGGCCCCTGAGCAAGGCCCCTAACCTTGTATATTTAAATTAGTTTATATGATGAACAAATTTGATTTAGGCTTTTTATCTACATACAAACTTGCCTGATGTGTAAGAACAAACTTTATTAGTTTTTACAGAAGCTTAAAACATGATGTCTAATAAAAAAGAATGAACATTGTTTATCCCACATCAAACTGTAGTGGTTGGGCTGTAGTGGTGGCTAATTGGTTAAAGTGTTGGACTGATACCTGGAAGAGCAGGGTTCTATTCCCAGCACCACTAAACTGCCACTGCTGGGCATCTGATAAAGCCCCTAACCCCCAATTGTTCAATTGTATAAAAGAGATAAATGTTAGTCGTTCTGGATAAGGGTGCCTGCCATATCCCATTAATGAAAATGAAAAGAAAATAAATCAGTGGCAGAATTCTAAGAATTCTTTCATATATATATATATATATATATATATATATTATAACCTTATATCTATCTATCTATATATCTATATATTTTTGGTTCTTAGAACATTTTTAAAGTGTATCTGAAACATGTGCTGATGAAGAGTGATGATGAAATCTTAGAATAGAAGCTTGTTAATGCGTGTTCACACTGGATAGACTCGCAGGTGGAAAGGTGAAAGCTGTCTTCTATCGTGGATGTTTGTCTAAAAGAATGATGGAGAGAGAGAGAGAGAGAGAGAATTCTATCGTTAAATATATGATCTTACTGACAAACATGGTGGCACTGGCCCAATTTTTTGTTTTTTTTTAGAAACCAGTGGCTTGATCCCTTTTTTTTTTCATTAGCATGACTTAAACTGCTTGCCAAATGAAATTATTTTTCCAGTTTCACTAGAAAACTAGACAGTGGATAGAAAGTAAAACGCATTGAGACCTCATTTGGCCTTGCAGCGTGTACTGTAATAGTAAGTCATATGTAAATTTATATGCTATATGCAATTATTTAATCTGATAAAAAATAAAATGCAAAGTATGAATACATAGCCTTTACATTTACATTTACAGCATTTGGCAGATGCCTTCATCCAGAGCGGCTTACATTTATCTCTTTTATACAACTGAGCAACTGGGAGTTGAAGGTCTTGCTCAGGGGCCCAACAGTGGTAACTTGGTGGTGCCGGGAATTGAACCCAGATTAGTTATATTGCTTTGCTTAGTAGTCATTTGACTTATCATCCTGCGCAGACTAAATCTTCCCCCTCTGCATCGCACTTACCTGATAGAAACAGATGGCTGGATTCATCATTCACAACCAGAAAACTTAGCATCACAACCTGTCAAACCTGCTTACAGTATCAAAAAGACCCTTTGGTGCCCAGGGAAGAAAAAAAAGAGAAGAATAATAAAAAACAGAAAACAGACACATGTACAGTTTGTGTAACTATGTAGTATGGTATCGTTCGTTAATTTGAACCAGTTAGCTAACTAGAGTTAATGTACTTTACTTTACTTTATAATGAGTTAAAAAGTATTTAAAAATTATATTTGCCATTTAGTTTTCTATTTTTTGTTAATATTAAATATCATGTTATATGTTTTTTATCAAATTAATTTTAAACTAGCAGCGTTGCAAGGGGCACCAGAAAAAAAACTGCCAGCAATCCTAGTTTCTGTGATTCAATCCGATCGCTTTTTCAATCATTTACACTATAATTTTCTCTTGCGTGAAACAAGCAACGATACTATAAACGAGTAATGATGTTATGTAATGTAAGCAGGTCATTATGTTTCCCACACTTAAGCAGTATTCCAAGTAACTTAACTCTTAATGTAGCTGATTGGAGCTGATTTAATCTTATAATAAAAAATGTTTTCATAAAATTGATTGCGATATTATTTCTATTTCTATGTAAGGAAATTCTTGCAGCTTTCCAAGGCAATAGTAACCAATGCCTTGCATATCAATTAATTTGATTTATTTAAATTTAGTTTTTATTTATGGCATTTGACAGACATCATTATTCAGAGTGACTTACATTTATCTCTTTTATACAACTGAGGAATTGGGGTTAGGGGGCTTGCTCAGGAGCCCAGCAGTGGCAGTTTGGTGGTGCTGGGAATCAGTCCAACACTTTAACCACGGGCCATTTAACCATAACCATTTATACAACTGAGCAATTGAGGGTTAAGTGGTGGCTTGGTGGAGCTGGAAATCGAACCCACGATCTTTGGGTTGACAGTCCAACACCTTAACCATAAGCCACCACTTTCCCTAAGTAAACATCATCCACAAGGACTGCTCAGAATCTCACCAATTATATCAGACATTTGGGAAAAATGAATTTTTGAGAATTTGAAAGCTTTCTCTTTTTGGGGTGACCAAAATTTGACAAAACTCTTGGTTAGATATAATCAGCTTTTTCAGACCTTTTTAGTGCCTCACTGAGCTTTCATAATTATTATTGACCCCAGTAGTAATAATAAAATCTGCACAAACCATTGATTCGTTAGTCAATTGGGCAGGAACTGTGCTTCGTTCTCAAGGGCAGTAACTGCAGGCTAAACATTGCTTTTAATTAGTTTTAAAGCAAAAAATCATCAATAAATGTAATAAAGTGCCGACGGTGTGTCTTTGAAAAACTAAACATTTCTACAGTAAATTCTACACTAGTACACTAGTGCCTGCACTTACTGTAACAGCACTGGGGTGTTTTACTATGTGTTACTGTACTCGTTGTATGAGTACATGAACTCCAATACTAGTACCGATTCCAGTAAATCCCTGATTTTCACATGTTTTTTTTCTATTTCCTGTTTTTTTTTATTATTTTTTATTAATTCCTTATATGACTTAAGAAAATATAACATTAGCCAAGAAAATACTAAGGTGGCACATTGTTATACAGCATGTCACTGTCACCACCAAGTGATGAGATCAGGTGACACCATTTGAAAGCACTGGCCTTTGTTCCAAACAACAACGTCGGTTTTAATGTAAGCTGATAAAGACATGATTTAGACATGTCTGACAGTTCTCATAAAGGGCTTATATAGATGTTGTAGTCTTGCAAACATTTGCATTGATGACTAAAGCAGCTCTTTTAACCACGGATTGAAACGCTGATACAAAAACTGCTTATCTGATAAATAGGCAGCTTTTATACCAGACCTGGAATCTATTTTAGGGGTCTCAGGGCCAAGAGGTGCAGGGGTACCAAGGAGGGAGTGCCAAATTGCACACAGATATTTTAATAGTTTACATGCGGTGTAATTTCTTATGCTTACCACTTCATATACCAATATTAGAGGTCTGATCTATAAAATCCTATATAATGTCCGACTGCCAAACTCAAAGGCAAATAAATTACAAATCACATTATTTGTCTGTTAAATAGAGAATTTGGATCAGTGTTTAAAGTTTACAAAAGAGAAAACCACCACGCAGCTTGCAAAAATGTTCTTATTTACTATTTGGTAAAGACATTGTGAACTGCTGCAAGAATTTAACTCTGCCATTTGTCTCACGGCGGATTTAGTGAATAATTAAACAACTTTTCTATTCTTCTTCCTTTTCTTAAGAAATTAGAGCGATGGAGAAAATCCAGCATGTAGACATGCTGTTCAATTCTTTATTTCCCTTGATTAAGAATATATTATGCATCACTATGATTCTGAGCCCAGTTGTTTCAGGAAATAAGTCTTTTCACCCTCCGCCTCTCACCGACTGCTGTCACGTTTGCTTTTCTCTCCGTGTTTCGGCTGGGCTTGTGATGGGTGCGCAGAATACAAGGAGGAAAGTACGAGACAAGGACCAAAAGACAAAAACGTGCAAATTAGAATCGGAAAGGCATTCGTTATGTAGATTTTTTTAAGCGTAGGTCTCAATGCTGTTAAAAAGGTTGACATGTAAAGTAAATTTTGTTCAAATGCAGGTGGCATGTCGGTCAATAGGCCCTGTTGCATTAGACTTGCACTCAAAAAATGCACTCATTTTATACCCGCATACAGTACATGTATGGTGATGTCCTCGGATAATTTCCTTAGCTATTTAAAAATGTAAAAATTGCAAACAGGCTTAAAAACATAATCAATCTAATTAAAGAAGCAAAAGAAAACAAGAAGAGGATGTATGAGAAATCTTCATCATCTTAACAATTTTTTTCAATTCAGGTTTATTTCTATAGCGCTTCTAACAATAGATATTGTTTCAGAACAGATTTAGAGAACATAGGTAAGAATATAAAAGTCCATGATTACTGTTAGAAAAATTAATAAAACAGCACTAAACACATTCCTAGTGAGCAAGCCTGGGACGCCTGTCGCAAGGAACCTAGGGAACCAACTCCCTTAGATGGTACAAGGAAGAAACCTTGAGAGGAACCAGACTCAAAAGGGAACCCATCCTCATTTGGGTGACACTTTACCGAAGAGTGTGTTTTATAAATTATTTTATTTCATCTCCTAAAAATCCAAAAAAAATTAGAAATGCAAGACGTGTCAATATAAAATGCCCCCAGTTTAGTAACAGATGCATCAATAGTTTATTAATAAATAAAGAGTTGTATCATTACATTTCCATTTTGTCCACAAACTTATCTCCCATGCATAGCACGGATGTGCAATGGCTCTACTAATCAGTTCAATTTATTTTAAAATCTAAGGAAGTGTTACCCACGTATGAGTACAGACTGGATACAGACTGTGTAATCCGACAGTGCTAAGCAGAACCGAGAAATAAATACCTTTTTAATTTCACTTGTATGTCTGTTCTATTAAATTTTTTTTTTTAACAAAAGGAGCACTTTTTTATGACAAGCCATAGTTATTGTTAGATTCACCTACATAGCCACACACTATGCAATTTTAAAGCTAAAAGGATACCTTTGTGCAAACGTTCTATAAATTATTTACAGTTGTCACGGTCACAACAAGCTCCTTCACAAATCCACTCACCAGATTCCTCCACCACTCAACTCACTCAAGCCCCTGCATACTAATCAGTTACACCTGCAGCTTATTTACTGCCCACTCACGCTCCAAAAAAAACCCGCCTGGTCTCAACTATGCGACACAAACAAACACTCGCTGTGTACCTACCTATTGATCTCCTGTGATTCCTTTCCAAGCTCCAGCGTCTGTTCCTTCGGCTTCATCAGCTCCTGGCTACGTCCAGTCTCTCCTCTTCTCATGCATGCTTCCTTGGTAACAGGTAACCAGTATAAATCTGCTCATTGGCATTTGCTATAAATGTCAAACACACCTGCCTGGGTTAAACAGACTCCTTTCTCTAGTCTCTGAGTCTTGCTCAGTGGCCCAGCAGTTGAGGCTTGGTGGTGCTGGGAATCAAACCCCAATCTTCCAATTAGCAGTCTAACACCTTAACCAATGCACTACCACTTCCCTACCGTTTTATTATTGCTTCGGTTTCTCTGCGTCACCATAAAACTCCCAGGGTTCCAGGTGAAAATACTTCAAATGCAGCCTAAGAAGATCTCATTTAAATCAGATAAGAGTTTCATTTTTAATTAACTTTATAATGATAAAAACCTACACAATGTTTGCTTTTTGAGATCAAACATCTCTTGCATTTTAAATACTAATATCAGGAGAATTGAGTCTGCTGCAGTTGGTAATTGCAAATAACAAAGCTCATCCTTTTTTTTTCTGAATTACAATATCTGAAAATTTAGTGACAGGATAAAGAGAAACAGATGTTAAACATTTCTAGCTAGCCTGAATCGAATATCAACACATACTGTGTCTCATAAATTACTTTAACATCATAGCGGATAGTCACACACCCCTTGTTCAATGGGTTATCAGGTATAAAGATAGAGAAAAGCAAAATCGGGTTGCCGGATCCTTTATATGACTCAGGATTCACAAATCCTCGAAACAGTTAGGTTATAACAACGTAAATAATACTAACGGAAAATTACACAATTCGGTTCTTCTAATTAATTGTAACTAGTAGCTAGTAGTTAGCTAGTAATCACCAGTACTGATTCATCTGGACTGTGGAATGTAGCGGATCTGTCAGACTTGTAGTGCGTAGTGAAAGATTCAAGGGACTCTGTGTGTGTGTGTGTGTGTGTGTGTATGTGTAAGCAAGAAAGAGAGACAGAGAGAGAGAGACTTATGAGTCCAAGGATTCTGTGGATTTTTAGGATTTTGTAAGTGCCCTCTAGTGAAAAAACATGTCAAAAGCAGTCATAATCCATCTTGTGAATGAGTCAGAAGGATTCAAATCCGTAAACAGATTTGGACTTATCTCTATATACAGGTAAACCTTTTACCTTTAAAATTTTGACTGATTATATAGGAGATAATGGATTAAGTGATTTCAATGAATAATTGTACTGTAAATGATTATACATAGTGTGTAATTATACAGAGTATCATTATACAGTAGATTATAGAATGTGTGATTATGGATTTGGCAATAATAGTATGCATGATTATACATGGTGGGATTCTATATGGATAAATAAATGAGGTATAAATGTATACAAACCCTATAAAAATAAGAATTTTGTTAGGCAAGTAAACTTTAGTTATCTAGCACAAAGCTGTCTGGGCTTGTTGGGTGAATATATCAAAAGATTTTAGGTATGGCTAGTCTCTTCCTCAAGGCCCTCTTTTTCTGCTCACTGACTTTAATGTTTTAATCATCATCTTGCCTTGACTCACATTCCAAAGCTATTACTTCTCTCACTGGGATCTTTGCTTTTTCTTTACCTAAGCAGCATTATGTTATGCTGAAAATATTCACAGAACATCACAAGAGTTTCACTTTTGATGTTTACGTACCCATTCAGGGTAATGCCATTGCCACAATAGCACCAAAAATCACTCCTTTGTCTACCGGTATGCCTCTAGTGACAAACTATCAAATAAAAGATGATTAAAAGTACATTGCAAATACAAAGGATACAAGAGATTTTGTACATACATTAATCAAAGCCTGTGTGATCAGATGGTCCAGCATTTACTGATCAGATGTCTTTTCTAAGTGAGCAATTCTGTGGTCAGTGTTGCAGAAAAAAAATTGGATCGGGATTGTTATCTACTCAATAACAGTAGATTTGAGTTGTTGGTCTCTGAAAGATGACTGATTAGCTCCTGATTTGATATATTACGATGCATCACTACATTACATATTTCCAATCATTTACAATAAACAGAGGTCATCGCTATAAGACATCAGTATTAAACAGATCAAAAATGATAAAAGACTTTGTCTAGCTTGTATTAATCCTTACGAAGGAGTGAATCACTGCATTTAAAAAATAATATTATTTTTATTATTTTAAATTCAAAACCAGGGTTTAGTTTTCCATCTTGCGTTGTGTTGGCCTGAATGAATGCCTTGTGATCTATTTGTTGTGTTTCCCCAATATTTTATTCTGTCCTAGTTCTACTGCTAACAAACTAAGCCACTCGTTCATGAGACAAACAAGGCTTCCTAATAAAGCCAGAGTGTGTCCGCACATGCACAGGCTGCAGGAGGCGTCCACATCCCTTAAAGAATGACTAACCAAACTATAGCAGGGTAAATTAGTATGCATCAAGTCATTAATGTTGAGTAACTGCTTTATCTCGGTCAGGGATGAAAATCTAAAACCAAAATCTTTTCACGTGGGAGATTGGGGTGGTAATACACACTTAACGAGAAGTTAGTCTAGTACAGCGGGTCGGCAACCTTTAACAGTCAAAGAGACATTTTGGTTCCCACAAAAAATGAACATTGGGAGCCACAAAGCTCTTTTGTCATCTAAAAACAAACCTGTGTCTTCTCTATATTTTCTACTTTTATGCTATGTACAAAAAAAACAATTTTATGTTGCATTTATAAAATTACTGCACTACTACAAAGAAAAATACATTTCACATTTACATTTACATTTTACATGGGATGGGATAAATTTGACTTTCTCATTAAGCCACCCTCGTATTTATGTAATAAAGAGCCGGAATCAAACAATCCACCTGCAGCAAAACAAAAGCGCAAAAAAATTTAGTCCGCTCCTGTGTGCTGTCATCATTTTATGGCGCGCATCCAGCTGTCAATCTAAATGTAAAAAGCACTATTTTTCTTGTTAAAATATTCATTTGCAAAATAATAGCCAATTAAAATAGTTATTTTAGATGGTTAGTGTATTTTTGCTCTTGAACCTCAAAAAATTAAACACATTTTTATTTTAATGTTACAAGATTATCAAAATTTTTAAATTCAGAACTATAAAACCAACGAACTAAAATAAAATAAATTTAAATTAAATGCTCATTATTTATTCTGATTTTATTTTTCTAAAGCCACAGGGATCCACAGCTGAGAAATAAAAGAGCCACATGCGGCTCCGGCGCTGCGGGTTGCCGACCTCTGGTCTATTAAATAGCTTTATGCACAACACTTTTGGTGTATAAGTACATAGCTAGATACATAAAGATCATAACTATAAGTCTAAACTACAGCGTATGATGTAAGAGTATAAGGTAAATGTTTTTTGTTTTTTTTATCTTTTCATAAGATGATACCAATAAGCCTTAATAGAACTTACTTTATAAAAGACGGAAAAAATATTTTTTTTCAACAATTATCCTAACCGTCAGCAAAAATTGAATTGATATGTTTACCTCTCCTGGATTTTTCTGAGGCATTTCTTAAATTACCTGGCCATTGCATCTTCAATCATCTCTATCAAAATAAAAAAAATACTACCTAAAAAGTAAGACTGTCATTAGCTAACTTATTTAAATTGAATACTCTTATTTATTTATTCATTCATTTGTTTCCTATACCCGCTTATTCCCTAATTCGGGGTCACAGGGATCTGCTGGAGTCTATTCCAGCCGTTTCTGAAAGGGTGAAAGGCAGAAGGGGTGCACCCTGGACAGGTCGCCAGTCCATCTCAGGGCCACACACACTCTCACACTCAATCAACCTAACATACATGTTTTTGGACTGTGGGAGGTAACTGGAGTACCCCGGAGAAAACCCACACAAGCACGGGGAGAAAGGGAATTAAACCCAGCCTTCTTGCTGTGAGGCAACAGTTCTAACCACTAAGCCACCATGCTGCCCTAAACTGAGTACAGTTGCAGTTAATAGTTTCTGGAAAGGACAGTGTTAAAACAATCACTTAAGCTCATTAGTTTAATGTTCACATTAAATTGCAAGCAGGTTTATAAATAAAGCTGTAAAGAACCAATGATGAATCTCAAAGACAATGCGTGCAGAAAAGGGTGTGGTTTAATGTGATGCCTAAGATGTGATGTTTTCCTAGTTTTATTCACGACTGTCACAATGGTGTATTTTTGAATGGTTTTAAGTCTGACTCTGTGTGTACACGTGCGTGTTCTGTCACTTCATTAAAGGTAGCAGTGACTCAACTCAGGGCTCCAGGGGGCGGAGAAGTCATTTGTGATCCACTTGTTTTCCCCAACCCTTTAATTAGTGTGTGTGTGTGTGTGTGTGTGTGTGTACAGCTGAGTGTGTGTATTGTTTTTGTTTAAAAGGCACAATTGTGACCAGGTTTAGAGCTCACTGGCTCTGTAAACGTAACTAACAATATATGAGCTGTGCATCACTCAAATCTTGTGTATACATTGATGCTATAGTGCAGTGAGGGCAGGTTTTCCCATCAGCCTTTTTGACTATTAAGACTATTGAGACAATGAGTGTTAATTGAGATTTAGTTGAGTTATACAGTCAGTATTCACAAGGAGGCTAATGCTAATCCAAGGGATCCAACAGCAAATGAACAAAGAATCTTAAGGCCCAAATCGTAAATAATCAACTAATTACTTATCTGTATATGACACAATGAGGTCTCTATTTTCAGTTTACAAAGCACCTTAGCACTGTGAAATGGTATTGTGCTGATTGCAAAAGTATTTCAAGAATTGAAGAGTTAACAAGAAAATCAGATTACCTGATAAATAATGCAGTATTACTGGAAATCAACACCCCGGTATGTGAAAAAAGTTGTTTATTTTAGAAGCTTTTGAAAAGAAAGCAATACTGTTCATCCTTGTAATGTGGCAGTATAATTATATACCTAAGAGAATAGAAGTTATCTGTGCACTTAAGGATGATGTTAGGTTGTCTGTGAAATGGTTAAAATCCTGGAGGAATCAACTTCCCAATATTGATCAAGGCCCTCAACGCCTCAGTTGCTGTGTTCTTTGTGTAATACTTTACATTAACATTTACAGCATTTGGCAGACGCCCTTATCCAGAGCGACTTACATTTTTATCATTTATACTATTGAGAAATTGAGAGTTAAGGGCCTTGCTCAGGGGCCCAGCAGTGGTGGCTTGGTGGAACTGGGAATTGTACCCACAATCTTCGGGTTGGTAGTCCAGCACCTTAACCATGAGTCACCACGTCCCTAAACACAGAGAAAGTTACATTTACAGCATTTAGCAGACGCCCTTATCCAGAGTGACTTACATTTATCTCATTTATACAACTGAGCAATTGAGGGTTAAGGGCATTGCTCAGGGACATCAAAAGCGTCAAATCGTCCAGCTGTCTTACTTTATGAGAAGATAAAATCTTTATGGTACCAGTTTTTCAGGTTACCACCTTCTACTATACATAGGTCACTTACAGGTTTACATGATTTAATTACAGCCCAAATCTGCAAAAACAGCCCAAATCTGCTCTAGTCTCTCTTTTTAATTAGTTGGCAAGGATTACCATCGGATTTCAACTAAACAGATGTTATTTAAGTTGTGGATCATTTTTACACAGCAGGAACAGTCTGTTTTATATTATGAACAGAGTATTTTTATAATCATAATATACAAAATTGTAGGACAGGTCACATGACGATGGGAAATTTTCTGGCCAAATTCTATTTATCCAGTCGAATCTGGACAAGATCAGCCTTGTTTATTTTGTGAATAATTAGCACCCCGTAATATTCATGTAGTTTAGTGCAACACGCTTACTGAGCAAGCAAGTTCTCTTCTTAACTGGAGGTTAAAAATATAGCATAATATAGTGAATATTTAGCACGCGAGACCAATTAACCAGATCTGAGCCACTGATGTTTTTCTTTGAAGCCGAAATGGTATTTGCTTTCATGGCTGTCAACAATGATGAGGTTAGACCTACACGTATTCATGAAATTACATTATGCATGAGGTATGGTACTGTATTTGATGTGGATTGTTAAACCTGCAGGAAAGCTACGTTGTAAAATTAGGATTTCTATTCCTATTTCAAAGAAACCTCATCTAAAAGATATTTTAGATACAGTTCTAAATGCATGCAGTGCCATGCGCCATCCATTATATACAATGGACTTTTTAATAGGTTGAGTCTGATTTAAACATGTTCAATCTAATTCCTTTCCTACTAGTACACTTTCACCAAAGTGAAAACTATAAATACTGCTGTAAACATGTCAGTTCCAGTCCTGAAGAAGGTCAGCACATAGTTTTCTGCCCTATTAATAAATCAGCTAATTGCTAAGGCTTTCGTATAGTTCAAGGTCTCTTGTGAAGCAAAAAAAATACAGAAAGATGTTTTAACTTTAGGAAATAAAGACCATTCATTCATTCTTTTTTTTATACTTGCCTATTCCCTCATTCGGGGTCACAGGGATTTGCTGGAGTCTATCCCAGATGTTTCTAAAAGGGCGAAAGGCTCGAGGGGAACACCATAGACAGGTCGCCAGTCCATCACAGAGCCACACACACTCACTCCTATGGGCAATTTAGAATCACCAATCCACCTAACATACATGTTTTTGGGCTGTGGGAGGAAACTTTATTTCAGAATCGGGACATACTGTATTTTGTTCAAACAATTATATTGTTGATGTTGCATTGATTGATTCCACTATGTTTTCTTACTGAAACACATAACTGAAAAGAATACACTTGTAATTAGTGTTTGTAATTTGTGGTGGATTTAATGTTTGTTTAGCTTGTGAACACAATATTTCTGTCCGACCTTTAATAGATTCGGTTGAAAGGTTAGTTAAGTATTATCACATTTTTGCTAGCAGCTTTACTCGCTCATGCAAAGGGAAAACTCAGATCAGTGATTAAGAAAGCTAATTCTGGGAAACATATGTAATAGTGGTTCTATATTTAATGTTAGTGAAGAATTTCTGAGCTAAGATTCCTTGCGCATGACTTTATTCGCCTACACACACAGTGGGACTGCATAATTCCTGCTACCTGCCTTTCACCCAAATGAGAAGGGGGTTCTCTGTTGAGTCAGGTTCCTCTGAAGGTTTCTTTCTATTCTATCTCAGGGAGTATTTTCTTGCCACCTTTGCCATCGGCTCGCTCATCAGGGACAAACATTTTATAATTTCTTTGATTTTGTGCAGCTGCTTTGTCACAATGACCATTGTAGAAATTGCTATACAAATAAAATTGAATTTAATTGAAATGCTCTAAATTAGTAAGTTTGGGGTAACCCTTTGTGGGTAGACTTGTAGAAGATTCCTGCTAAATCAAACACATCTGGCCTAACTATTTTCTTCTGTACTGTTAAACTCCGATGCCACTGGGGTCTCCTTTAGGTCTAGCAACAGACAAAGAAGTCCCAATAGTGGACGGTCCTCTACTAAACACAAGAATTACTCAAACATAACAGTCTGATACATTAATTCTGTAAAGTCTAGCAAAGGAAGATGATGTCGCTACTTCACAATTGTCTGCAATACACAGTCCATTAAGTGGAATGATATTTGCTGTTTATCTAAGTTAATAGGCTAATCTTAGGTTCAGATCCAAAAAATGATGCTTTTGGAATAATGCATAGTGCAAACTACAGGAACTCTTACTTTATCATAAATAACTTTGTCATTATTCGGTTTTTGACACAGGTCTGGTGTTTAGCAGGCACAGGAAGCATGTAATTAGCAGATTAAACCGTAGTCCACAAGTGGCAATATTAGTTGCATAAGTTATTCAATATACTACAGTGGGTTAAAAAGCACACAAACATAGAGTTGTCTAAATGTGCATGTTTTCTGGCTATCTTAAAAAGTCCAATCTTAAACATTAATATGATCATTAAACATATTAAAGCACATTTACAGCTTTTAGCAGACGCCCTTATCCAGTGCGACTAACATTTATCTCCTATTAATACAACCGAGAAATTAGGGTGCCTTGCTCAGGGGCCCACAGTGGTGGCTTGGACTACTAAGCCACCACTTCCCACCAGAAATAGTGTATTGTCATAAGTAATGAATTATTCTAAGAGGATATTTGATTCTACTGTATAAATGGAAGGCTGCACAGCTGACCTAAATAGATTATGCTTTGTCATGAGTTAAAGACATCTTCCTCACATGGGTATTCTTTAAATAAATACGCTCCATACTGAGGCACTGCATGAATAATTAATAGACAAAAAAAGGGGGAAGTGTTAGCACAGTGGTTAAGGTGTTGGACTGCTAATTGGAAGATCAGGGTTTAATTCCCAGCACCAGCATTTGCCCTTGAGCAAGACACTTAACCCCCTATTCACCTTAACCCTTAGTTGTATAAAAAGTACGGATAAATGAAAGTCACTCTGGATAAGGGCGTCTGCCAAATGCTGTAAATATAAAGAAAAATCTTACCTCAGTCATGATTTAAAGAAAACACTAGAGCACAGATTTGTCCAAAGATGTAATGACAGAATACTTATCGATTCCCAGGCTCTCAAAGAGGATTGAAATTAAATATAATGGCTTTATAGTCTTATAATTTAATAATTTTCAGCACTAGAGCTTAATGTGACATGCTGAGTTCCTGGTGTCGTTTTATGAGGATTCATTTTTTCCTGTTTTCCCAAATTGTGTTTTCTCCATACTCGAAGGTCTTTAGCAAGATTAACGCATGGTTCAGCTTCTACAACAGCAGTCATATAACATTCTTCAGTCACTTGTTGACCATTGGCTAACATGTCAAGCCATATTATCATCATGGAGAAGCCGTCTACGCATCCAATTACTTCAATGTCATATTGTTTTAATTCATCATAAATACTGATGTGCATAAGATGGGATTGAGAGTCTTATTGTTTAACACTTTCAGCATCTATTAATCGTTAAATCAAGCAGATGGGATCTTTTAAGACAGTTTGTACCTGTTTTTAAATATGGGCAGAATTTACACCAGCATGTATCAAGTGACCTAATTCCGATTTCCTTTTTCATCCAATGTGGCACAGATGGGATATGACACACGGTTTCAGGCATCATTTATATGTGGAAATAAATCAGATATGAGTCCATGTAAGCAGACAGATCGTATGTTATTTAATAAGCAATGTTGTGCATCTATCTATCTATCTATCTATCTATCTATCTATCTATCTATCTATCTATCTATCTGGTTCAATGCAGCACTGATAGATAGATAGATAGATAGATAGATAGATAGATACATACATACATACATACATACATACTACATTTACCCAGACTGCAACAAGGATTCTCATCTTTTTTTTCGCCTACAAAGAACATTGTTTTGCTGACCTTCAAATATGATGCGAAAGGCCAAATACTGTATAATCATTTTGTCTTTCTCCATTGTGTCCATTGAGTTTTGCACAGTTTTACTTACATTTCTGGTCAGTACGTCTACCTTGAGTTGCAGATCAGGTTCATGGGTCAGTTTTAGTTGAAAGGTGAAAAGCAGGTTGTCAAAAAAAATCTTATATGTTCGGAATCAAAACGTGCAGTGTAAATGCAGCCAAAGGCAACTACATCCCTTCCCCAAATGATGCCTGCTTAAAATTTGCTTGAGTGTGTGACTGCTTATCCTTAATCTGTAAAATGTTGTCTTAGAGGATGAAACTCAGCATGTGTTTTATTGTGAGCATTAAAAGAATCGTTGTCTGTAGAAAGGGTCAATACATCATCAACTGCAAAGGGAAAAATACAAAGATAAATTGTATTAATAAATTGGAGAAACTTTTACGTGTGAAAATTCTGGAATGTGTTTTCAGAAAGAAAGAAACTGAAACTGGGAAAGAAAGAAACTGGGAAAGACAAACAAAAACCCAGAACAAGAGCTAGAGCTAAAATCTGTAAACACTCAGGACAGACTGGAGGCTTGAATTATATTTACAAATTATTATTAAAAAATCCTATTTAACCACTGATCAAGTCAATTTTGGTAATGCAGGTTTGCAAAACCTGTGGGGAAGTGGTAGTGCAGTGGTTAAGGTGTTGGACTGATACCTGGAAGCTCAGGGTTCGATTCCCAACACCACCAAGTTGCCATTGATGGACCCCTGAGTAATGCCCTTAACCACTAATTGCTTAGTTGTATAAAAGAGATAAATGTAAGTTGCTCTGGATAAGGACGTCTGCTTAAATGTAAAATAGTAGGCATTAAATTTATATATTTGCCAGTTGTTTGGTGGGAGAAAACCACAGCCCTCCATTAACAAAATTTAGACCCTGGTTCTCTTAATTTGCTTATGGGCTGGAGAACAGCAGTCCGGCTTTACCGTATGCGTTATAGTAAACAGCCCAGAATTTGGAAAAGTTGGGAAAATTACCCAGCTTTGTAAACAGCCAGCAGATAACTTGGGTGACCCAACCTCCCCAATTTAAAATTAGTCAGCCTAATATTTTACCATGCTACCTTTAACTTATAATCTCCTGATGTAAAGACATAAAAAATTATATACAGACCCATATTAAAAAGTGACTTATTTTGTTTTGCATTCTGGATCAGAAATGTTACCATTTCCATGTTATTTGCCACTGGATAAAGTCTAGAATCTTCTGTGTATATAGAGCGGTATAAACCTTCTCCAACTTCTGTACTTTGTTCGGCTGGTGCCTTGCCCCTAACAGCACTAAGGTCTGTCTCAACCCTGCCGTGAACTCCTTCAATCTTCATTCCGGTCCTCACGTTTCCTGTTCTGGGGCTGAGATTCTGTTGCAACAGAGCCTAGCTTCCTCCCTTCCTAGGAGACTTGGTAGTTTAGCTTCTGCTGCACCTTCTAAGTTGAAGCTGCATAAAGAAAAGTAGTCAGAGAAAAGAAAAACTCAAACCAGTGTTGAGATTTTTAACTCACTTAAAATCAACTAAGATTTAGAAAGAGTGGCAAAAATGTTTAACTGTTATTAATTTATTTCTGGCCATATGAACTTATGGCATAAAATGTATTTCTCATGCATTCATTTATTTATTCATTCATTCATTCATCTGCTATACCCGCTTATTTTCCAATTCGGGGTCGCGGGTTTCCACCGTAGCCCATCCCAGCTGTCTCCAAAAAGGCGAAAGGAAGGAGGGGCACGACCCTGGACAGTTTGACAGTTTATTACAGGGCCGTATTTCAGATTTAATCATTGAAATGTCAGCTTATTATTATTTAATAAGTTTAGGAGTATTTTATAGCAAATAAATTCTAGGAGATGCTTGTAAATTACAGCTGTTCATGAACATCACAACATGGATATCTCAGTCTGCATTCTACTGTAAACAATCCCATTTGGCTTTTAGATAAATTATTCTTATTCATTTTATACATACAGTGATCATATACAGCAATAATGCATATTTACGTTTACACATACAGGGTTGGACCCTTAATATAGTGTTCATAGATTTATACCTATATGTTTATGATTGCCAAGCCTTATTTATTTTACATTTTATAGGTTGTAGCAGAGTCAGAAGTTGAAATTAGCACAGAATTTCAACTAAAAATGTAATATGCAGTAGCATGCTAAATATTATAAAATTCGATATGCGATAAACTATTTAAAAAAAGTATATAAACAAAATTATTTAATCACATTCACGTGTGTTTAAAGAGTTTTCGGCAAACATAGCTAATACAAAGGGTACATGGTTTTGAGGTAACTGTAAAGATTTGTAATGTTTTCCCTCTGCGTTGCCCCTTTAGATTTACATGTTCTACATAGAACTTCAGTCTGCATGTGGTCGTCACTTTTAAAACCCAAATACTGGCACTATATCGTCGGCAGCAGCTGTGGGTGCCTCGGGCTGGCACGTTTTATCAAGATTTGCTTGCTATGAAAGCTTGTTGATTGACTTGCATCAAAGCATTGCATTCCAACTAACATCCACATGCCAGATATTTTACCATCAGCATTGACCAAAAAACTTTGACCATACGTTATTATTTAAAATATTTTATCTTGCATTTATTGCAAACTCTTGCGATATGCACCATCGCAATGTGTTGTAATTTTGATTTATTGTGCAGCTCTAATTGCAAGGCCCAAAATTGATACAAATAACACAAATATAATATGTTAAACTTTTTTTGCGCAGAAATTAATATGCTGATGTTACTACACCGATGTTTGCATTTATACAACCTGATTATAGAATGTGCCTCTTTTTTTCTACAGTACTGTAAAAGTATTAGTTAAAAAACAACAACATATGTTTTAAGTATACACAGTACTTAAAGTAAACATTACAGGTAAGATACAAGTAAGACAACGTAATGTTTTTTTTTAGTGTAATACGTTTTGCATATGTAAAATCTGGTAGATTTTCTTGTTATATAAAAAATTATATAATGCTGTACATTGTGAAATGAATCAAATAAGAATGAACCAATGTACAAGATGAAACAGAGAGCGACATTACACAATCCCAGATTTAGATTTAAGGTAAATATTTCAATTCACACTGCAAACAGACAGCACAATTTTGCCAAACTTTGTATTCATTTCTGTGTGTAGTTTAGGATATTGTCTATGTGGAGTTCTGCATGTTTTTTTGATCTGGGTTTCCTTTGGGTTCTTCATTTCATTTCCCCAAAACAAGTTGGTACTTGATTTGATTTTTTCTAAATTGCCCCTAGGTGTGAATGAGTGTGAATGTGTTCTTTCAGGGCCCCTCTGATGGTGTCCCTCGCAGCATGTACTTCCTATTAATACTTCCTGCTTCATGAATAAATAAAAACATACTATTCCTACAGTAGTTCTGGAAACGATAGCTACTTTAAAATATGCTAACTTTGTGTTGTGGAGATCACTATATGATCTCCACAACACTAGCTTCTGACCAGCAGCATCTCTGAATTTTCAATATATTTAATCATTTATCTTCAGTATCGGGGGCATGACGGTTAGATGGTTAAAATGTTTGCCTCACATCTTATAGGGTTTGGCACATGACCCCTGCCTACCTGCAAATTTGTGTTTGCTTGTTTCCCCTATGCTTAGGAAGTTTTCTCCAGAAATATTGTCTAAATGTGTGTGTTTAAGCAATTGTGCATTCTGATGAGTTGGCATCCTGTCCAGGGTGTCGTCCACATTGTTCCCATGACCTTGTGTATGACGTGGTACAAAAAAAGGGCATTTGTGGAAAGATTTTTAGAAGCAGCTTTATTCTGATCAGGGTAATTTCTTGTCTTGGGAATGCTGTGCACAGGAACACATTCATGGTTTGCCAGTCTACCACGGGGCATCATGTGTGCAACATTCACACTTTGTAACTATTTTAGCAAAGAAACTTGAGAAACCCTCACATGGAGACAGGAAAGACATGCGATCAAATGACGGAATCTGGTACAGCGCTCCTTCTGTTTCACCTGTAATAAATAAATAAATTAATGTTTAAAACATAATTACATTAGTTACCTTTGACCAACAACGCAAAATACAAACATGGAAATAATAACACTAAGAATAATTATAACCCAATGCATTTGACAGACAGTATTCCAAAAGTCCTAATCACAGTGTTTCTATACACCAGCACAAACCTACTTGTGATAATTGTGTGTTTCTTCTTTTTTCTCTGCTCTGTCTTTCTCTGTGTCTTGTTTTGGAGGACAAACGGATTTGCCACCACAGACGATACACTCGCAAATAACTGGGATTTGATTACCGGTTTCTCATGCTCTGCCAAAACCAACTTATTTGCTGAATCTGATGCCAGCTACGGCAGGAAGGAGAACTTCCTCTCCTATGTCAAGCAAATAACTACCGGCCTACCACAGATAGTCATTTTAATAAGCAGTGTTATGCAGCTTTGTTAAAGATTGTACCCCAATATTATAATGTCAACTTTATTATACAAAGCCGAGCTATATTAATTCATGTAACTAGGAAATTATAAAGAATAATGCCAAGGTCTGTCACATTTATTACATAATTAGAGCACGCTAAGTAGGTTTATTTAAAAAATAATGTAAGTAATTGCTAGACAATCCTATGGTTCCATGTTAGTATATTTAGCAATTATTATTCAGTCAGTGACTTTGGATATTTTTTGTGCAACACTGAATGTTTTAAAGACGTTATAAAGAAAATTGAGTCTAATCAAAACTTAAAGATATGTCAGTGATTAAAGAGACAGAATTTTGATTCATTTATTCATACATTGATCATTCATCTTCAATACAGGCTTTATTCTAGGGAAGTATATATATTTTTTACAATTACATTCTATTATTTATTGCCAAATAATTATAATACATTAACATTTACAGCATTTGGCAGACCCACAATTAATCCAGAGCGACTTACATTTATCTCATTTATACAACTAAGCAACTGGGGGTTAAGGGTCTTGTTCAGGGCCCCAGCAGTGGTGGAACACAATCCTAAAGTTGGTAGTTCATTACCTTAACCATGACTTGCCATAATAATAAATTACATTAGGCGGTGTAAATTTGCAACATTATGTGTTTCACATCTGTTTTTCCAATGACAGCTAGAATGAAAATGACATCATATAGCAATTTAGCCGTTTTATCAACTGTATTATTAGTAATGTTTTATCTATCGCCCCCATTCGTAAAGTGTCTTGCCGCTCGTAGTATCCTTCTGGCAGTATCTATACAAATTGACAAATTGCTGCACTTCCTACCGTTCCAGTAGGGGGTCCGTTTGTTAACTGTAGCCTATCAAAACTATACATCTTCTGACACTGTATCGCTAAGTAGAATGAAATAGATATCCCTGAAATATCCTGACTTTTTTTTATACAGTATTACCAGGTGGATGGTGTGCATAGGGGCACAGCAGGGAGACCGAGCTCTGAACAGTGGGAGCTTTGGCCCCCATTCCACCATGTAACTTTGCCTCGTTCAGATGTATTACCTGAAACGGTTCCAGCTCCTGCTGAATCCTTGATTCTCATCAGTCAAAAGATCAATTTTTTTGTACAGAATGATTTAGACAGTGTAAATGAATGCATTTATTGTACATATAAAGGTGCTCCTGCCTCTAATTATACAGAGCCATGAGAAAAAAATGAAGTGTGCAACTGTTGGTAAGTTAAAGTCAATATCTCTAAGGAGATACTTCTTCCTAATTCCTTTTCCTACTTCAGTCATAACCAACTCCTATTCATTATTCATCTCTCACCGATCACACAACCAGCCAACTGCTATGTCACGAAGCAATTCAGCTCAGGCTAAGTGGTTGGAAAATGGATGAATGGATGTATGAATGGATAAAATCTGGGCCATTTTGTAATTAGTCGAACAGTTCTTGGAATACATTCAAATTCATTAAAAAATGAAAGACATTTTAGGAGCTAGGTATGACTTAGGTTTAAATGATAAATGGGTAATAAATAAAATAAATTATAATAAGATTTTTCTCCATCAGATTTTAAGGTGCATAGATTCATAAAATAGATACAGCTCGTTTCTCACTGGAAAAAAAACCCCAATACTACTAAGTAATCTATAGCCCCTTTCTGGTGTCCCACGTATTCCAGTAATATGGGTACAGCAGCTTGTTCACCTCTTCGTTCAAACGGCTTTGGGTTGTTTCCCGGTGGCCCGTCAAACACCACCACACACACACACACACACACACACACACATCTCCTTGAAGTCCTGTACACTTTATCTAATCAGAGGATGACCTCTGTAGAATCACAACTAAGTTTAGGTGATTTCTAAGGCCAAGTCTAACTATAGGCAGTCTTTTCTTTATTTCTTTATTTTTTTTCTCTTTATTTTAAAGTTATAAGACAAACAGAAACCAAGAAGGCACAAACCTCTGAAGTTTTACCAAAAGCTGACACTGGAGATCCTGTTACTTAGTGTAGCCATATTACCATTATATGTTTAGGATCATTTAATTACAAATAACAACTTATTATCCAATTTTTTTCATTGTTAATAGGCTACAATAAGTACAATCTTAAAAATCTGTTTAAGATAAAATATTAGGATGAGTGTATTAATATAAACCTATGGTTTGTTTTTCAGCAAGTGCTTTTATTACCACTGTTTACCTTCTACAATACTTTTAAAGAAAATAAATAATAAAATTTAAGTCTATTAAAAAAATAAAGGAACAAAGACTGTCATGTTTCCACTATTCTCCTTTTTAATTGTCATTTCCATTTTCCCAGTTTTTAATCAAAACACGGTTCGGACTCCATATTAAAAAGTCTTTATTCTGCATTCGAGTAATGTTAGATGTCATGCAAAGTAATAAAAAATTAGGTTTGGTGCGGGAAGACACGGAAATAACAGCGTTCTTATTGAAATAGTGCACAAAGGAAGATTTATTAGACAGAATAAATATCAGTGAGAGATTTTCTTAGATTATGACGTATGGGTATAAAGTTAAATAAGTGACCGTGGAACATCCTACATTTTAAGTAATACAAATTGCTGCAAATGTTAACAAATGAGAAAACAAGACAACAAAAGAAACGTTTAAACCCTTTCAGGTAGAAAATAGGTCAGCATGAAGTCACAGAATGTAAGCAGTCACTAGTTAATCATAGATTAGTGTGTTTATAATTAAGTGTTATTTAGTCACTATAGTATCAGTGAGATCAGACACTATTGTTAAGTCAAGTCACCTTTATTTACACTTACATTTACAGCATTTGACAGGCACCCTTATTCAGAGCAACCTACATTTATCTTATCCATACAACTGAGCAATTAGGGGTTAAGGGGCTTGCTTAGGAGCCCAACAGTGGTAGCTTGGTGGAGCTGGGAAACTAACCCACAATCTTCGGGTTGGTAGACCATGAGCCACCACTTCCCCTGTTTATTTATATAGTACTTTTATTATAGAATCAAGATTGTTTTAAAGCATCTTTACAGAATCACATTAAAATACACAATATTAAACACTCACTAAAACACTCAATTTATTTTATATCTATAAATTTACAGTTCGCAACTAAGCAAACCAGAAGCGACAAAGGCAAGGAACCAAAACTCCACCAGTGACGGAGAGAAAAAAACATTGGGAGAAACCAGGCTCAGTCGGAGGGTCAGTTCTCCTCTGACCAGATAAACCAGTATAAAGTTTCCGTGGTCTTGTCCAGATGGCCGTCTAAAAGACTGTCAGTTACTGTCAGTTAAAGGAGGTCTGGGATGCGGTCAGTGTTTCAGATCAACTTGGAGATGTTAAGTAGTGTTGAGCTCATTGCTTTGCGCATGACACTCGAGTTCTTTAACTTGAAATAAAGCAAATTGTATCTTCAAGAACCTTGCTTTGTGCACAGAAGCCTTGTTGTATAGAATGTATAGAATGTCTGTAGCATTTATAATTTCTCTTTACTGAAACTGTATGCTTCTTGGGGTAGAAAAAACCCCCAAATAGTATATAAGTCAGGTGACCTCATTATATCAAACCAAAAAGATTCCCAGCACAATGTCTTTTAGAAATACAAGAGCTACCGGATTCTTCGAAAGAGTCCAGTTAAAGGCTTGTTTTGTCTGCTGCTTTTTTGACTGATAGTTTGTTTACTTTAGGTTCCCTCTGGATTCGAAGAGGAACCACATAAAAAAGACAAAAAGAGAAAGAGGTGGAGAGAGAGAGAGAGAAAGAAAGAGAGTGGGGACTTAGTGATTCACACCACATGATCTGGATGCTGGAGGAGGGCTCTCGAGGGAAACAATGCCACTGAATATGCCTGGGACTCTCTCTCTCTCTCTCTCTCTCTCTCTCTCTCTCTCTCGCTCTTTCTCGCTTTCTATTTCTCTCTTTCTCATACACTAACAAACACACTCACACACATACAAACGCACACGGACACACGTGCATAAGTGAGAAGGGGAAACTACTAGCTCTGGTTTTCGATCTAAATGCAAATGCATGGAACGGCAGCTCATGAACAAAAGGGGAAGGAAAACAAAAGGGCAAGATTAGAAAACACTTGTATCATGTATGTGTTATAATATATATATATATATATATATATATATATAGATATATATATATAATATAATATATATATATATATATATATATGTAAGTGTGAGAATAATTTAACCATGTGGCTTGAAAATGCCTGGAAATATCGTGTGGTGCTTCGGCATACTGTGAGCTCATTGAATGTGAAATTTTGTCAGGAATATTGAGCTAGTCTGTGTGAAGTGTAGGCGTTTCTGTGCGCATGATTAGCCACAGCCATGGCGATGAGGTACAGTGATTTACAATCAGCATGACCATCACTAGGATCGTCAAGTGTATAATGACGCTTTCATAAAATTTCACACATAAAGTCTAATATCAAGTATAGAAAGCAATAATAGCTTCAGTTAGTGTTCGTGCTGAAGGAAATGAAATTGTTACTGCCTTTAATCCAGTAATGGATTTAATTATGTCTTGAAATTCACCCCTCTGGTGAGCTTAGTCATTAGACTGGTGGTTTAGTAAACATAATACCACCAACGCTAATTATCATGAGGGAAGATATAATGAAAGTGAATGTTAATGAAAGCTAATTCTTTCGTTTGTATTCATTTCTCAGCTCTATTTTATTAAATGCATTAACATTGTAATGATGAGCTTTTACACCGAGCAGCAAAAAAATGTAGTGATTGACATTGTCATGTGCCCTCTTTATGGACTCTCTTACCAGAGGTCGGGTAGTAACAAATTACATTTACTTTGTTAAACCTACTTATCTTCAAATATACTCTAAAAGTTAAAGTTAAGTGCTTTTACTCTTACTCAAGTACATTTTTAGTAAGAAAACTGTCAAATATAAAAATATAAGTATTTTTAAATAATTCGTTTATTGCAACTAAATAATTAGTTAGTTTTTTAAAATAATTTTGTTTATTTTGGAGAGGCTGCTCTGAATCTCCCGCTTTAGTTTAGCGCACGTTTAATTAGAAGATAAAGCAGAGGAAGACGTGTGTGTGTTCAGAAAAATTACCACTAGTGGCCTCAAGTTCAGTCTATGTTTTCACTCCAAGATGTTACAAAGAATAGTTTTATAATGTATTGCATGCTGTGTTTAACAAAACAAACTGACATCACAGTGTATAAGAATTCCAGCTCCAACCTCAAAATGACGACCCTGTTAATAATTAGTTGGTGTCTATGGGCACTTTGACCTTATTGTAAAAAACCAGATTTCGCACACCATCCAAATATTTTCTCTTATAACTGCATTCCTGCAAGCAATAACAAATATTCTTGTGAACCCTACCAACACACACACACGTTCATGAGCAAACATTTATTTTAAACATCTGCACATTTTCATATTCATTAAACACAAAACAACTGGGTCATCCTGCATTTATACAACAATCCGGAAACCTCACTAAAGTGTAACATCCATAAAATCAAAACCTGATTGTATTTTATTTTATTCCCACCTAATTTATGCATGCACATAAACATAAAATGTTAAAA
The DNA here is from genome assembly GCA_005784505.1 of Bagarius yarrelli. Lineage (NCBI taxonomy): Eukaryota > Metazoa > Chordata > Actinopteri > Siluriformes > Sisoridae > Bagarius > Bagarius yarrelli. The sequence continues at coordinate 5,190,569 of VCAZ01000004.1, read as the reverse complement.
TACAGTATATTTTTAAAGGAGCTGATCTAAATGGTAAAAAAAATAAAGACAGGGTTACTGTTAGAAAAAAATGAGTGTGTTTAGGATTGTAATTTAAATGACAGGTGATGTGATGTTCATAATCATCACAGGCCTAAAATCTGAGATTGGCTTTACTTCAACCTGTTTAATATAAGCAGAACCGAGAGACTTTGGAGGAGACGGGATGTGAAAACACGTCAAGTAGTTTGAAATTCAGGGTTTTTGCTTCGTGTCAATCCAGTTAGAAGTAACTAGTAACTAAATACTTGAGTAGTTTTTTAATCAGACACTTTTTTTCACTTTTACTTAAATATTTTAGTTAAATATTTCCATAAGTAGTTGTACTATTACCTGAGTAAAGATTTTGGATCATCTTTCACCTGTGGTTATGTGTCCGTAATTGCTTTCAATATATAGGAAGTGGTAGCACAGTAGTTAAATTGTTGGACTGATGATTCGAAGGTTGTGGGTTTCAATACCCAGCACTATCATGGCTGGGCCCCTAAGCAAGGCCCTTAACCCCAACTGCTTAGTTGGATGCCAGAAATTGAAATAAATATTATATTTATGTTTTGATTTGAAAGACACCAAAGATATCAGAGACAAACTTGTGACGGTACAAAGACAATATGGCAACAAGAAAAAGTGTCATTGTGTGAAAAAAAGGGTAAAAAGAGCATTTTTAGAAAAGACAACTATGGCTAAAAGTATCTAGATCCAAATCTTAGTAGTTTTTCTCCCATGTGTCATTTCTGTCTGTCAAACGTACACTTAGAACCGTGACTAGAAACAATCTTAGCTTGAATAGAATATTGACAGCAGTTCTTGAAAGCCCCAGGTATTAAACCCAATATTGAGCCCCAGCCCTGTATGTGTGCACTGCCTATTGTGTGAAAAGCCGAAAGCCTAGAGCCTTTAAAGATTTGACATTTATCTCATTATCTTTCTCCTCAGACCCAAACACTGAACAGAAATGTTCAGCACTTAAGGACTGGGAGACAAAAGCTGTCTCCTCTGTAGACTTTCACTTTTTTTTTTTTGGATTGGTAAAGCATACTTGAGTGCTTTTGCAAGTCAAACAGCTGAAGTGAAAAAAAAGCCCCAAGTGCCATGGAGTCCACTTGAGTCCAATTAATGAGAGTAGACTGGTGAAGGGACTTAAATAGAAATACTTCAGCGTAAAGCGCTAATATTGCTAATAATAAATGCTTAAATACTGGACAACCTGCCAGTTATAGCTGATTATGCTAATGTGTATTGTAATATGTATGTCTTTATAGTAAAATAAACTGTATTAAAGTTATAGAATTACATTATAATTAGTTTGTTTGTTTTTCTGTATTTTGATGCACTAAGCGGTCTCTGAAGGTACAAAGAGACTCCACGACATTAACAGCATTTTGGTGGACACCCTTATTCAGAGTGACTTACATTTATCTCTTTTATACAACTAAGCAATTGGGGATTAAGGCCCAACAGTGGCATTTTGATTGGGCTGGGAATCGAACCTCGATCCTCCAATTAGCAGTCCAACGCGTTAACCACCGCACTACCACTTCCAAATACATAAACCTGCAGTAGTAAAGATCGTCATGCAATACTTGACGGTTTTATGTCCCTCCACTCCGACCCACCTGTCCCTTGAGCCCACCCATGCTGTCACAAAGTCACTGTAAATTACTGCTAAGTGCTTGATTTTTTAAAAATAATGTTGTCACCTGACATAAACTATACATCATTCTTTAATTATTTCAATAGGACATGTTTTCAGTACTAGTGTGTGTCATAAACACATCATTGCTGAAAGAAAAAATGTATTATATTAAATTAAATTAACTTAAATTTGATTTGTATAGCGCTTCCAACAATAGACATTGTCTCAAAGCAGCTTTACACAAAATACAGTAACAGTGAAAAGTGTAAGGTTGCCCCTAATGAGCAAGCCGGAGGCGACTGTGACAAGAAAAAACTCCCTGAGATGAAGTAGAAAAAAACTCAGACTCAATAGGAAACCCATCCTCATCTGGGTGACACCAAATGCTATTGTTAATTACAACATTTTGTAATGATCAAATGTAATGTAAATTGTATCCTTGGGCCAGTGGAGGAGAGTGAGTCCCAGTCCATCCTCAAAGCTTTTGGAATTTGTGCAAAGGGTCAGAAACCTGGTCACTGGTGCCTTAGGATCCTCACAGGGTTGGCATCTTCTTTTTGAAGGTCTACCAGTGCTGGCACAATCTCTGGATATTCATGCTAAGGAATCTTAAAACATCTCCGTGCCTCAGCTGACTGCCACGCTAGGTTTGCATATAATGCTATAAACATCATGCGAATATCCTAGCAATGTTTGCATTTGAAGCTTGCTGGCCAGACTGCTGATCTCCGACAATGCTGTTTTCAGTTCCTAATCAAAGCACAGAGCAACAGTTGCGCCCTTTTGAAAAAGCTGTACCTTATTTTTCTTCTTTGTTTATACAAGAATCCACTTAAATTTACCACTGACTGTGTGCCTGCAACAGCTCTTTTTACCCGTGACAAATATTTGACAGCATTATGCAACTCCGGAAATGCAATTAGAATTTCGATTAATACTGCATTATTCAATGAGTTGAATATCGTGAAGGCAGATTGAAAGACAGATAAAGCAGGTAGTAATGTGATCTTTTTCGGGCTTAAGTGACGGTGCTGAAACAAGGGAAAGCTGCTTTGATCTTCTGCATTAATTATAGCCTAATTGAGGGAATTCTCTGTTGTACACCTCTCTAAGCGCTTTGAAGCCTGCTACCATTCAGTTCCCCCTATACTTGCTATGTATTATCTACCCCAACAGCTCCCACCCTCACACACTTTCACATCGAAAGGTCTATCATTGCCCTCTTTCCTTAATAACACAGTTTACAAATGATCTGCTCTGTGTGACATTTTACAACCTAGGCAGCCTCCTGATGTGTGTCTGCTCTTGTAGAGGAGGCATCACTATTTTAAGAGCCCAAATTTGAAATCCTGAGACACTGAATATGCAGCAGGAGGAGAGGGTTGTGCGTATTAGCATGCAAGCTTTGGCCATCCTCCAGAACTGACAAGTGAGACTGTAGTGCTTTGCCTGCTGCTCGCTCGGCTCCCATCTGGACAGGCGACGGGCAAGTGTGATCAACATGTGGCTCTGAGGAGGAACAGGAAGAGAGAGAAAACAGGCATGTTCAAACAACTGAGAAGTACAAGCAAATCGTATGAAGTGAAAATGGATTGTCAATTTAGATTTCAGTGCCTCAGTCATTTCTAATTAACTAGAGGATTTCATTGAATTACACCAGATTTTCATGCTTTAATTTATTAGGCTTTTTAAGACAGCATTGTGACTCATGAATCTCTGGTTCTGATCATGGTTTACAGTCGGTGTGGGTTTCCTATGCTTTATCAAGTTTCCTTCCCTTTTTCCAAACCATGTCAGTGATTGCATTACCTAATATAATCAACTGGTCTTCCATTCGGTTTATTATTAACGTAAAATGTAAATGCCCTTATTTTGTCACATACTTTTTACTTGGGGTCAGAGCGCAGGGTCAGCTATGATATAGCACCCCTGGAGCAGGAAGGGTTAAGTGTCTTACTCAAGGACTTGGCTGGCGGTGGTGAGGCTTAATCCCAAATCTTCTTGGATTCAGATCAACAATTTAGGCTGACGGTGGTGGTGCTTGAACCCTGGTCTTCCGATCAACAATTCAGCGCCTTAACCATTTGAGCCACCACTGCCCCAGTGAGGTGATGCGTTGGCTGGGAATGAGTTAAAAAATATTAATATGTATGTTTATCAAACTATACAACAATTACAACACATCCTTTTCACTAACCCTGCACTTAAGCTTTACTACATCTTAAAGTTTCATTGTTTAAAATGGAGGAGGATACATAACATTACTGTCGATGGCACCTTTAACAGACCATAACTAAAATCTGCAGTGAACAACTGACAAGAATACTAAAACTGCAACACTGTAGTTGCATTTTTTTTACTATATACTGTAGCAATAGCAGCTGGTCAATACAGGGTGCCACCAACAGAAAAAAAGCTATATACCACACTAACAGTAAGTTTAATATAGGTTATAATTTAGTAACAAAATAAAGCAATTTATAGTCATACTATTTCACTGTTGGTTATATTTTCAAAAAATATAAAATGTTATACAAAAAATGTATTTAATCTGTGTGTAATAAGTGTATATGTAGGTTGGTAAACTTCTGAGGAGCATGTAATTTAAGCTTTAGCTTTAATTGGCTTCTTTCAAATTCCTCTTGGGGCAAGCTGTACCTTTTAACTTATGTAGTTACCAAATCAATTTTGTTTTCATTTTTTTGGCTTCAATAAAAGTCATGCCTTTTATTCTCCCCACATTTTCAATATTTTAGCTAGCAATAATGATACATCATCACCATCGGCTATTTACAGTCTCGCATTTTAAACAGTTAGATTGCTCAGTTTGTTTGGGCCTCCTAATATTTTTTTAGCACTAGCTGCTACTGGTATGCAGTCTATAGTTATAGAAATTATTTACACTTCCGGTATATAACACTTCAGGTGAGAATTAGTTTCGCTTTTTTAGAGATCAGTCCAGAGGTCTATTTCCACTTAAGGTTTCTTCTTTATAATCAGTTTGCTCATTGGGGATACATGTGAAAACTACACTACATGGACAAATCTTCATGTGTTTTTTAAACTTTTAGATTTAGTCTTACTTCTTCTCCATTGGTAACCTTTACATTTCTGTTAAGGTTCCCTGTTAGATTTCACTGTGTGCCCATAGGAATTGGCTGATTTAGTCGCAATAGTAGTAGTAGTAAGATCAAGCAGTAATGCTGGGTGAGGAGGTCTGGGGTGCAGTCGGCGTTCCAGTTCATTCCAAAGTCTGAGCTCTTTGCAGCGGAAATGATCAAATCCGGATTAAATAGCCTGATCCTTTTTTATGACTCAGGATTCACAATCATTTACTCAGATCAGTTAAGTCTCAGGTTATCTTTTTGCTAACAAGATTAATTGATTAATTCGATTTATTGCCTGCTGTGGGACTTTAACGATTAATTGATTGTTTTAGGGCTTTGACAATTAATTGTGTGAAAAACAAATAAGCATAAAATAAGCAACTCAAAGCATTTTATAATCGCTCCAATTTGTGCTCCAATTTGTGCTATCTATTTATCATAGATAAATAGCATTTAAGGAAATCCATTTTTTATTTAAATTCATTCAAGTTCTATGCAGTTGCATTATGGGTCGCTAACATTAGTTGAGCTTGTGATGAAGTGTTATTGAAGGGCGCTTGGAGCATCTGAAAAGCCAGAGGCTCTGACTTTCTAATCGAGGCGCTCCATTCACTTACACTGGTTGAAAGTAGGGTGCTGCAAGTACTACAGCTCCCCCTTGTGGCTAATAAAAGTGTGCAATAATTGCAATTGGATTTAGCGATCACGGTTAGGTCAAATAATGCAATCAAATGATTATTTACCAATGGGGGACAAGTAGCTACTGGGATTCAGCGGATCCATTGGACTCCTCAGTGTGGACATTTATGAGTCCCAGGATTAGGTAACCTTAGACATCGCGGCCATGGGCCGCTGGCTGAACGTCTGATGCATACGGCACACTTAGCTAAAGTTTGATTGAAGTGTACAGGATTATTAAGAGACATGTTTTGCGTTGTTTAGGTGTCCACCTGGAAACAACCCCAAACCATCTGATTGAAGAAGTAAGCTGTTGTGTTTCCATCATTAAAGAAAATGGGTTGTGTACATTTTTGAGAGATTTGTGAATAAATGATTTACCAGTTACATACCAATCTGTGATTGTAGGAATATTTCCATACCCTTAAACATGACATGGCACAAAATGAAACATCATCTGCTGATTTAATCTGGGCAGGTCTGAACCATTTAATGCAGCCAATGTTCCCATTCTGTTATCAGAATATAGGCCTGGCGACACGAGATTCGATGAGTGTCCTCTTGTGGAAATCCATGGCAAAAGCAGCCAAAATCCCTACTGATTCAAGTGCCTAAAAGGACTTGTGAAACTTCGATCCGTCCAATGAGTAAATCAGAACTATTAAAATCCGTAAATAGATTTTGATTTCTCGTCTCGACTTTGCAGGACACTCAAGTTATTTCACACCAACCTTGAAAAACCTTGTCCTGATTGATCTTTTTTTCTCTTTTGATTATCCAACTCCTTATAATTTACTGTATTTAGGGGTAGGTGTAGGGAAAAAAGCATCTTAGGCATGAATCATTATCTATTATCCACAGGCCTCGGAACACAGAACATCTCATTTCCTTATAAAATCTCCACCTCGGCTTTGAATAATATTACACTCGCCCACCCTGCAACTGATAGTTGTCTTAATCCCAGTTTCTCTCCTACAACGCGTGTGTTTGTGGTGCATGCAGTCTTTGTCTCACAATTACAGTCATACTGCACAAACTCCTGGTTTCCTAATCGAATCATGTTTCGTAAAAACGAATAGACTTTCGTAATAAAGTCTTTTTTTTCATGTAATTAGTTACCATTGATGCATTGTAATGATTCTCGGAAGCAGTCTAATTAGATTTGAATCATTAATGAGAAACCTATGGTTAATGAAGTTTTACTGAGCATGTGAGATATGTTCACACACACACACACACACACACACACACACACACACACACTAGATGAGAGAAAGTACCAAACCTGACTAATCTTGTCAAGCAGGAAATCTGTGTCATTATTGTGTTTGTGTGTTCATACGTTGGATGGCCAAAAGTATTTGGACACCCGGCCCTCAAATACTTTTTTCTAAACATCCAATTCCAGATTTAGTCTCCTGCTTACATTTGGAAAGGCTTTCTACTAGATCGTGGAACATGGCTATGGGCGTTTGCTCATTTAGCCACAAAATGATTAATGAGTTCAGGCACTAATGTTGGTTAAGGAGTCCTGGGTTCAGTCGGCGTATCAGTTCATCCCAAAGGTGTTCAATAGTGTTGAGTGAGAGTGCGAGATCTGTGCAGTACACTTGATTTCATCCACACCAACCATATCTCATCATGTCATTATGGAGCTCAGATGCTTTGTCATGCTCGAACAATGTTTAAATCCTAATCGTTAAAGTGAAGAAATCTTAATGCTCCAGCATGTACTGACCTTTTAGACAACCGTGAATTTTGTGCCACAGTTATATGGTAGATGTGCTGGTGAGGTGTCCACTAACTCATGGACAAATTCCTACCGTAACTATTTATCTGTCCCCAGACCATCTGAAGACGTCATTAATGTCATGTCTGTTATTGAACAGTGATGGATTGTTTATGATGTTTCTGCTGTCGCATTCTGTTTAGCGTTTCTAGCCTTCTATTTTCTGGCATTTTAAAGCAAATTTAGTCATTAAAAGACTTAAGTTTTACTGCATAACCAAATAAAAGAAGAGTCTACGAAAGAATGCAACAGTTCAATCTGAACATTCAATTATTTTCAGTAGCTGCTTTATCCTAGTCTAAGTCTTGGTGGATCCAGAGAGCTTTCCCAGAAACGCTGGGTGCTGGGAGGCGTTAGGAGAGATTACATTGTGAATCTGAAGCCAAATCATACATTTACACACAGGCACTCAAATCTAGGGGCAAGTTAGTTGAGCCAGACCACCTACTGGTGTATGTGGGCCGTGTGACTTTTAGAGAACCTGAAGAAAACCATGCAGACCATGTAGAGCTTAGAATTAAACCAGGGATTCTAGATAAGCTTTTGATTTAGAAAATTACTATCCGCTGAAAGAAAGAGAGTGAGCAAATGTAGGGACAGAGAGACAAAGACACACACGCTGTCCCCTAATATTCTCCTTGCTCACAGGTCAGCCTAATTTGCACATCAGCCATGGTCATGCTTGTTAAGTGTTTTCCAGACGAATCTCGGTCTTCTGTCTCATTTGTTTTTTTCCTCTATCTCCTATATCTGATTTATATAATAGACATCAGACTCGATGGTCCCCCGAAGCCGAAAGAAATGTTTCTGTAACCTCTAACCTCAGCTTTGGGCAAAGCAGTGGCAGAGAAACACACAGTGGATAATTGCACTGTTTCTAGCATTACTCTGCTTCATTTGCACTCCCGCATCCCAGAAGGCACTGAATAAGAAAACTAAAACTTTTGACCTGGGTTTACTACTGGGTATGATGTAGGAAATAGTTCGCTTTTTTTTAGCTCTGTTAATTCAAAACTTTGCAAGCCATTGCAAAGTTGTCATTATTATGCAATTATCACCTCAGTTTTTAATTGCTCAGCTGCTGCTGTAATCACATGCATGATCTATCAGCGACAGGAGGTTACACACTGCACGATGTTACAATAGAAAAGAATGGTATGCAACTCTTGGAATAAAAGACATGGCTGCTGATATTGTGGTCTTTAACTCCTCCCCAAACTTCCCACTGCCTGGATTCTTGCTCTCTTATTGGCTGTAGGTATTCTTAATTCTGAGCTCATTTTACACAGCAGGATTTTGAATCACAAGTCTAAATATTTAACATGGCAAATATTTTACAGGCCTTGGCGATGACTTGGTATAATTCATACTGCTGGATTGTTACTTTCAAGCAACGATTTGCATCCGATTTTGGATATTTATCACCGATTTCAGCCAATAAAAATCAGGGCTAAAATTGTGAAGTGTAAACATTTGTCTTATAATTTATGGTGTAATTTTACAGTCTTTATTAGAGTTCTTCATGTTCTTTTATCCTTAGAAATAAGGATAAGAATAAAAGTTAAAGACTAGCTATTAAACACAGTCTATTTTTAAGAACAACGTCTATTCAAACTATATAAAATTATAAAAAAACTCAACCTAGAAATTAAAACCTTCTCACACAATACTTTTACATCTACATCACTTGTAGAAATCTAATTTTTAAAATACATTTTAAGACCTTTTTACTGCTACATTAATAAATAAATCCATTTAACATTTTACGGTTAAAAATATCATTATTAATTAGATAGCCATTATAGAAAAATTGTATTCTAGTCTTCTTTTTATCCATCCATTCAGTTTTTGTAGCACTTATCCTACACATAATCACAGAAAATCTACAGTCTATTTTAGACGGCTCAGTGGACAGCCTGGGCAAAGATCTCTCTCTCACACACACACACACACACACACACACACACGTTCCACAATTCATTAGTACCAAATTTTACTAATTGAAATCTTTTATTATTCTTGTTTTCTTTCCCTCCCATTTTTGTATTTCTCATGCTTTTAGGAAAAAATGTTTCCTTTTTTATTTATGTTTCCTTCACATTTACATTAACAGCATTTAGCAGACGCTCTTGTCAAGAGCAACGTACAAAAGTGCTTTGAGTCACATCATTGAACAGCTCAATACTGATACTATACATCACAAATCAGCATAACAACAACAAAAACTGTTGAAAGGGCAGCATGGGATATATATATATATATATATATATATATATATAGATATATATATATATATATATATATATATATTTATTTTTTTTTTTTTTTTATTTTTTTTTTTTTTAATGTCAAGAGCTAGGTGGGTCTCCTGAGGACGGCCAGTGACTCTGCTGTTCTGACATTGATGAAAAGTTCATTCCACCATCTTGGTGCCAGAACAGAGAAAAGTCTTGAGACCTACCTAGTGTCCTAGGGGATGGTGGAACAAGTCTAGCAGTACTTGTGGATCTAAGGGAGCGTGGTGCTATGCGAAGAGTGCTGAGTGCTTGAAGGTAGGATGGTGCTGCTCCATTTTTGGCTTTGTAGGCAAGCATTAGTGTTTTGAATCTGATGTGTAAACTACTGGGAGCCAATATAAGGAGTAGAGCAGTGGAGTGGTGTGTGAAAACTTTGGTAGGTTGAAAACAACACGTGCAGCTGCATCCTGAATCATGTTAATCTGCGTTAATGTTTGTAGCCTGATAACACAAGAAATGGACGTCTCAACCTTGCAGTCCAAAGACACGCCTCCTGAATGCATTAACGCGCATGGACTAGATGACCGTAGACAACATTACTACAATACATCATGTGTCATTCACGGTGGTAACAGTTCTAAAATATCAAACATAAAAAAGTAGCCGATTACATGCTGCTGCTATACTTGAGCTAATTAATAAAAGTACACATACTATATGAGCTGTGTCTTACTATCAAAACTATCACAGCAAAAATTGAATTACACCGTAATCCTACCAGTCCAGAAGAAATACTGCAAACATGGTGTCATCTTTCAGACTCCTGTTCTCGACTCCAGTGTGGAAATGCAACACAGTATTTGAAGATGCTATCTTGTCTGCATGAACAGGGTGCACAGAGGTTGGTGCATACTTATGTTAACAGGCAGGTAGGAAAGCCTATCATAATTTTTTTAAATAAACATTTTGATTGGTCGAACATTTCCTTGTCATATATATACGCACACATATAAACACATTCAGACCCTTTAATCATTGCTATCGGGATGTGACGAGACTTTCAACCAGCAGAACAAAAATAGTTTTTGAAGGCAATTACTATTGTACCTTTAAGGGTAATTGTCTGATTCAATAAAAAGCACATTTCTATAAAATAAAATCAATTCTTCTTTCTTTTCTATGACTTTTCTACCACTTATTTTCTTTTTTCTCTTTCTATTTTTTTTTTAATCCTTTTGCTTTTTGTAGTCTTCGTCAAGGCAGCGCAGTGGCTTTGCAAGAAGGTCCCGGGTTTTGTGTGGAGTTTGCATGTTCTTCCTGTGCTTGCGGGGGTTTACTCCGGGTTCTCCATTCCTCCCACAGTCCAAAAACATGTATGTTAGGTTGATTGGTGATTCTAAATTGCCCATAGGTGTGTGTGTGTGTGTGTGTGTGTGTGTGGAACTGTGAGGGATTGGCGACCTTGTGTACCCCTCCTGCCTTTCGCCCTTTCAGAGACAGCTGGGATAGACTCCAGCTGATTCCTGTGACCCCGAATTAGGAAAGAAGCAGGTTTAGAAGATGAATGAATAAATGAATATTCTTCATCATTTTGAAATACCCTTAACATCCTGAAATGATAAGCAGGGATGCTATTTAACAAAACTTTTGGTGTGTTCACTATCATAAAACAATGAATTTCCCTCCTGAGCACTGCAACAGAAAAGAACCCACACTTATCAACAGTGCCGTGCCGCAGCCATCTGTGCTTGCGTGAACTCAAATATGCAGGAGGAGGCCTATAGAGCTTTAATTACAGAGTAACACATTCCTAAGACAAAATCAGACAACAGGGTCAACTTCCTGTATGTCAAGGGCTTCCATAGCTACCGGTACCCTCCAATCACCTTTAATGACATCAAATCTTAAGCTTCTGCTTTAATATGTATGTGTTTATCTATTGAGTGTCTGCAGGCCCCGATGGACACACGTCTTCTGAAATAGACACAAGCCAAACTTGCACGTTTCCTTTTGGGAGGCGATTTGAGGATGCCAGCACACTCCCCTTCTGGAGAGCCATTTCTTGTTCCAGGCTTGTGCCAGCTTGTTTTCCAAAATGTGCATGTGAGTGAGTGAGTGAGTGAGTGAGTGAGAGAGAGTGAGAGAGAATGATCAAAATAGCGGAAGAAAAAAAAAAATCAAGTGAAACCAAGCCTCACGGACCATATCTCAGTATTCTCTGACAGCCAGACAGTGCTAATGATGACCTGCTTTTCTGCTTCTACTGTTCTCCTTTTCTATCTACACACACATTAATTTGTGGATGCGCTGCCTTCCGCACTGCTTTCTTTCCTTTTCCTTAACAGCAGCTTGTGCTGGGTTACACTATGTAGGGCAAATTAAATGAGCTGGAGCTATTCTTAGTTTCGTCACCCCGTGCACTGCCCACTCGGCGCCCCTTCCCTTTCGATATCATCTTACCTGCAGACTTATGTGCAAAAAAGAGACGTGTATTTTGTGCAATTCAACATGCAACATGTGTGTGTGTGTGTAGTGGGCAAAATGATTACAGACCAAATATCACAATGACACACAGATAGGGTGATATTTTTGTGCCATAATGACCTCAATACTCTGATGTGACTCCCTTTGAAGTACCAAAATCAAGTGTGATTCATGTGGAAAAAAAAATCCCTGTGAACAATTGTACATTTTATATTGTTGCGCCATCTTATGTTCATACAGAATAATGCATCTCGACTGAGCTGTGAATTTGATTGTGTTGCCCTTTAAAGAAAGAATAGATTAATTAATTAACTGCTGAGGTAAATGGATGGAGTTCAACAAATATTTCAAAAAGAAAATTAAGATTGGAGTAGATAACCAGGCACAGGACAGGTGATATCACCAAACCAGGTCAAAAACTGATGAATACACACATGAACAAAAAGATAGGTAAGTTCGGGACACAAACAAAACCAAAAAAACCATGGCAACTAATCAAAAAACCCAGTGCAAAATAAAAAAAACTTTAACTTAAAATGAACTCAGTCACAAAAATTTAACTTGATCTTGAAATATGCTTTTGTTAACAAAAAAAAAAGTTTCATTAACGCTTTATACATTTTTGTTCACTGTTCTCTGATTGGCTGGTGGCATCTCTCTGAAGTAACTACCTGGAAGTAGAAACATTAGTGGCGTGCTCCTGATTTGTATAGAGAAATTTAGAGGTTTTAGGAGCGACACATCGCCTCACCTTCCGCCTTAATTGGACCCTCAAGGCAAACCTGTGTGAACATCTTACAGTGCTAGAAACCCTAATTGGCTTGCAAAGCTGTGTTATTAAACATTATGGGATGGTGATTAGTGCAGGTCCATTGTTGGAAGTTGTGCTTGCATGTAAGCCGCAATGCATGTTGGAAAGGGAACCTAATGAACTAAACACAGAACTCCAGTGCACATGGAAGAACATTCTGCAACCAACTAAAGACAAGACTTACATGATGATCACATGACATACTGAACAAACAAACAAAAAATAACTGAATAGTGTTTTAACATAAAGTGGTTTCCCCTCTGGTGAGACATACACTATACTGCCAAAAGTTTGTGGACACCTAATCGGCACATCCACAGAAGCGTGTCTTAGTTGTCTAGAACATAGATTTTTAACACTTGGGTTGTGCCTTCTCAGGGGAGCACCGGCACCTGATAAAGGGGGCTAGAAAACTTGTTAATTCAGAAGTATACACTTGAGTAATAATAAATATTAGCTAGCAATTTTTTAGGCATCCACTAGGGGTAATCTTATTAGATCAGGCAGCTGTTAAACCAGAGTTTAACGGATTGAAAACCTGTAGTCTAGAATGTCTTTTTATGCTGTAACATTATTCTTAATCTGGACCTCAGAGGTCCAAACACTGGTCCAGCACAACAATGTCTCTGTACAAAAAGTCCATTTGCTCTGTGAAGAAATGATGTGTTACAATTGGTGTGGAAGAACTTAAGAGTTCTGCACAGACTCCTGACCTCAACACCACTAAACACCTTTGGGATGAACTGGATGAATGAGCAAATCAACAAAACAATACTCTGGGCAGGTGTCCTAATACATTTGGGTGGTTGGTGCTACTGCAGAGTGGTTAAGGTGTTTTACTGCTTTCCAGAAGGTTGTGGGTTTAAATCCCAACACTACCAAGTTACCACTGCTGGATCCCTGGGCAAGGCCCATAACCAATTGGTCAGTTTTATAATTTAATTATAAAATAAAAGTCGCTTTGGATAAGTGTGTCTGCCAAATTCTGTGAATGTAATAGTTTTGTCTATATTGTGTAACTATTAACCAATTCAAAAAAACATGTTTTAATCTATAATTAACTAAAATATTTAGTTGAAAACCGCCGTGTATAAGAGGAATAAAATGAATGTCAGATCCCATCATATACATTGCTGTGTTTTATTTCTTTTCCTTGAAGTAATGTTCTTGAAATAGTGCCTAAATTTGTAAGAACTTTTATTCTGAACAAAGTAAGCCAAGTTTCACGCTTTTCTCTCCAGAATTCTAACGTCGTCTGTGTCTGTTCGCAGGTGGTGTACAAGCCTTGGCTTTGTGCTCAGTTTTTCCAGAGCAATCAGTCCAGCTGTAGCCACAAGATCCCTTGTGAGCGGTACTGTCTGGAGGTCCAGCAGCGGTGTCCCTTCATATTGCCTGACAATGATGACCTTATACATGGTGGCACTCCCAGTTTTATATGTACAGGTACATACTGCTTTTTATGGAGGAAAGTATTATGGGAAAGTAATGTTATGTTTATGCATGTCAGCTGGAGGCATGAAAAATCTGTGTAAAAGGTGGAATAAACAGCCTTTAAAAAAAAAAGAAATTAGGAAATGAAGTTAGAAATAATAAGAACAATAATATTCTAATTGTAGGGAAGGGCTGGGGATTTTTTAATAAACTACCAATGCTACGCTTTAATTAAACTGACAAAAGAAAATTGCTGATCTACAGAAAATTTTAGAATATGATTTATGTCAAAGAAATGGAATTTACCCTTAAGGAACACTTTTCCCTAGATAATTGAAATGCCCTGTAGTTGATGCCTCACAAGTCCTCGGTTGTTAATACAAAAATTTTGCCATTGATAATACACAATTCCTGAGGTTGATGCTACTGTCACGTGTGGCGATGGAGTGGAAAAGAAGGACAAAGTGATTGAATGCAACAGAACTTTTTATTAATGGAATGAAAAAGTAAATAAAAGAATGAAAGATCTTGAAATTAGCCTACGAAACTAAGGAAAGGAAATAGGATAGCAAGCAGTTAGCCTAAGCGATTACAATTAGCGACTAGCATTAACAATTAGAATAGGGCAACCAGGAAAACAAAAAAAGTCACATCACACCATTACAACATCAACGCAGGACAAAGACAGACAAAAACACAGGGGCACACTAACTATTGGCTCTGACGCCATCTGGTGGTCTTGGAGGGAAAACTTCATTCATCACCGTTACAGCTACATAACCCCTAAGAGTTAATAATAAAACAACTCTTATGACACCAAAGCCCTGGGGACGATGTCCACAATCCCTGACAAAAAGTCCAGGGTTGATAATACAAAAGGCTTGGCGTTCATAACACACAAGCCTTGGGATTGATAATGCACAAACCCTGGTCTATTAATAACAAGGAACTATGCAGGTAATAATATGTGGTACTACATTGACGCATAGAACTGTTCACTAATATAGAAGCAGGATTACCTAAGCAGTTAAAAATAGCTAATTTAGAACAAAAGTAGGTCCGTATTAGTTATATGATAATTACTAAACAAAAATATTGTCATTAAAATCCTAAACTATGACCAATTGATAAAGAATAATCAATTAATCACTAATCAAAACAGTAACACCCGAAAATGATCACAAGAAAAAAATGTACCTTCGTAGTGCTGCAGAGATCCTACAGACACAAAAAAGATATATATTTCTAATAATCTGTTAATCATCTGTGTGTTTCCTGTCTTTTACCTTTAACTTCAGGACTTTTGGAGAATATAGACAACACCAAGCATGAGCCACAGTGCTGTGATGTGCGGTGGGAGCTCAAATTCAACGAATGTTCACACAGCACATTTAAAAGGACTCATCCCTCACGCCAGCATTCCTCTGCTACCACTTCGGGAGCTCCGAGGCTGAATCAAGGCAGACTAAAGCTGTGCTTGCTAGTCCTGGTCCTCTTGCACACAGTAGCGACCATGACAGCTGTCCAGAACTCTACTTGCCTAGCCATTATCTTCCCGATGGAGGACAATGCCCCCAGAGAGGAGTGACTGAATGCAGGAAGTAGGGGGTTAGCTCTAGCCAATCAGCATGCTGTAAGATGGCCAGCAAGAAACTGGGCCGAATCGAGTGGAACCAAGCACGCCAGGCATGCCGACAGATCCCTAGCTGCGCTTAACATGTTCAGTGCTCTTTATGCCCCAGGCAAATGGAATGATGAGAGAATTCGTGAGAAGATACACAGGAAGAGGAAAACCAAGTTGGTGTCCTTTTGAGAAGTCAGTTTTCATACTGTTCTAAAAAAAAAAGTATACATTTTGTTTTGCCGTTGTTTTTGATGATAATCAGCTTTTTATTCTTTTTTTAGCTGTCCAGATGGGTTACTGTCATTGTCAACCACCTGAAATTAAAATGGAATGAGCAAAGAAAGCTATGTTATTAGATGTCTCTATGTCTCAGTCAAACCAGACTTTTTGGTTTTCATATTCGACAGCTAGCACGAACAGAAGTATGCTAAAGCCAGGAAAATGTAAAAACGAGGCTGGTTATGGTTCCGAATATCGTACCTACATGTAACCTCCTTATTTCATTTACTAGATTTAGATCTTTGCCTTCGAGAACAAGATGTAGACCAGATCCAGATCAAGAGAGCCTTAAAAACAGACCACCATAGAAATCCTATGACATATTATCTCATTTTCCATGTTTAGCTTTTCTATATGTTCAGATCTGCAGTGCTGCTCAGCTGACTACTATATAAGCCTGTTGTAATATCCTGACACCTGCTGGAACAACAGATATTTTTCAATATGCAGTGAAAGCGTGTGGTGCCTCTATCATGGACCACCTCTATCATTCTTGCAAAATATATAAAGAGAACATCATCCTGAATGTCAGGAATGATAACCTGGTAGACATTTTCTAGATTAAAATCAGCCACTTATATTTCGTATGAATAAACTTATGACTTATTAGCATTCCATCCACGCAGGCTCTCTTTGATTTTAAAGTTGGAGTCAAATGATTAGCCATTATCGCAAATGTCCCGAGTTCCTCCTTCAGAATAGTTCCATTTTAACTTCACCAGGCTGCAATAACCCAACCGAAGAACCTGGTTTAGCCTAAATAAACACAGGAACAACAGTTATTCTATTAATTTTTATTCAAAATGTGATAATCAAATAACCTTTAGTAGCTTTCTATGGGTGTTACAGAGATGGTACGAAATGATATGTTTATCAGTCTTTGTTCTTATTACCACACTGTTCTTATTTATGCCTTCAGAATGCTAACAAGCTGCTGTAAAAAAATGAGTTGCCTAGTGATCAGTACTAAGTGCGCTGTATTTTTCCGTCATTGGTTTTTGTTATCTGAATGTCCTACACTGTTGTGTTAAGGGCTTAGCGGATAGCTTCGAAAGGAAGGAGTTCTCAAGGGCTCTATATTCTATAAACCTCCTTCTGCGTGTAGGACTGTATGTGTTTGGTGTCTGACTGTATGGGCCGCTGGCTGCTGATGATGTTCTGTTTTGCAGTCTGTTTTACTTGATGTTGCATCACTAATCTATCTTTAAAAGCGTATTTTTATGCTTAACATTTACAGTTACGACATGAGCTCATTTATCACGCATAGCTACGTCTGATAATAAAGATAATAATATTGCAGTGTCCCTTAATCTACACTGTACCTGCGTACATTGGTTTAGTGCTACACTGGTGGCCAAAATAATTAGAACACTAGTTTTTCACTAGTTAAAAAAAAGGTTTAATGAATTTTTACTTTTTTCTGTAATGAGATTTTCGTTTGCAAAAGAAATCTGACAACAGCCAGTGCTCCACATTGAGATCTGATCTAATCATCATCCAGTGTGTCTAGAATGACATTAAGTAACAGAACAAACTGAGACCGAAAAAATCTGGAAGAACTGCAGCAACGTCTCCAAGATGCTTTAGAAAAACTACCTGCAAAGCTACCCAGAAAACTATGCGCAAGGCCACCGAGGGCAAAAACTGTTTTAAACACAAAGGATAATCATAACAAATGTTTCTCTAATTTAGTTAGTAGAAGTTAATTGATAAAGGAAATCTGTTTCGTCACTGACAGCAGTTTTATATCTAAAAATTTTAACAGTACTGTAGCTTCGCCGGTAGTTCTCTTGAAGCAGCCGTTGGTAGACGTTGCCACAATTCTTCTGGATTTAGTCTGTCTTATTTTTTTTTTTTAAATATAACTGACCTAAAACTGTTTCTAGCTGGTAAAAAAAGTGTTTATAATAATTTTGGTCACCACTGTATTTCTTCAACACAGTGGCAGAAGTTATGGTTAATTAACAATGTTTCCAGCACACACTATATATATATATATATGTTTGTGGACACATTAGCAGCACACCTATATAACTGTGTTACCTTTAAACTCTTGCCACAAAGCACACGGTTATGTGTGATATCTCCAAATGATGTAGCAAACTGAGCTTCAGAAGTTCATGGTGCGTCATCGGTGTCTCATCTCAGTAATACTACATTAAAACTTGTAACTGAATAAAAACAACCCAAGACCTATCCTTTAAATTCGATTGGCAAGCCTTTCCTCTAGTGTGGAATATATTAAAAGTGGGACTAATGTCAGGACTCGATCAGGCTTGTCAGGTGCGTTGCCCTGACAGGCCACAAGAGGGCAAACGAGAGACCTTCTGTGTTAGTGTTGTAGATCATTTGTGCAATGTTTGTTTATGTTGTCTGTGTCTTGTCATTAAATGATTGTTTCCTTATTGTGTTTAGGTGTTTCTTGTTTAGTTCCCTACTTAGTTTGTCTTGCTTTTTGTCACGAGTCATAGGGTGAGTTGGGCTGGAAATTGCCCTCCAGTGGCCGGTTATTAAAGAAATTACAAATAAAAAAGATGAACAAATCAAAGAAGTTTAACAAAACATGACTATACTTTAACGGAACATGACCTGACATAACATAACATGAACCTGAATTATAATGTGATATAAAAACACATACCGTGACAAATGACAAAGCAAGACAAACTAAAACACAAGGAAATAAATACACAAACTAATTTGGAAAAAAAAACTATCAACTAAACAAGAAACACCTGAACACAATGGGGTAAAAATCAACCAATAACAGGACGGGGAGACTAACATTACAAGATAATGTAAACAAACACTGAGCACAACACTGACAGAGAAAGTCTCTCCCATTCCCTCCAGTGGTCCTGCAAGGACACATACCCAGTAAGCCTGGCAACTAATGTGACTAGCTAGAGACACATATGGATGTGATAATCAGGTGTCCCAATACTTTTAGTTATATGCTGTATATTGTGTGTAATGATTGATTGTTTTGCTGTTATTATTGAAATTGATAGTTTATAGGTAAATACAGTCAAATCTCTACAATTAATTTTATTTTGCGCCCGATTTTGTGGTCACCTTTGTATTGGATCCATATGTGGCTCATGTCCCTGATGTCTTTGTATGCATTAGCAAAAATATCCCAACACTGTTCCAGCATGACAATGCCGCCTCAGTGCACTAAGCAAGCCTGGCATTAGTGCCTAAACGCTTTAATCACTATTTGGCTGAAATGATAAATTAATAACAAACATCTGGAATAGAATGTTCAAAATCACATATGGTTGTGACAACCAGGTGTCCACAAACATTTTGCTCTATAGTGTATGTGGCAACATCCTAAACACTCATGTTAGGTTTACTCTTGTTTAAATCGGATGCTTACATCAATTTACATCAGGATTTAATAACCCTAGCTATAAAGTCAAAAACAAACCAGCAAGTAAGAAAAACTGTTATAAGCTGCTGATATGGGTGTAAATTGATCTATTTGCACCCCTAACCACCTATTCAAATTTCCTGTTTTTATAGAGGACACAATGATAAACAAAATCCGACTAATGCTAGCTCCAGAAATGACGTACCTGAGACTCAACCTTGTGGGAAACACCACAATAGGTAATAATGGCCAGGTTAGTGCTGTATGGTAGTTTGGTGATGGCTTTAACTCATAATCTTTTTGCATGTTCTATTTGCTGTTTAAAGCAGCTGGCCAAGGTCTTATAATTCAGAGGTGACAATCATTCCTTATTTCATTATATATAAAGAACATATAGATGAGTACAATCTAGCCTTACAAGTAAACAACAGGTATTGTGGATATAGAAAACGGTGCCAAAACACAGTATTTGGCCAAAAAGTTTATGGACACCTTACCAGCCCACCCAAATGAGTGTGTCTTTCCCAAACTATAGCCAGAAAGTTTGAAGCACAGAATTGTGAAGGATGTCATAAAATTATTCCTTTGTCGCAATTAAAAGACTTAAACTCTGTTCCAGCATGACAATGATCCTGTGCACAAAACCCCTGAATATGGGATGTTATAGTCGCTGTGGAAGAACTCGAAATATGTTTTGCACAGATATGGGGGAATTGGTAGCTCACTGGTGATGGCCGGCTGAACAGGGTTTGATTAGGGGTCATTTTTGGGCCCTGTGAAATATTATTATTACATTACTGCTAGTACTGTTACAACTAATAAAACAGATTTCTGAGGACCCCCAAGGTGCATTGTCCCCCCGAAATGGCACCCCTGGGTTTGATTTACAGCATCCACCAAACTGCCCCTGCTGGGTCTCTGGGCAAGGTCCTCAATTCTTAAATACTTAATTGTATAAAAAATTATCTCTAATCTCACTAAAAATAATGTAGCTGAATAAGCAAGTCCACACAGCTACACTTCACTATCTAGTTGAAAAAATAGGTTTTGTAATGTGTTTAAAACACACATACGGATGTGATGCTCAGGTGTCCCAAAACTTTTGTCTATGTTGTGTATATAATAATTCAAATTCAAGAACAAATCTTAACAGCAGTCCTTTCGGCTTTGAGGTTTGCACACATTTCTTGAAAACATATTGTTTTTCTCTGCCAGTTTGTATTATGCCTTGTGGTATCTTAGAACTACAACATCTAAAGCAGGGCTGGGCAATCTGGTCCTGGAGGGCCGGTTTCCTGCAGAGTAGCTCCAACTTGCCTCAACACACCTACCTGTAAGTTTCAAGTATACCTAGCAAGATCTTAATTAAGTGGTTCAGGTGTGGTTTGATTAGGGTTGGAGCTAAACACCACCCAATGACACCAGCCTTCCAGGACCAATATTGCCCACCCCTAATCTAGAGGAAGGATGTCAGAGCAACCAGACATATGTTATACAAGATGTTTCAACAAGAATGCAAAGCCTTTACAACAACCGTCGCCTGTCGGCCATTCTGAGTTTTGTGACGCCTAAATGTTGGTTCCATGTTGGTTCTTTTGACTTACTTTCAAAAAACAAGGCAGATCCTATACAGTGGGTAATATTGCCTTCAGATACATCTTAATTATTTTTGTTTCCTGTTTGAATCACTCAACTGGAAAATCCTGTTGATCTATGCAGATGTGCCTCTGTCATTATATTGTAAATTTGTGCTAATGTAAAATTGTGCTAATTTGTTTCACTGTTTGTTGCTTGTTTTTATTTTAGACTTTTTGGTGGGTTGTTTTCCCCCCCCCTCTTTCACAATCCTTCTTCCCCCACAACTCTGTCACCCTTTTTAACTGGTCACTGTTGTTTTGGCACTGCATTTTCTTAGTCACGTCTCAAAAAATGTGATTTGCTTAAGTATACGTTTTCCTCTTCTGGGCTGGGCAAATTGTGGTTCCGTGGAATTTCATCCAAACTGTCATGGCATCAGACTGACGTATCAATATTACACTTATTATTACAGTGTCAAATTGTCATACTATAAACGCTTTAGTTTACTGTTTCTCTTTTAATTTTTTTTACACAAAGACTTTGATTAAATATTTATAATTCGGTCTCACAGGTCATGACCTTTTTTGAACGTAAGATGAAAAATACAGATATGTTTATGAGAGTTATGTTCTAAGGGAAAATAAATAATATGTTAACTATTACGTAAGAAATGTCTGGCTTTATTTTGTCTGTAATAGAAGGTTCCAGTAAAATTGAATGGCACTACAAAGCCAAAAGGAGTACTGAGTACCAGGGCCGGCTCTAAGCATAGGCAGCCGTGGGCTGAGCCCACCCAAAAATCCGTCCTGCCCACCTAATCAAAATTTTGTAAAGACAGCAGTATACACAGTGGTGGGTGGTGCATTTGGTACCTGGGCCTTCAATGGAGAATTACCGGACATATACACCTCTTAATACCACCATTATCACGTCACAATAATACAAAATATTAATACTATACAAAAACACGATATAACACGCTGTGGCATTCCAAAGAGAGACACATTTTAAGTATTGAGGGTAAAAAACATTTTTATTAAAGCAAGAAACCCCATTAACTCCAAACCTCTACACTACAACTGCAACTGTACCATGTACATCATCTGAAGCAGTTCAGAATCGATATTTATCTAATAACATAACAAAAACATACAAATTTAAATAAAATATATAATATTTTAAAAGGCTGTAAGCCATTGGTACCGGTCATCAGGACTGGTCTGGAGGTGGTGAATAAACTCCCAGACTGAGACAAGCTAGTTATCTTCGGGGTTAGTCAAACTCTCCTCACGATATTTAACTTTCCGGAAAAGTCCAATTTAAAAACAAAAAAGTCAATTTTTCTCAATTTAACAGACGTGTTTTGTTAGTCGAACATGGCTGTAACAGTATTACTCACCGATCAGAGTTAATTTGAAATCTGATTGGTTAAAGAAACAGTCTAACCAATTAGCAATCTGCCATCACTTATATAATTACAATTTAAGTCAGCACTACTGATTCTGAAGGCTTTGGCAGATTAGATTAACATGGCAGCACATAGAAACTGGAATCTGATTGGACAAAAAAATCTAACATCCACATACACGTACTGGAAGCAGTGCAGCAAGTGAAATGCTATGAAATGAAGAGAATAAACTGTTGGGAATAAATTAATACAATTGTATAGAACTAAATGGTAAGTGTAGGTCAGCTTCGGGTAGTATTTAGGCAGCAAAAATAGCCTTGATTATCAGATGATGAGAAGTGGTACACAAACATTACAACCCAGTCTCACGACTTAATCTATTGATTGTAAATCTACTGACACGAATGGTTTTTTTTGTAGTTGATTTGATTTAGATTGCTTGAGTCTTATGTGCCATAACTTTATTCCTTATGATATTGTATGTTTTTCTAAAGCAAATTAAGGAATTAGAAACTTTTTGAAACCCCCCTCGTGGATTTTAACCTAACAAACACCTCTAACTTAGCGCCCTAACCATTTAAGCCACCACTGCGCCCTCATTATATAAACAAATGTATGCAGACAATAAACACTAACCACTCATGAGGGGTTATAAATGCTTTTTTGACAGCTTATTCCATATTTAAAATAATGTATACTCTTTATGGCCAAATGTTTGTATAGACCTCATCAGCACATCCACATACAAGTGTATGTCATTCCAAAACTGTCCAATTCCGAAAGTGTATCATACAAATCAATAATAGACCCACAGAGAGTTGTATTGGAACTGTGTCAGACCTCTAACTGCTGGATGAGGTTTGCTGATACCTGAAATTGCAGACGTCTTCCACAAGAGGGCTGTAAATTTCTAAAATAATAGTCTAACCAAAGTGCATTTCAGCATTTATCCACCAGGTGACAGTGAAAACGTATTTATGCATTCAGGACTGCACATAAGACCCTATGAAGGTTCATGCCCCAGCACTGTCAAGCTGTCACATTTAAGCTCCAGATCACCATAATACTCAACACCCATGAGTCCCCCAGATCTGCTCCTTTATCTGAGGGGAATCAAATACAAAATGCTTGATTAAATAAGTAAGTTTTCAACCTGGACTTAAACACTGAGACTGTGTCTGATTCCCGAACATACATAGGGAGGCTATTCCATAGGGCTCTGTAAGAAATAGCTCTGCCCCCTGCTGTAGTTTTTGTAATGTGCGGTACTGACAAGCAGCCTGCATCCTTTGATCGAAGTAGGCGTGGCGGAACATAAGACACTAGAAGTTTGCTTATGTACTGCGGCGCGAGACCATTTAGAGCTTTATAAAATCGATGCGGTGTCTCACTGGGAGCCAATGCAGTGTGGATAGGACTTGAGTGATGTGCTCGAATCTTTTAGTTTTAGTAAGGACTCTCGCAGCTGCGTTCTGGACTAACTGAAGTTTATTAATGCACCTAGTTGAACATCCAGACAGTAAAGCGTTACAGTAATCCAGCCTGGATGTGATAAACGCATGAACTAATTTTTCGGCATCAGTAAGCGACAAGATATTTCTTATTTTAGTGATATTTCTGAGATGATAGAACGCTATCCTGCTAATATTGTCGACATGGGCTTCAAATGAGAGATTGGAGTCTAAAATCACACCCAGATCTTTTACTGTTGCACTTGGTGAAACAGAAAGACTGTCTAGGGTTAAGGTGTGATCAGGAAGCTTACTTTTAGCTACCTGTGGTCCTAGAACCAGAACCTCCGTCTTGTTAGCGTTAAGCAAGAGGAAATTGCATAACATCCAATCTCTAATTTCCTTCACACATTGCTCAACTTTATTAAACTGGCCTTTCGCATCAGGCCTTGATGAGACGTATAACTGTGTGTCATCAGCGTAAGAGTGGAAACTGATATCATGCTTACGAATTATGTTTCCCAGAGGCAGCATGTAAAAAGAGAAAAGAAGTGGGCCTAAAACCGAGCCCTGTGGAACACCATACTTTACAAGGGAGCACGCAGAATAATCACCATTTAAATCTACAAACTGGTAGCGATCGGTTAAATAGGACCTGAGCCACGCAAGAGCTGTTCCTTTAATTCCTACAAATTTTTCTAATCTGTTAAGAAGAATATTGTGATCTATGGTGCAAGGTACAGTCAGAGTCGAAAGGGTCGAAAGCCTGGAGCAGGAGGGGTTATCCAGGGTCTTGCTCAAGGACCCAAAGTGGTTGACTTGCCAGAGGTGGGGCTTGAACCCAGTGTTTCTGGTCTTCAGATTAACAGATTAAACTCAGCACCTTAACCATTTGAGCCACCCTGCCCCTGTCCCTGCCCCTGCCCCCGCCCCCACATAAGCAACGAGACACAGCCTTGATTGGATGCCAGTAAGAGGTCATTAGCTACTTTGACCAGTGCTGTCTCTGTGCTGTGTGGTGAGGCCTGAATCCTGATTGATAAAGTTTCGTGTATGTTATTTCTTTGTAAATATGAACATAGCTGCTGCACTACTACCTTCTCTAGGATTTTAAAGATAAAAAACGGAAGGATTAGATATCAGCCTGTAGTTCGACAGCTCATTTTGGTCAAGGTGATTACCTTAATTAAAGGTTTAATAACTGCTAATTTAAAAGATTTCTGGAACATACCCACTGCTGAGAGAAGAGTTAACTATTTTCAACAGGGGTTCTGATACTGCCTGGTACAATTTGCTTAAGAAAGTTTGTATAGGATTGGTATAGGATCTAACACACAAGTTGACGATTTTGTGGAAGAGATGAGTGTGATTAGGTTGTGTTTTTTTCTTCCAGAGAAATAAAATTTTATTATCAAAAAAGTTCACGCAGTTTTTGGTGCAGGTTTCTGAGGTCGTCTTATTCCTAGTTAATTTTGCGACGGTGTCAAATAGAAATCTAGGATAATTCTCTGTTCTTCAGGATCTCTATTCCATTGGCTATCCATGACCATCAACTTTTAAAAAACAGACATGTAAAAAGATGACATGCAAAGAAAAGTATTCCATTATGCTGTTTATTTTACTACTACTTACTTGTGGCTTATTTTATGCTTTTCTATATGTTTTTTCCACCCTTAATTGATGATTACACCCCAAAATAACAAATTCCTTAAGGACCCATCAATGTACCATCATCCCAGTTGAATTGGGGCAGAAAAGAATTAAATGTTAAATTATTCCATTAGCAAAGTATTATAGCACTGGTAACATCACATTTTAGATCGCTCAGTTTGGGAGGCAGTATTCCCTAACAGCATCATACTCTTTTACCCTGCTACACCGAAGCAAGGTTCAGGAAAAAGAGATTCATGGTGTTGATCTGGCCATTAATTCTTCTGCAGATTTCTATGCGACCAAACATCTGTGAGATGTGCAAGATAAACAATCATATCCATGAAGCCTCACACTTCACAATTTAGAGTGCCTAAAGGATCTGCTTCTGACATCTTGGTGCCAGGATTCCCTATCACACCTTTATAGCTCTTATGGAGTCCATGCCTTGACAGGTCAATTCAATTCAGGTTTTTCCCCCCCCTACATACATCAATTTTGTTTGTATTGCGCTTTTAGCAATAGACAACTTCTCAAAGCAGCTTTACACAAAAAACAACCTATTCTCATCTGTGTGACAGCGAAATGTGTGATAATTAATAATATCCCAACTATATCAAAACAAAAGCTTTGAGCAACTGATAAATCGGCCAAGTTCTAAGTTGACCAGATTTTCAACTCCAATTTCCTTCTGCCAAAGCCATTAAATGCCCAATAAGGAAAACCTGAACACAAAACAGGCCACTGCCGCTTAAAGTAACTGCCCTCTTATACTTAGCAGCAGGTATCCACCTCCAACGGATGACCCTCCAACCAAAAATACAGCAGTTCAGAGCAGTTTCTAGTATAATATTATACAGCTGATTTCTACCTGATCAAAGTAACAGTGTTTAGGAGTGTGATTACTATTCTTTGTCATGATGTGCAGATTTATAACTAATGTGTGTAGGTACATAAGGGAAACATATGGTGGCCAAAGCACTGCTATTTAAGAAAACATATGCAAGCAAATTTACAAAAACATGGCTAAGTGGTTAGCACTGTTGCCTCACAGGGGCAGGGGTCTTTCTGTGTGAAGTTTGCATGTTCTACCCGTGCTTACTCTGGGTACTCCGATTTCCTCCCACAGTCCAAAAACATGTTTGTTACGTTGATTGGTGATTCTAAATTGCCCATAGGAGTGAGTGTGAGTGTGTGTGTGGCCCTGTGATGGACTCGCGACATGTCCAGGGCGCACCCCTCCTGCCTTTCGCCCTTTCAGAGACGGCTGGGATAGACTCCAGCAGATCCCCGTGACCCCAAATTAGAAAATAAGTGGGTGTAGAACATGAATGAATGAATGAATTAGTGCTGCATAATGTGCAGATGTTTAGATGTGCCGCAGGTCAATTACCCTTTGGGAACTCTAGTTACATACGTATTCTAGAGAAGTTCTTCAATGTTAAATCCTGACTGTTAAGATCAGAGACAGCCATTTCTAAGGGCCCAACATTGGTGTTTAAACTCTGATATGCCAATCAACAAATCAGAGCCTTAACTATTTGCGCTATAGCTACCATATGTACTTAAAAATATTATGTATTCAGTTTTTTTAAATGTAGGAACTGTAAAGAGACACACTGAAGGTGGGTTGTTGTGTCACATTTACGTTCACTCTCAGGTCAGTCTAACCCACTTGCTCGGTGCGGCTGAGTTTGCTTACTGACTTTTCTGCTATCCATGTGTCATCTTCTTTTTCCTTCTGTCCTCCTTCGCCTTACACATTTTACACCCACTGACTCTTTTAGCTCTGTAGCTTCGCTAACAGTTGACAGGTACTCTGGCTGAACTCCCAAAGTGTACACTGTGTCTGAATAAAGAAAACCATCATCACTGGCACTTAAGCACAACAGTGCCCTTTGAGTCATGCTTCGAGAGCTGAATATTTGACTAGTGTCTAAGGGAAACCTGGTATTTGTTTGAAAATAAGTTAGCATACGTTGTTCAGTTAGTCATTTTTTGACGTAATCTTATTTTTGTTATGCAGTAATGTTTTATAAGAAATAACAGCAAGTACATAATTTAAATGTGCAATACACTCATAAATAACACACATAACACTTTTATAATAGACCTAAGCTGACATTATTTAAGCAACCAATTAAACCTGATAATAGGGTAACAAGTGGGTTCTTTCTTTTATACTTTTTACCAAAGAAGAATTAAAGCTCCTGTTACATAATGTTTTGATTTCTTTAATAAAATGGCTGATGGGAACTATATTATATTGGCGAAAGTTTGTGGACACCTAACCATCACAAACATATGTGATTAAAACATCGTATTCCAGATTCCACTCCTCTAGAAAGATGTGTTCATTCAGCTACAATAGTCTTAGTTAGATCAGACAGTAATGTCAGGTAAGGAGGTCAGGTGGTGCAGTCGCTGTTCCAGCTTAGTCCTTTGTGCAGAAAACTGAAATTTTCCACACCATGTCTTAAAGTTTCCCCAACATTTTAAAGAGGAACCATATATGGATTTGATGGTCAGGTCTCCACAAACTTTTTGCTGTAGAGTGTATAACGCTCCACATTTACAAATATCTTGTCAGACAGGATATTATAAACAACTCAAAAACGAATAGCTGGGCAGTTTTGACAGCCATGGGCAAGTCAGAACAACCAAGCAGCTTCTCTTGACACATCCAACCTTCTCGTCCAGACCAAATTTCAACCTGAATCCGGTGAGTACACTGTCAACAGCTTCAGTGTTTTAATAGGCACGTCATTCACTCTAGGTAGTGGAGAGAGAGAGATAGAGAGACAGAGGGAGAGAGAGAGAGAGAGAGAGAGAGGAGACATAGTGATTCACACCACATATGCTGGATTCTGGAAGAAGGCTCTAGAAGGAAACAATGGCTCTAAATATGCCTGGGAACCACTCTCTCTATTTCTCTCTCTCACACACACATTTGAGTATGTTTGTTAGTGTATGAGAAAGAGAGAAATAGAGAGAATGATTCCCAGGCATATTTAGAGCCATTGTTTCCCTTAGAGCCTTCTTCCAGAATCATCATATGTGGTGTGAATCACTATGTCATCTCTCTCTCTCTCTCTTTCTCCCTCTGTCTCTGTCTCTCTTAACCCAACTCTTTCTCTCTCTCTCATTCTTGTGATACTGGAACACTTTGGCTATTAAAAACTGCTAACATTACTTCTTTGCTGTGTCTGGTTTTCTTGTTTATTTTTATAACACTAAGCATCAACCACAGTGTTCTAAAAGTTCTAAATAATTAAATTCAGTACAGTCAGCAAAGTATTGACTTTTAACTCAGTGGACAATCAATAAAAAGCAATAGATCTATAAAAACACACAAAGATATTGATGCATGAGGTAATTAGGCTAATCCAATCATAGCCGTTTCTTTAGTACATGTTAATTTACCGGCAATGTTGGAGTAGAACATCTTAAGTGTTTTGCACTCCCACCGA
This sequence comes from Bagarius yarrelli, assembly GCA_005784505.1. Classification (NCBI taxonomy): domain Eukaryota; kingdom Metazoa; phylum Chordata; class Actinopteri; order Siluriformes; family Sisoridae; genus Bagarius; species Bagarius yarrelli. The sequence goes on along the minus strand of VCAZ01000004.1, from coordinate 5,161,521 downwards.
ATGCTATTGGAATGAACTGGAACACTGATTGCACCCCAGAACTTTTCACGGGAGTGAGAAAATTCCCATACTGCCACATTCTAGTGGAAATAATTTTTCAGAAGGGTGGAGGTTGAAATAGGAGTAAAAATAAATATATAAATCTAATATTGACTAGTTTTCACCAGATTTCACCAGATTCATTATTTTGGCTTTTCTATGTTGTATTTTTTAGAGACAGCGGCACTGGGGAAGAGACAGGAAGCAGAGTTGGTGGTAGCAGAGCTGAAGATATTGAGGTCAGAGGGCACATCGGAGGGGCAGCTCATGTTGGACTTCTGGGAAACCAAGTCAGAGAGGACAGACTGAGATGTGCAGGAGAGGAGGGAGAGTGGAAATATCAGTAGGAGAATGTCGGAAATAGAGCTGCCAAGCAGGAGGCAAATAGGATGGCCAAAGAGTAGGTATACAGGTGTGATGAGGAGACATTAAGTTAGTGGGTGTGAGTGGAGAGGATGAAGAGGATAGGGCTAGGTAGATTTGCTGTTGCAACCACTAAAGGGAACAGTTAAAATATCATGGAAATAATTAATGTTAACTCACCAGCCCACCAGAGGGCAACAATAAGACCTGGTTTTGTTGTATTGTGCCTATGTTTTGTCTCCATGCTACCATACTATGTGTTTATATGCTTAGTTACAGTTTGTTTATTTAGATATTTATAGGTTTTGTGTTTTTCAATAACAACTACTTTCTACGCTTGCATCCAGTCCCCATCTCGTTAGTGAAACAAAGCTAGACCTCCTTTGGATTCAGCAAAAAAGATTTTTTTCCATTGAGACATGCTTTTTGTTTAGTCTTTTATTGCTTCAATAAGGAAGTACCAAGTTTAGGTTCAAGTTCAAAAAGCTTTATTGTCATTTTGACCGTAAATTGCAGATGCAGTACACGCTGAAATGAAACAACGTTTTTCCAGGACCCTATGGTGCTACACAAAAACAACAATGAGGCACATAACACAGGAACAACACAGTGCTAAAGACTAGAGAAGACGTTGTCTTGCAACCTGGTGCAAACAGTAAACCACATTGAGTACTACACAAAAGAACTGCTTGGACATAGCCTATTTAACACATAACAATACTAACATCAATCACATGACCCAGAGCAAATGGTCAATTCAACAAAAAGGCCCCCAAAAAGTCTCATGGTTGCCTGCTGGTGGCCAGATGGGGTAACCTTTCCCAAATTCCTGATATAGAAGGAGGAAAATTATTCTTGACTTCAAGGTCAACCTGATTTAAAGCAAACGTTGTGCTGATGTGTTTTCACCACCTCTTCATGCTGGCGCTAAGTAATAAGCACTGAACAAAAGGGATTTATTAAACTGTCAAGCTCCTTGGATAAGCTACAATACTGCAAACAGGCCAGCTGTTTAATTTAAGCTCAGTCAATCTGGGCAGTTTCCTTTAATTACGTTGTATATGGTAATCATTCAGCAGCACAAGAGCAGTGGAACGACTGCGAAGAAGTAGAAATATAAAAAGAATTAAAAAAATCAACGAAACACGCATGTGCTGTAAAAAAAACAGGCTGAATTATTGAACACATTTCAGACTTATGAAGTCGTATATCTTTTCAGTTGCTGTAGACCTAGACCAGGGCTTTTTAATACAAAAAATTACACCACTGACAGGGTTAGAAAATTGCCTCTTGTTAAACAATCCTCACCCAGAGAGCTGTACATTCTTGGGAACATGGTTTCAGAGAAAGACTTTTCTGTCAGGAATGCATTGAACACCTTTTTTTTTTTTCATTTCATTGTCAGTTATTTCAATATAACTTAAATATTAAAGTGTTTCTGACAAGCTTTTGTTATTGTGAGTCAAAGCGTCATCTTCCCCACTGCGATTCCATGGAAACTGTGTCCTGTCTTGCTGCTAGCGCGCTAACTATAGCAGCATTGAAACAGGGCTGCGTGGTCGTGATGGAAATGTGTCGATGTTTGGAAAAGAAGATGGTTTTTTCAGGAATGTTTGCTGTGCAGCAAAAAGCAGGAGAGAGTTAATGAAGGCTTTCGATCACTGGTGAAAAGAGAGAGAGAGAAAGAGAGAGAAAGAGGATTTATTCCCCTAGGACAAGCTGCAAGTAACAGAGGAATGTGTGAATACATTAATATGTCCTGAACGCGCTGGAGCACATCGTGTGATGTCTCCCCCACAAGTAAATCTATTTATGTTGTCTTAAGATCGACGATAACTCAGATAAGCACTGGAGGCTTTTTTTTTTACTACACAAATCTCTTACAAGACTCACAGTGGTTCAGTTTACCGATTTTTGCTCTTTGTTTAGATTTAAAAATTACTTTTTCTAAAGCAAATCATTTAGATAAACAGATTCATTTCTTTTTTTATTATATTTTATTCATTTACTCTAGATAAACCCTTACATAAGCACCTAAAAAAACTCTCCAGCAAGTATGTTTGTGATCATTGAGATATGCAAGCATTAAATAATAAATCTCTGCATTGCTTAAGCTTCACGCATGCATTTCATCATCATGCTACATGGATTATTATTCGTTTAGGGCACTTGGAAATCTGCTGTTATCAACATTTGACAACTGACTCGCAGTAGTAATAGTGGGAAAATAATTTGAATATGTGTAATGCTAAATATGCTATGTATCACATTTTTTTAAGAATAACATTGAATCCTCTTAATGGTATTTAACGTCTATTTTTAAGCAACATTAAGCCAAATTAAGTGAAAATACAAAACCCTAGAGACAGACTTCAGAAAGATATGGCTAAAAGTATTATTAACACCCGACCATCACATCAACATGTAATTTTTGAACATCCTCTTCCGGATTTAGTCTCACTCTTACTCTTAAAATCTATCTTAAAATCATCTCCACACTTCTAAAACAGCTTTCCACTAGTGGAGCATGACTGTGAGGATTTGCCACAACTTTATTAAATGTATTGTAAATGTTTTTGTCACATATACTTAACAGATTTTTTTTTATCCCATCTTAGAGGTGTGTTCAGAACACAGGGTCAGCTAAAATACAGAACCCTGGAGCAGTAAGGGTTAAGGGTCTTGCTCAAGGACCTAACAGCATCTGACTAGTGGTGATCTTTCTGGTCTTCCATTAATTTTAGGTAAGAAGATATTGGTTGTAGTCGGTGTTCTGTTAAATCTAAAAAGTGTGAAGCTTTGTGAAGGTCACTCTCATTACAGAGCTTGGGGGCGCTGTGCACAGAGCATTGTCATGCTAGGACAGTGTTTGGGTCTCTTAGGTTCAGTTCAGGAATAATGTAATGCTACATACATAGAGTAGAAGGACATTCTAGACAACCATGTTCCTCCAAATTTGTAGAAACACACTTACAGTATGTTGTTCTGCTGGTAAAGTGCCCATAATGACCATATAACATATTCTTAAATAAAAAAGACTGAGAAAAAAAGCACACTTAGTCTACTTAGTCTCTTAATATGTCTGAAGTTTTACCCCATTACAGCAGGACATACACTACTTTGTCAGTGCACAGTGTATTTTCTCTGCCCTTTATATTGAGCTTTGTAGAGCGTTCCCTTGCCTGAATGTCTCATAGTGTGCCAGAAGACAACTTAATTGTTCCAAGACTCCAACCTTGCAGCACCCCTAATTTAAAGTGGTTCCCTGTTTTATAGTACATCATTGAAAATAATTATGTAGACAGTTATTTGTAAAAGAAGAATTATACTGGATAATATCGTTGGAAATCTATTCATAATACTTAGTCAGTCGTGTGAAAAACAAACTATTGATATTTAATATTTTTATTAAGATATAAAGATTACATTGACATTATTTATATAATCTTCATTTTTACTCATCTATATATGTGCTGCCATGTGTCTAATGTTTAGCCTCATTAAGAGATGGTAGGCTCAGGAAGTCTTAATGGATGAAGAAGCCAGATAAGGAAGCAGGCCGTATTGAGACACTAATGAGGAGGTCAAAAGGCAAGGGCTATTAACTGTGTCTTATTTCCGTGCTTAAATGTCATCGCCGAACATCTCAATTCTGGTCAGGTGGCTTTTGTAATTATCTGACATCAGGAACGCAGTTAAATGGGGTTAGTAGTATCACTGAAGCTACAGAAAGTTTTTATATCTCAAATCTTAAGTGCTGTAGCAGTGACCGCTGCGGAATTACGCAGGCTTCAGTTTCTGGAAAATAAAAGGGATTTCTAGTGGGTCATGGAGAATGTCAAATGGAGCTTACACCACTCACCTTCGTAAATATTATAAAATGACTGTTAATTGCTTGCCAAAGAAAAAAGATGTAGCTACATAAAACTACATCTGCGTGGGATTAAGCACACATGAATACTCAAGCGTAGAAAGAGGAGAAAAGAACAAAGACAGCAGTTGTTAAAGATGCTATAAGAAAATGATGCTCATTGCCACAGTCTTTTTGTGGAAATCCATTCTCTGAAGACCAGGTTTCCGATTCAGCTGGGTTTTTTTTTCCATTTAGCTTTATAATTACTGAAAACACATTACACTGCTGAGTTATTTCCTCTTTCCAAGAGTATACGGGGCCAAAAGACATTGTCTGAGTCTCGCCAAAAGGACAACAGTTGCTGACATTATGCATAACTCTTGTCTAAGGTAGTCAGAATGATGGTAGAAAAAAACAGTAATGGCGTTTGACCTGTATGTCCTGTTGAGTTGTCAATCAAACCGTATCACTTCTTGCAAGACTTGTGCTGTTCTTCCTCTGATCACATAATACTCGCTGCTATTAACAGTTTGATTGGTTAGTTTAATACAGTCAGCTTCAACCCAGGACCAATCAGGGTCAAATGGCCGGCAAGTGAAGCAGCGATTTAATAAAATAGAATTAGATAATGTCATTCTTCAATACTATAGAATTACCAAAAAGCTATATAAAAACGGAATAAATAATAACATTCATCTACAATAATTACATTCGCAATAAAATTAAAAATGATATTGTAATTTAGTTGAAACATGAAAAATATCATCTTAACAATATATGTATAGTTAATAAGTCTGTTGATTTGATGTGCTAATAAAATATGGTTTAAATATCACGTATATGTGTATTCAGCTAGAAAAATATGACCACTTGAGATTTAATGTCTATTAGTATCAGTCTTATTTACTTAAAAACACTCCATTAGGCCTGTTGTCAGTATTAGTAATCCTCGATGATGTAGTAGTACTGGAGAATGTGGTAGTAGCAATGGTTTGAAATTGTACTAAATAGTACTGTTAGTAACAGTTCTACATAATAGTGGTGGTAGTAATAGTAGACGTAGTGATATAAGTTTTGGTGGCGGTAATAGTAAAAATGATAGACTTGGTAGTAATGAGAGTTCTACTGGTAATATTGCTAGTTGTAATAGAAAAAGTGATGGTAATAGAAATAGTCGTGGTAATAGTAGTAACCAGTGATCAAAACAAACTAATTACAAATATTTTTGCTACATTACTTGAGTAGATTTTTTCATTTTTTCTGATATTTTAATTAATAAATTCTGTTATTGTCCTTTTACTTGAGTTGTTTAAAAAGAAATTATTTACTTTGTTCTTTTTTTGTGAAAATTTAATTTAGCAAAGTACATAAAAAATATCTGTAAATTTATTTCTAAGACTCATAAGCCAATTAAGGTGTTAGCCAACGATAGGGTTGAATAAAAAACAATTGCCCCGGCAACACTTTAGGTTAGTTTACATTTAAAGAGAATACATCCAAAAAATGGTGATGCCTGCAAAAAAACAACATCCTCCAGGCTCTTCAGGGTTCCACAGCCTCCCTGTGTGCCAAGGTTCAGAACTTCTCGGGCTTTATGGGCCTGACCCTCATTCCACCTTCTGGACCTTCTCTGCTCCACCCCCCTCCTTAGGGATTTGACTGGGTTGGTGTTTGGCCGTCGATGGCTGCCCATAAGTGAAAACTACTTTTATTTTGCCAGGAGAAAAATTGTTTTTTTTGTACATGACTTACCAGTCAAGGGATCAATATCATTTTGTCAGATGAGTCTAGTCATAATATCTTCCTACAAATGCTGTGCAGCACAGACCATGACTTTACATGGCTTTAGCTCATAGATGAAAAAATGGCTATAAACATTTTTTCAGCATCAACATCATTTTGAAAAACTGCCTGTCTCTGTGCCTGCCTGCCCGCCTGCTTGATGTTGTGCTGCTTTTATGAGAAGGAAAAAACCCAGACACAGCCTAGGCTTTTAGTCAGCTAGCTTATCAATGCATTTTTAGACATAAAAATGTTGCTAACTCTGCTAACAAATATGCCATTAGCTTAGTTATCGTTAGTAAAAATGTAACTGGTTCTGTTTATGTGTGTGTGTGAATGGAAGTAGAACAGCTGCCAAATCGAACGGTATTGTACGCCGACAGTCTATTCTGTAACTTCTACAGACAATAAAAGGAACTGCATTTTCTTCCTGTTTTTGACTCAACCAGTTTGTTTTTATATGGTTGTTAAGGGTCTATAACGGTTGGCTCTCCATAAAACTAATTATTTTATTTCATTTTGTTATTCCTTTTGCATTTATCAGAAAAAACATTGTTACAGAGACGATCGATCTGAAATTAAAACTTGCATGACTAAGATCGTTAAAACCGAGGGGAGTGCCGGCACTTTGGGAAACATACTACTGACCAAGTGATAGGCCACATATTTTACTCTAGCCTTCAGCTAACTTTAAGATGAAGCACTGTTATATGCAGGGCTTAAAACTAAGGTTATGGTCAAGCCAGCAAAGAAACCTAGGAGTATTTTGTCACAGGAAGCGAAAAAACTAAATTAGTTATCAGACACAAGCCTGTACACAAATGAATATCGGATGACAATAAAACAGTAAAAAAAGGAGATACTATTGTTCTTCAATAAGTAAGATAACAGAATTGGATGGGGTATAGGGCATGTTAATAAATATGATTGGTATATATAAAACCAAGAATATACCAGTTTTAACAAAAGACGAAATAACAGATATTACAGGAAAGGAGAAAGAAGAAATACTAGTCAAGACCTTTCATAGTACCAATAGATAAGCCAGGGATTGATGCCTCATAGCTAAGGATTGCTGGGCCAGGAGCACTTACTTTGAGTCAATGTAAACTAATAGAGAAAGAGATTGTAAGTAGGCTGTGTTATGTGTAAGAGTAAGGGAGGTTTAACGTGTTATCAATATGATTTTAGACAAGTCTTATCAAGATTAGACGGTACTATTAATGCTGGAAACAGATATCAAAAAAGTTACTGCAATGAAAGAGGGGCTAATGGCAGTTTATTTGGATATTGGAAAGGCATATGATATGATGTGGAAAGTGATACTAATAAAACTGGAATAGAAGGAAGAATTAAAAAAAAATTGGGTGTTAAGTTTTTATTAGACAGATCAGTTCAGGTTTGTGTGGGTAATGAATTGTCAAACTGAGTGTGAAAAATGGGACACCTCAGGGAAGCGTGTTAAGCCCCTTATTATTTAACATGATGATTAATGACATATTCGAAAAAGTGCCTCTAGGAATTAACACAGAATTACATTTAGCAGTATTTGGCAAATGCCCTCATCCAGAGTGACTTACATTTATCTCACATATACAACTGAGTAGTTGGGGGGTTAAGGGCTTTACTCAGGGGCCCAGCAGTGGTAACTTGGTGGTGTTGGGAATCGAACCCCAATCTTCCAATTAGCAGTCCTCAACCACTGCGCTACCACTTCCCCATTATTTGCTCATGATGGAATAATGTGGAAACGTGGTAGAAATATTCCTTATAATAAGGATAGGATTCAAAAAGCAATTGAAGTCATGGAAAGGCTGTCTATAGAACGGAGGGTTTAAATTTGATGTATTTAAAACAGATATTTACTAGGAGGGAAATGAAAAAAAAAAAACAGCCAGCATAAATTATATGGAGCTGCATCAAAAATACTATCTAGATTTACATTTTTAGGAATATGGTTTGGTGATTTACATAGAAAGATTCTATAGATTATATCATACAAAAGTGCAATAAAAGACTTATTTCTAGAAATGTTGATAAAGAAATAATAGCAAACCAAAGCATTACGATTTATTCTAGGAGCAGTTAAAACTACTCCAAATTCTGCAATTTAAGTGGAAGCCTGAGAAATGCCACTGTATATCAGGAAAGAAAACTAGCTATGGCTACGATTTTCCTGTAAGGTAGATACTAGTATTGGAATCAGGCCGGATACTGAGCTCATGTACTCGTAAAAACGCTCTGCTCTTATTGTGACATCATTGACAGAACTTTTAATGCACAAAGATTCAGCAGCAGTAGAAGATCCAGCTTAGCGGTGTAAAAATATTTTGAGATGAATGATGACAACCCATGTGAGACGCACGCTCAATAACAAAAAGTGAAGGATTCATAAAGCGGAATCGTAAACAAAGAGCAGGCGAAGAGTCAACAAATAGCATATAAAACTTTCAAACAAAGCCAAAACGCAAACCCAAAAATGAGCAAGAGTCTAAAGAGCAAAGAATAAAGCTTAATATGCAGACAGGATAGCAATAATTTGCAAAAGTTATGCTTATCTTAGGCTAACACCCAGAAAGAACTAATGCAGAAAAGGGCACAAAGAACTTGGGCGAGTGTTTCCTCTGGCAGTCAGACGGTGGCGGTGCTGTAATCCTTACACTTCGCATGGCAGAAGTGTAAGGTTTTTTAAAACTTAAAAAAAATAAACCACAAAAATATCAAGAGGTAGAATAATGAGTACTTCTAATAAGTGTAATTTAATAAAACACCTGAAATTAAACAAAAAAGTGAGCTTTGAGAGTTTGCAGCTAGCAGTAACGTTAGCAGCAGACAACCAACCCTGCCGCAAATTCTTGCAAGACGAGAGAAAATGGCAAGAGATACTGTAACCCAAGAGCCATACAGATAATTCCACATCTCCAAAAAGTACAGATATCGGTATTAGTGAATACCAGGACAAAGTATCCGTACTCATACTCATCTTTAAAAATAGTATCAGTGCATCTCTAATTAACGTTTAATAGTAACAAAGGAATGCTATTTAAACCCACTCTTAAAAGTAGTTTTTGTTCCAAAAAAAATCTACTAAAGTAAATGTATTAAATTAGAGATACCGCGTTAGTACCCACCTCAGATTGCAGTGTTCTAGTTTCCCAAAGTTCAAATTTCAGAATAACAAACCCATATCAACAATTTGACCCCCAGATCTAATGAACAGTTTTTCCAATCAGTTAGGACATATCTAAAAAAACATGTGTGTGATAATCAGGTGTCCACATACATTTAGCCAAGAACAGGTCCTGTTTGTGTTTTCCTGTTCCACCAATTCTCATTAACTAGATGATCTTCATTTTTAAATTAGTTTTGATATATCTTGCTGCAATTGTCTTGATTGCAATGGCTGCAATCTAATAAGGATGTAATAACAGGCAAAACTGAATCTTTAATGAGAATGTAATGGTGGTTTACTTTGTCACAGATTGAGCCAAAGACTTACTTTTTAATAGAAACAGGAGTCCTGAAGGCTTATAGAGCCAGCTGGCTTCATCTGTTCCAGCTGGCTTAGTGGTTCTTCAGAGTGCTTGACCAGGAGAGATCTCTAGCTAATGAAATTATACTGGACATTGTCACAGTATATATAGATGATGACGTTACTGTTTTTAAGACGTATATTATGCATCTCTCTTATGGTCCATTTTTCTGTGGACTCCAGTTTGTAGATGTTGGAAAAACTGAAACTACAGCTAGCACGATGATACAATTCATTCATTTATTCGTCTTCTGTACTCGCTTATTCGGGGTCACGGGGATCTGCTGGAGTCTATCGCAGCCGTCTCTGATAGGGTAAAAGGCAGGAGGGGACTTCATGCTGCACAGTACAATCAGGTCAGAATGGTCAAAGCAGAGTAATAATCTAATTCAACCAAACTTTAGTAGTTAGCTTAGAGTATCTTCCAAACCACAATCTATTTGAGAAGATAGCATGATTAGACTTAAGCAGAGATTAAGTGAGCGACGAAGTACAATACTTTCAAATGCAGTTTACTTAATCTGGGTCATTAATTCTCATTATAAAGAGAACATTTCATTAACTGAAAGCCTTCTATTCAGACTAATCCCAGTTTACGCACATCTCCTACGCACAGACACACACTGTTCATTTCTGCACTCAAACTGCAATATTTGCACTAAATGTTGCTTTTATCATACACTTTGTATAGTGTATACTGTTTGTGTTGTTTTTATTGCTTATTGTGTAGAATAATGTACAATCTTAATCTCTAACTCTTATATACAACTGAGTAGTTGGGGGTTAAGGGGCCTTGCTCAGGGGGCCAGCAGTGGTAACTTGGTGGTGTTGGGAATCGAACCCCAATCTTCCAATTAGCAGTCCTCAACCACTGCGCTACCACTTCCCCATTATTTGCTAATGATGAAATAATGTGGAAACGTGGTAGAAATATTCCTTATAATAAGGATAGAATTCAATAAGCAATTGAAGTCATGGAAAGGCTGTCTATAGAACGGAGGGTTTAAATTTGATGTATTTAAAACAGATATTTACTAGGAGGGAAATGAAAAAAAAAAAACAGCCAGCATAAATTATATGGAGCTGCATCAAAAATACTATCTAGATTTACATTTTTAGGAATGTGGTTTGATGATTTACATGGAAAGATTCTATAGATTATATCATACAGTAAAAATGCAGTAAAAGTTATAGAAACACTGCAATATTTACACACCAGACTTTTCCTTTTCTTCTATTTATTTAAATGTTGCTTTTATCGTACACTTTGTATAGTGTATATTGTTTGTGTTGTTTTTATTGTTTATTGTGTAGAATAATGTACAATTTTGTGCATTGTACCGTCTGTGTGTATTGTTGTTCGTCTTGACCTCTTTGGTTCGTACTCGGTGTTGATTCATTAGTTTGTTGTTGTAGGTAGCTATGTGTTTGATGTAGCACTGTGGTCCTGGAGGAACAGTGTTTTATTTCATAGTGTGCGGCACCAGCTATGTATAGCCAAAATTACACTAAACCATTATAAAAGCATCACTATTGGTGATTATGTTGGGTTTGAATATCCAAAAAAGGGTTGTTTTTTGTATTTTTCGAATCAAAGCTGAAGTCACCTTAAGTTCACCATCAAGGTTCTAATACCATTGTATTCAAGTCCAAATCCCCTGAAGCGCCAAGTCGAATCCTGGGAATTCTTTAATATTGTCTTTCTGGTAATATTTTTATACAAACCTAGAGGTCGTGCAGGGCTTGTTAAAGGTTCTTGTTGATATACTTCACACACCATTAGAGAGGAGTGTATACAGAAACAGTGCTCCAGTACTGGTATTTTTGGTCTGACCTTTAAGGCTTTCAAAGACCTTTCCGGCTTTTGAAGTGGTCATATTCACAGTTATCAGAGCTGAAAGAGGTCTTTTTTATATACAAAATATTTAAACAATATATTTAATAAGAAATAATCAAGTCGTTTCAGTATTTAAAATTGAAAGAAATATAGAAAGAAAGGCAGAAACAGGGAAAATTTATTGCATGACTGGAAAATTTGTGGGGTTTGTCGGTACTAAAGACTGCAGTTCTAGCAATAATGCATACAGTCTGTGTGTTCGGATATCTTTTGACAGCTAAAAAAACTTTATACTATAGATCTAATGGATCAGACAACATCAACGTTGGTGCCCAAACGACAGGATGGAAATTAAAGCGCAGTCAGTCATCAAGTATTAAGTGTTTGGAAGTGTAATCAGTCGAGAAGGCATTAGAGGAAATAGCAAGTTAATGTTGCTGACACTAATTACACTTATAATTCAAGATGAAAGCCAATTAGATTGTCTGCCCAGAGAGGATACTGGAAAGACTAACTTTTACATTTTGCTTGGTATTTCTTCAAATGCAAAATTGAAAAGGGGATTTAAAAAAAAGACAATTGTATCTTGGGGCAGCATAGTGGCTTAGTGGTTAGCACTGTTGCCTCACAGCAAGAAGGCCTGGGTTCAATTCTCTGGCAGAGGCCTTTCTGTGTGGAGTTTAAATGTTCTCCCCGTGCAGTCCAAAAACTTTGTATGTTAGGTAAGTGTGTGTGTGGCCCTGTGATAGACTGGCAACCTTCTGCCTTTCACCTTTTCAGAGACGGCTGGGATAGACTCCAGCAGATCCTCAGGACCCCGAATTAGGGAATAAGCGAATTTGGAAGATAAATTCAAAATGAATGAATAATATTGTTAGTCACAATGTTAATAATGCAACAAAATGTAGTGCTTTTTATAAAAGCAAAGAAAATCAACAAGAAATTTTTTCTGCCATTTTGTTAAGCAAATTTGTTATTTGAAGTGTATCACAGAATGGAAAAAGTAAGTCAGATGATTCTTGCCTCACAGATATTAAAGATCTCTATAAAAACTGTCCGTTATGAAATGAGCCAAGAACAAATATTCCCTGTTCATGTGATATGCAAGAATGTATAGACTGTGGCGATGATACCACTTGCTATCCACATGGTAATATTTTCGGTGAAGCCAGGATCAATGTCAAACATCAAGATTACATATTAGATTATTCAGAGGAATACTGGACCCAGACAGGCGACCTGACCCAGTGGAGGATATCATTTTTAAGCCTTGCAAATGTTTTCTTCATTTGGTCATTGGCAATTAATTCAGGGCAGTGGTATCTTAAAGAGTCTGGGTTCAGAAGATTGAGGTTCAAACCACACCACTGCCTGGTGACACTGTTGGGTCCATTAGTATTGTCCTTAATCCTACCCAAGCTGGGGTATTTGAGGAAAATTTCATTTTGCAATAATGTATATATGTGACAAATAAAAAGTTACCTATTTACTAGGCAAAGCTAGGTTCAATGACACTATGCTAATTGTCTGAATGTAATTTGGCCTAGATAAGGTGTTCGAAACAATTCCCGGGGCAAGTTTAATTCTGTGATGTGAGAACATGTAAGGAGGATTTAAGCAAAAGAAAGAAGTGCACTAACTTTAACTATGTACAAAAAAACATTACTTGTTCTATTATTACTAAAGAACACAAAATGTCAAGTACCACTCTGCAATAAATAGATTGCATTCCAGATGTGAGTCACCAGAAGCAGCTGTTGATGGAGCTTGAGAATTGTACAGGACCTCAAGAGGAAAGAGTAGTTTTTAGGGAAATGGTCAAATGACGAATGCTGTTTGCATGACCTCAGATGCTAGAGACAAATCTTAGACAATGACAGAAACATACAAGGAGAGGTAGGAAGCAAGGTGCTAAAAAGAGAGCGCCTTCAGGTTACGTTTGCAACCATTGTCCCCAAAAATGCTTTGCGAACACCCTTTAATATTCTTTGCCCTATTGCACCTGTGCACCAGCAAGAACCAGAGTGGACACTGCATCGTCTTTCGAGACTTAAACAGATCTAACTCTCAAAGAATAGGTCTACATGCAAGTCCACTAAAGTATCTGGCTAGCTAGCATGTACAGCAGACACAAGCGCAGACCTCCCTGGTGGTTGTTGTCTGTGCACAGTGGCACGCGTTGGCCGCTAAGGTCTGGTGCTTTAGTGCTTTAAACACTGACAGCATCTTTAGCAAATTAAATGCCATGAGAGATGAGATTTCTGTCTGTCATAAGTGTAACACAACAGATTCCCCCTAAATTCAGACCTTGCACCAGAAACCAAGGGTTCCTACACATATCTAAGACTCAAAGGCATTCCCACGAGCCCTTGATCCTGCAAAGTGAATTGCCCCTCAGGGAAAACCAAAGTTATATACTATTCCTGTACACATTCCTCTCTAATGGTGTCTGAATTATATCAACAAGGACCTTAAACAAGACCCCTAGGTTTATATAAAAATATTACCAGAAAGACATTAGAAAGGAATCAACTTCGCGCTTCAGAAGATTTAGAGATGATACAATGGTATTTTTGGTGGACTTTAAGTGACTTCAGTTTTAAAAGGTTTTCACTAGAAATAAAAAAAACCCTTTTTTATATGCAGTAGGCCAAAAGGTATTACATTGGTTGCTGCCACAGTGAAGCCCAATAGCCTCTGAAATGTCTGACAGTGAGTGACAGCACCTCTATTAACTCCCTTATGTTCGCTAATATCAGCATGACTCCATATCAGCTCCTGCCACATAATTGGATAATTGCAATAACAAAATAATAGAACACTCCTATTAAAGTTGTCAATGAGTGTATATTCCGTTAAAATTACTCCAAAATCAGTCATTCTTTCACTCCATATGCTGAAAGCAGGCCAAGAGCTTCAGGTAATGTTCACATCAAATATCAGAATGGAGAAAATTTTAATTTAATTCAATTTTATTTATTTTATAGTGCTTTTTACACTGGTCATTGTCACAAAGCAGCTGTACACAAGCAATGAATCAGAAATCAGTTTGTCCCTGATGAGCAAGCCGGGGGAGACGGTGGCAAGGAAAAACACCCTGAGACGGAATAGAAAAAACCTTGAAAGGAACCAGACTCAACACAGAACCCACCCTCATTTGGGTGAAAATCGGGTAGCAGGAATTATGCAGCCACATTGTGTGTGTAAGCAACTTAAGTCATAAGCCCTCAGAGAACAATCTGGAGCGTCTTATGGCAGAGTGGAAATGTCCTCGGTCACCCTGGTGATGTGATGATCATCAACTGGAGGCAGGTCACATGGAAGGGTCTGACAGGTCCAGGGTGGAGATGGGGTGTGAATCACAGGCAGCTGAGTTGTAGCTTGGCAGTAAGAGAGAGAGAGAAAAAGAGAGGGAAGGAAGAAAAAAAAAAAGAATCTTTATTGTAAAGTGTGTTGTCAGTGACTTTATGCGTGGTATAAACAGACATTTTATCATATAGGCTTGCCTGAATTTCAGAAACGTATAATTTTCATGCTCAATCATAAGTAAAATGTTTAGATGCATAAACAAAAAACAAACCAAAATGTCAGAAAAGAATAGAATAAAGATTTTTTTCTTTCTATTTACATTTACAGCATTTGGCAGACGCCCTTTTCCATAGTAACTTACATTTGTATCTCTTTTATACAACTGAGCAATGAGGGATTAAGGGCCTTGCTCAGGAGCCCAGCAGTGGCAACTTTGGTGGTGCTGGGAATTGGACCCTGATCTTCCAATTAGCAGCCCAGCACCTTAACCACTGAGCTACCACTTCCCCACATCTTAAACGTAATCTGCATTTACATGCTGCTAATAATGGCATACGAGTGTATTGAGTGTATTTTTGACAAGGTTAGGATCTTAAATAATGTCTAGTATATTTTTTAGCAATTTATTTACAGATGCTTGTAATGAGTCACGGAGTAAATAGTCAACATGACCTGACATTTTTCCAAAACCCATTTACAATAATTTGCTTTTCAAAACTGATTCTAATTATATTCACGAAATAAATTATTTGAATTAAATTATTAAGTGAACCAAGTAGGAACTTGATGATGATGTGAACTGTGACTTGCTTGAGGCTGTGATAGTCTTTGTAAAATGAAAAAAAAAATCTTATGTGGAAGATCTAATTTAGTTTTATTTGACTCTTCACTATGATGGATCAACGAATAAGTGTGTGACCCAGGGGCTAAATTATATAAACCCACTTTGAGGTTTATTAGGTAAAACAATTATAAGATAAGATAATCTTTATTGATCCCACAGTGGGGAAATTAAATTGTTACGGTGGCTCAGATACAGAAACAATTACGTGCAAAGTAGGAAAATAGAAAAAATGTGCAATAGAAAAGTGCAAATTGTGAGAAATAAAAACAATTTACGATAAACATTTTTAAAAATCTAAAAGTATTTACAGTTATATTGATAGTATAGATAATGTTACCAAGCAGATAAGCTGCACAAATGATTTTTTTTTATTGAATGAAAATTACTTTGTAATGCAAATTATCACTAACCAGCTGTTTTCTGAGGACATGTGAATACAGTTGCTTACACACACAGTGTAACTACATATATTCCTGCTATTTGTTTATCACCCGAATAAGAATGGGTTCTCTATTGAGTCTGGTTCCCTTTCAAGGTTTCTTCCTTTTACCATCTCAGGGAGTTTTTCCTTGCCACCGTCGCTCTCAGCTTGCTCATTAGGGACAAACTTTCAAACTTTTTATTCACATTTCATAACATTTATTCACATTTCACATGACAATCTTTGATTGTATAAGCTGCTTCAGGACAAAAACCATTGTAAAAAGCGCTGTACAAACAACATTGAATTCATTTGAATTACATTTCTCAAGCTGAGCAAATAAAATTAACACACGAGCTTAGAAACAAACAGATCAAATCCATAGAGTAAAACCAACAGGATGAGACGAAAGTATATATCGAGAGGTGAACCAAGGTCGGAAATGGGAAAGCGAAACAGAGAATATCAAGTTAGAAAGACACACAATAATCCAAAGATGAGTAGAAAGACTGGATTGTAGAGGTGACTGAATGGGACGTGACTGAAATCAAAAGGTAGGTCCAAAACGTGTGTCTGGGTTTCATGACTATGTTTTAAGTATGAGAGTCTCCATTGTGGTAGGCTAGGGGTCATGTCAAGTGCATTTTTCTTACCTGATTAGTTTTAATATTGCACAGAAAGTCTTATCTGAACCTAATATGAACTGCTTTTGTCTCTTTTCTTTACTCCGGCTTGGGTTTTTTGTGCAAATTCTTGCTAAAGAGATATTTTATCTGTATGAATATAACAGACTGCATCAGACTGGTAGTTCTTGTTTTGACCCAGAAAGCATTTAAACTAGATACACGTCTCTGTGCATATTCTTATTTGCTGTAGGTTTCTCTGTCCCTGACCTTTCTCTTATATTTCTTGAAGGCACCAAACATCGCTTTCATCTACAGCGGTGGGAAAACAATAGGTGAAAGGAAATTAAATCTGCTATCAGAAAGTGATCATGAAACGTGTAAGGTTGACATCGTGACTTTATTCAGCGCTTTAACATGCGATACTGATTTTCTAATAGTTTCCTTTACAAAAGAATACAATTAGAATTTCATGGTATTTTTTTTTTAATTGATATCACATAGTAACGCAAAAGATTTGTTTCACACGGTACAACCTGTTACAAAAAAAGTCATCTTTTCTACAATAAGTATTTATACACTAAAAAATACAAACATCGTCCTTTTAACAAGTCCTGGCGCAACTTCCTCTCCGTTTCCTTTCGGCTGTTCCCTTCAGGAGTTGTCACAACTAATCATGTGTCTCCACCTTTCCCTATTCTCTACATCCTCTTTACTACCACCCACTAACATCAACACACTTTGCCTTCTGCCTGAATCCTCCTACCAAAATTTCCACTATATCTTCTCTGAACCATCTCAATCTGGCCTCTGACTTTGTCTTTGAAATGTTCAACATGAGCCATCACTCTGATGTATTCATTCATAATCCTGTCTAACTTTGTCACTAGTTTGGCTCATTTTCCCAACTCGGACCGTTGAAACTTGTTTTTTAACTACTATAGTTAGTTATAGTTAGAACACCAAGTATATTAATCAAATATATTGATTTTAAGAAAAGTCTATGTAAAAAAAAAAAGTGAATAAAACCCCCAAAATCACATGCTGAAATTAAACCCGATAAGAAACCCAATGTCTCAAAAAAAACAAAGCTTTAAAAACAGCATGAGAGAAAGCAAGGAGCTAAATAAGGTCGAGTAAACAAGGCCCAGGTGCACCCAGCCAATCACAAACAGAGTGAGTGTTAATGAAAACAGGAAAACACTACCATATAAGGAAGGTGGAACCTTCAAACGTGATCTGCAAAGTGTGCTCATTAAAATACATGTTGTATTCTTTTACAGAGAAAGAAGATTGTACAAAAATATATTTGTCTAATTGCTATTGTGCAACCTATCATTCTCTGATTAGCCCACTTTTCCTTGAAGTTCTGTCGTCTTTCTTTGTTTGGCACCTTGACTTTACTCTAACATAGAGAAAGAACTTACTTGCAAACTTGTGTCTAAAAATGTAACTACTTTGAGAACTTTACTATCATACCAACACATCCTGACAGGAACTCTGGTGCACCACTTTTTAGAACACTGATTACATCCAGTAACATTTTGAATTTTTCTATTAGTAGGTTTGTCCATGCCAAATACGAGTTTTACAGTAGTTGTCAAATACACACATTTGTATCATAGTCCTTTACGCGGCATTGTAATCTAGCTAGCACTTAAAAGTCGTTAAACTCATACCAACGGTATCTAGAACATCAAAAAGAGTAAACAATATCTTGTACGAGCAATTATTTACGAGCTTCAACAAGAATAACAAATGTTTTTAATAAACTCTGCCATTTTTTATAAAACTAACAGTTGTGGGATTTTTCTCAAGAAGCAAATATTCTAGTGCATTTTTGCTCTTCAGCATCCATGTACATGGGATGTGCTAAATTCTGGGAGTGGTAGTTGAACTTTGAGTCCAGGGTCGACATTACACACACATTTCCTTTAGTATTTATTTGTCTTTTGCAGCCTGCCATACATGCAGATAATATATAATTATATAATATATATATATAATATATAATTCTAAAATAAATTACCTACCTTGTCAAATGGTAACCCACAAGATGGCACCAAACACAATAAACTCTTAATAATCATCCAGACAGTATTAAACTAAAAAACATATCTTCAATGCAGAACCTACAGTATTTAATTAAGACGTTCCTGCGTTTTTTTCCTACAGAATTAGTAAAGTATTTTGATTAGATTTCTCTAAAGGCCACAATGTTTGAGAGGAATCTCTGGCAGTCTCTTCTTAAGGGGAGAAGTAGTAGCACAGTTGGAATTGGAAGATCAGGGTTCAATTCCTACCAAATTTCCCCTGCTGGGCCCCTGAGCAAGGTCCTCAACCCTCAATTCCTTAGTTGTATAAAAGAGATGAATGTAAGTCGCGCTGGTTATGGGCATCTGCCAAATGCTGTAAATGTAAAGTTAATTTCGGAATCTTTTACTCTCTAAGTAAAAGTGAATGCCATTTCTCACCAGGTGCTCATTTTCTATATAATTCAGTTCATTTTTATTTGTAGAGCATTTTTAACAATGGCAATTGTCTCAAAGCAGCCATAACCCGGAATGCAGTAACAGTGAAAAAGTGTAAGTTTGTTCCTAATGAGCAAACCGGTGGCGACTGTGGCAAGAAAAAACTCCCTGACATAAAGTAGGTAAAAACCTTGAGAGGAACCAGAGTCAAGAGGGAACCCATCATCATCTGAGTGACACCGAATGTTTTTGTTAATTACAGCTTAAAGTAATGTTGATCAAATGTAGCCTTGGGTCAGTGGAGCAAAGTGAGTCCTAATCCATCCTCAAAACTCCTCGAATTCAAGAAAAGGGGTAGGAAACTAGTCACTGGTAGCTCAGGGGCAATTTAACCAGCCCCGGAGAGAAAAAGAGAGAAAGAGAGAGAGAACAGCTAGGTATAATTTCTGTCCTGATTTCTGATACATATATCATAGATATTACATGTATTACATTTGACACCAAAGAAGAATTGTACTAGTTATTGTTGCATGTACAAGAAATAATCTTATTCTGTGATTTCTCACAACAAAGTTTGACATCATTAAACAAGACAAATGAAGGACACAAAAATATGGAATACCAATAGAGCGAGAAGGAGAAATAAATAATATGCTGTGTAAACAAAAAAAATGTAAATGTGCAATGTGAACAAAAGAAAGCGTACATTTCCAATGAAATCTTAAAGAAAGCCTATGTAGTCATTCATAATGTTTATTCTGTATATCTGTAAATGTTTGTGTGGGTAAAACTCAGCACTTTTCAAGCTGCTCATTAGCATAATAGCCTTTTCAGGCTTGTCGTTCTTGTCATTGCTATTCCTCTTCTGTAAAATCTGCCTAATAATAAGGAAGCAGATATTTTAATGCAATTGTTTCAAAACAATTCTGTCATTGTTCCTCTCTATTAAAGGGCAATTATTCTGAAGTGATTTGACCTGAACATTGGCCCGTGAAGCTGTTAGACTGTATCATAAGGGCAGGTCATATATTCTTCAGTGACCTTGTCTTTCTAGATTTTAAATTAAAGATCCTGAGGTGGAATAATTGATCTGGTCATTATAGATAATGCACCTCCAACGAGTTCCTGTGATCTTTTATTTTCAGGTTACAGTAAATGCTCCTTCCATTTAATTGCTATTAAATATGAGTATGAACAGGAGCAGGTGTCATTTCACTTCCCTGTGCACCTAAAGACGAGGAGAAATAAATGAACTCTAAGATGCAGGAGCTACCAATCCCATACACAAACATCCTTTGGTCAACCACCAGAGTGAACAACAGGACTGTTATTAACCTTCATACAGTTATAGTTACTTTTCTGGACAGCATTAAATCCCATCCATGTTGAATAAGAACTTAGAACAGCAAATACATCACATGTATGTTTGTTTAAAGCAAACAATCAATAAGCCCATAGTAGTCCCTCTTACCAAGCATGTAAAACTGAAACAGTTTCAGTGATTTTAATATAAGGTACGTTATTATGAGGTACCACCTAATTCCTGCTACCTGTTTTTCACCCAAATGAGGATGGTTCTCTGTTGAGTCTGGTTCCTCCCAAGGTTTCTTTCTATTTCCATCCCAGGGAGTTTTTCCTTGCCACTGTCGCCCCCGGCTTGCTCATCAGGGACAAACTGATTTCTGTTTCATTCTGTCTCATAATTTCTTCGATTGTGTAAAGCTGCTTTGTGACAATCACCATTGTAAAAAGGGCTATACAAATAAAACTGAATTGAATTGAATTGAAACAATGGCACAAACTGTGTTTTGTACCTTAAATAGATATTTTGTTCGAGTATGTATTTTGTATAATCTCTGTAAGTATGTGGTGGAAATGTGTATCTTGACACAAAAAGCTTGACATGAAGAAACATCGAGGCAAGCAAAAAGTTTATGGTGTCTTAACACACACACACACAAACACAACAAAGCTATATGACGAAAGATACAAAGTTCTTTGTTTTTTGCTTCTTTTATATATGTCTAAATATATACGTGACTTGATGTACGTTCCTGCTTTCCTGGAGAAAGTATCGATACAATACCAAAAGTTTCCTATCAAGCAGACGAAGAACTCCTCTGTCCTGGGGTCCCAACACCCATGCAGACAAAGGAAACGAATCCTTGAAGATGCTAACTGAACATACTCAATCATAAATTTTTTATAATTTTATAAAGTTTATAAAAATTTATAAAGATTATAATAAAATTAAATTCACAAGCTTGAATTTAGAAACATGAATCGGATCCCTCATTAGACCTCAGGGTGCAATCAGAAGCAAAAGATAAAGTGGGTCTCCCAGGCAAAATTAATAGATGAGGCCCATCAAAAGGATTTTACATTTACATTTACAGCATTTGGTAGACGCCTCATCCAGAGCGACTTACATTTATCTCATTTATACAACTGAGCAATTGGGGGGTTAAGGGCCTTGCTCAGGGGCCCAGCAGTTGTGGCTTGGTGGAACTGGGAATCGAACCCACAATATTTGTATTTTTTGTTAATATATCTTTGTTGCCTAGATATATATTTATATAACATACAAAAAGTAGTAGAAACTATATATATATATATAAACTCAGTTACTTGATATGCACTATATAATACTGCTGCTAAGTGCAATTCTAGCTCTCCCTAACAGGGACCCTATTAGTACTTCCCACAAATTCGTCTTGCATATAATTAAACAAAATTAACAATAAAAACATATATTACCCTTAAGCCAGTCTTATCTCCATTAATTATTACTGTCAGGTTTCCTCTTTACCACCTTGTTTTGCTGTTTCTTCCCGTTTCTGGCTGACAGACAGATAAGTCCTCTTAAGGTTTAAATTAGCAAATGCACAAGTAAACGGTAACTTACACATCAGGAAAAGCAAGCACATCCAGCACACCCAAGCCTCCAAGGGGGATGCAGATGTATCCATGTTATATTGATAATGACATTGTTAAAATGGTCCCTCAAAATGCGGGACAATGTCCTGCCTTACCTGCGCCATTTTTAAGCATCTAAGTGTAATTATGGGCAAAATGCACAGCCAGTTCCATTTTTATGGTTAATTATTATTCCAAACTGTAAAATGCTAGACAATTGCTTTATCCAACCAACACTATAGACAAAAGAATTGGGACACCTGACCCAATTGGGACACCTGATGCTTTTTAAACATTCAGTTCCATATTTCACTCTTATTTCTATATTAAACTCTTGGAAAGGTTTTCTACCGGATTGTAAGGCATAACTGTGGTTATTTGTTCATCGAGCGACATCAATATTATTGAATTCAAACACTAAGGAATGACTAAGGTCTGAGATGCAGTCAGTGTTCCAGTTACTTCCAAAGGTGGTCAGTGAGGTTGAGGTCAGTGTTCTGTGCAGTAAGCTTAAGAAATTCAATTAAATGCAGTTAAGGTTTATAGCACTTTTGACAATGGACATTGTCTCAAAGCAGCTTTACAGAACATAAGTACCAATACAAAAGTCCAGATTAATGTTAAAAAAATCAAAAATGTTATTAATAACATCCCCAGTGACCAAACCTACAAGGAAGAAACCTTGAAACCATTATTTGGGGGACTCTTTACCGCTGAGTGTGTGCAATTTATTTTAAACAGTATGATTATAAGCAGTGTCTGTTAAATAATCATATACAGTCAGTGGGAGTTGTATTATGGAAGAACATCCTGCTGACATCCTCAAAGTCCATATAGGGTTGGAATTTTCGCTTTAAATACCCCAAATCTTCACAAGGCACAATTCAACTGGAGCCAGCAATCTCTGGATGTCTTAGGATCCTCACAAGGTTGGCCTCTTCTCACTAAAGGACTTCCAGTGCTGGCACAATCTCTGGATCCTCACAGGGTTTGTTTCTACTTAGTAAAGGTCTACCAGTGCTGACACAATCTCTGGATGCCTCTGAATTCTCACAGGGTTCTCTTTTTTCAGTTTTATTTGTATAGCCCTTTTTACAATGGTGATTGTCACAAAGCAGCTTTACACAATTGAAGAAATTATGAGACAGAATGAAACAGAAATTAGTTTGTCCCTGATGAGCAAGCCGGGGCGACGGTGGCAAGGAAAAACTCCCTGAGATGAGATAGGAAGAAACCTTGAGAGGAACCAGACTCAACAGAGAACCCATCCTCATTTGGGTGAAAAACAAGTAGCAGGGATTATGTGGTTACATTGTGTGTGTGTGAACAATTCAAATCATTAGTCCTTAAGAAACATCTGGAACGTCTTTATGGCGAAGTGGGTCGTCCTAGTTCACCCTGGTAATGTATCATCCGCTGGGGCAGGTCACAGGGAAGGGTCCAACAGGACCGGGTTGGAGATGGGGTCTGGATCACCGGCAGCTCCGTTGTGGCGTATGTAACTCAACAGTGAGAGAGAGAGAGAAAGCGAGAGAGAGAGAGAGAGAGAGAGAGAGAGAGGGAAAGGAAGGCAAAAAGAAGGAAAACAGTTAAGTGACAATGTAATCACACGGTTTGGATTGATTAAATGAATAATGTAGAGTGCAAGGATGGACTCCGGCAAGACTAACTAGGTCAGCATAACTAAAAGGAGAACCAGAGGGAAACACAGACATGAGGGCTCCCTGATATGTTAAGCAACCAGCCGCTCTCATCATCAACACCGTGATCAATAAGAGAGGGGAAGACAGCATCTAAACATACCAGATCACCATAATACTCAACACCCATGAGTCCCCCCAGATCTGCTCCTTTATCTAAGGGGAATCAAATACAAAAGGCTTGATTAAATAAAGTACGTTTTTAACCTGGACTTAAACACTGAGACTGTGTCTGATTACCGAACATACATAGGGAGGCTATTCCATGGCATTGGGGCTCTGTAAGAAAAGGCTCTGCCCCCTGGTTTGCTATAGTTTTTTGTAATGCGAGACCATTTAGAGCTTTATAAGTTAAAAGTAGTATTTTAAAATCGATGTCATGCGGGTGTCTCTGGGCCAAGAATGAAGTGTGGATAGGACTGGAGTGATGTGCTCGTATCTTTCAGTTTTAGTAAGGACTCTCGCAGCTGCGTTCTGGACTAACTGAAGTTTATTAATGCACCTAGTTGAACATCCAGACAGTAAAGCGTTACAGTAATCCAGCCTGGATGTGATAAACGCATGAACTAATTTTTCGGCATCAGTAAGCGACAAGATATTTCTTATTTTAGTGATATTTCTAAGATGATAGAACGCTATCCTGGTAATATTGTCGACATGGGCCTCGAATGAGAGATTGGAGTCTAAAATCACACCCAGATCTTTTACTGTTGCACTTGGTGAAACAGAAAGACTGTCTAGGGTTAAGGTGTGATCAGGAAGCTTACTTTTAGCTACCTGTGGTCCTAGAACCAGAACCTCCGTCTTGTCAACAGTGGAAACTGATATCATGCTGATATATCATGCTACGAATTATGTTTCCCAGAGGCAGCATGTAAAGAGAGAAAAGAAGTGGGCCTAAAACCGAGCCCTGTGGAACACCATACTTTACAAGGGAGCACGCAGAATAATCACCATTTAAATCAACAAACTGGTAACGATCGGTTAAATAGGACCTGAGCCACGCAAGAGCTGTTCCTTTAATTCCTACTAATTTTTCTAATCTGTGAAGAAGAATATCGTGATCTATGGTGTCGAAAGCCGCACTAAGGTCAAGTAATATAAGCAACGAGACACAGCCTTGATCGGATGCCAGTAAGAGGTCATTAGCTACTTTGACCAGTGCTGTCTCTGTGCTGTGGTGAGGCCTGAATCCTGATTGATAAAGTTTGTGTATGTTATTTCTTTGTAAATATGAACATAGCTGTTGCGCTACTACCTTCTCTAGGATTTTAAAGATAAACGGAAGATTAGATATCAGCCCTGTAGTTCGACAGCTCATTTTGGTCAAGGTGATTACCTTAATTAAAGGTTTTAATAACTGCTAATTTAAAAGATTTCGGAACACTGCTGAGTGAAGAGTTAACTATTTTCAACAGGGGTTCTGATACTGCCGGTACAATTTGCTTAAGAAAGTGTGTATAGGATTGGTATAGGATCTAACACACAAGTTGACGATTTTGTGGAAGAGATGAGTGTGATTAGGTTGTTCTCTTCCAGAGTAGTTCTAAAAGTAGTAGTTCTGGAAGTAGTTCTGATCTGATCTGATGATGCAGTTAGTTGATCATCAGAATCATCCGAAAGGTCTGGTTTTAAAGCGTGAATTTTCTGCCCTAATGTTTGCAATTTTATTATCAAAAAGTTCAGTTCATGAAATCCTCACTGCTGCACGCAGTTATGGTGCAGGTTTCTGAGGTCTTCTTATTCCTAGTTAATTTGCGCGGTTTCAAACGGTGTCAAACAGAAAATAAGGATTATTTTTATTATTTTCAATAAGGTTAAAGATCTAGTTACACTAAGAGCTTTTTTATAAGCTAGAATTGGTTTCTACTCATTACAGGTTCACCGTGGATACCAGTGGTAGGATGGAACAAAGGAAGAAGAGGAATTAGCAAGGAAGAAGAGGAATTAGCTGCTGTTCATAATATTAGCAGGCACTAGCTAATAATGTGTCTTTAATCAGATGTACTGGAGCATAATATTATGGGATATGATATGTTAGTGTATGCCTGGCTAAAGAGATATGTCTAATCTATGTAATCTATCTACGTTTGAACTGGGAGAAAGTGTCTGAACCCTGAACACTTTTAGGAAGGCCATTCCCAAGGTAAGGAGCTAAATATGAAAATGCTCTATCCCCCTTTGCTTTTTGGGGACTATCAGAGGTCTGGAAAATTGTAATTGCAAGGATTGTGATGGATTGTAGCATGAAACTTCCCAGATATTTGTGTGTTTGTTACTTTGTGGGAAAGGTTTGGGGAAGACACATTTATGGGTGAGCTAGTGAGGTATCTACAAATCGTTTCTTTATCCGTTTGAGGTGCAGCTACTTTTGTTTTTTATGGTATAGTATAGTATAATATATAGTATACTATATGTTTTATATAGTATTAAGTATATGTGAATTTGTAAACCCCTTACCTAATGCATTTCCGGTTTGCATGTAAGATTTTATTTTTCAGTAGAACCTTATTAGGAACACATGTACACCTTATAGTTTATGCAATTATCTAATCAGATAATCATGCATCAGCAGTGCAACACAGAAAATCATACAGTACATGCCTGCAGCTTCGAGTAACAGCTTTGGAAAAAAAATTAAATCAACAAAATTGCGATTTCTGTGATTTAGTGACATGGTAGTCGGTGCTGATATTCTAAGATTTTCACATACAATTTTAAGGAAACAATTGACCTGAACATGGCCAGACTGATTTGAGCTGCCAGAACTATTAAATAACTGAGATAATTCAAGCATCTCCAAATGTGTGGTTATTTGTAAGGTTTGGAACAGAAAGCTGAGGCTACAGAGGGCAAATGGTTTAGTTCAGGACTGCGTGAACATGAGTTTAGTGTTCCTCACTTATTCAGTGTTTTAATCACAGAGTCTGAATCCAGTAGAGCACAATTGGGATGTGGTGGAACGAGAACATTCATCCATTCATCTTCTATACCTGCTTATTCCCTAATTCGGGGTCACAGGGATCTTCTGGAGTCTATCACAGCTGTCTCTGAAAGGGCGAAAGGCAGGAGGGGTGCAGTCCATCACAGTACCTGGAGTAAACCCACACAAGCATGGGGAGAACATACAGACAGAAAGGACGCTGCCCGGGAATAGAAAAACTTACAGGTACTGTGTGATGCAATGAGCTGGTCAGTGGCTTGGACCAGGATCTCAAAGGAATGTTCCCAACATCCTAGGCAACCCATGCAATAAAGAATTGAGGCTGTTTTATGAACAATGTAAAACTGTATACATTATTAGTAGTTTCAAAAACCTGTTTAGTGACTTTTATTTCCTTCTTATTTATATTTTGTCTGATTTTTTTCGACCGACCTTGTGAAAAAATGCATATTTAATACATATCTGATTTCATCAGGTGATCAAGAAAAGTGCAGCAGCCAAACTGTAAAAATGTATTTATGTATTCTTTTTTAATTATTAACCAACATGTACAGCCTGAATGCAATAAGAGAGAAAGAGAGAGAGAGAAAGAGAATAAATAAACTGGACAGAGGTGGACTAATTACCACCAAATAAATGTGTAAAATGCTCGACTCTGTGTTATTCACGGCTTCTGTACTAGGATTACTGATGTAACACAAACCCTTTCTTTCCCCCAGGCAGCAAGCCAAATGCCTTTATTGGTGTCTATGTGAATGGCGTGTTGCTTAGTAGCCATGCTTGTTTTCTGCTTTGATTTTCTGATGTTTCTGAAGAAGAAGCTGGGATATCAATGTGTAAGGTTAAAAACTACCAAACACTACAGCTTATCTGTCTCAAACTTACTATAAGCAATAAAAATTGGCATTCCTGAAGGCAAAGCGTTGCTGATGGAGATCATGGCTTGTAGGACAGCATGTGTACGCAAGTGTCACACCTTTTGGGGCAGTGGTGGCTCAAATGGTTAAGGTGCTGAGTTGTTAATCTGAAGACCAGAAACACCTGGGTTCAAGCCCCACCACCAGCAAGCCAACCACTGTTGGGTCCTTGAGCAACACCCTTAACCCTTCCTGCTCCAGGGGCACTGTATCATAACTGACCCCAACTTACTAAGATGGGATATGTGAAAAATGCATGTCATTGGCTCTGTACATGTACCTTGCACAATGAAGTTGAATATTATTATTATTATTTTGCACAGTGGGTGAAGCTGTAATCTGTTGATTGGTCAGTTTGAATGTTTTACATTTGGTTTTGAGTCACATGGTCAAGGAAGGAATAGAAGTGCCCTGGCTCTCTTTTTTTCTTTGCTCTTGCTCTCTCTATCTTTGAGGAGATATCTCTTTTTGGGAATCTGCTTTCCATGTCTTTCTCTCTCTTTCTTGCGTTCTCCCTCTGTTTCTTCATCCATCTATCTCCCCATCTTTCTCTTTTTTAGGTAACATTTTACATACATGCTGGGTACCATTAACGTTCTATATTTTACCATTCAATTTAAATGTGATCATAACAAAATATGTTTTTTAAACCGTTTCACTTTCATAAATTACATGCTAACTAGTCTTGCCACTCAATAGCAATGCTCTCCCGCATCATTAGTTATTCTTACTGAGCCTATTTCCGTCAGTGGTATAAGTTGCAGTGGGCGGTAATAGACAAGAAATGTACAGTTTTATATCATCGTGCTGATGTTTCTTTAGTCTTTCGGCAATCCTACATCCTGAACCACTGTGGGCAATCCGACCTTATTTAAATAAAGGGATGCAATAGAAATATGAAACTGAGGAAACGTATATAATAGGCAAAAAGCACGGTTTTATAAATATTATTAAAAAAAACCCAATATGCATAAATGGCTGTGAACATAAACTGATACTATGGGGGGTGGCGCAGTGGTTAAGTTGTTGGACTACCAACTTGAGGACCTGGGTTTGATTCCTAGCCCCACCCAGCCACCACCACTGGGGCAAAGCCCTTAACCCTCAGTTGTATAACAAGAAATATTGTAAGTCTGGATAAGGGTGTCTGGTAAATCTTATGTATCCTGTTGAGATCCCACCCATTGTCCTCTGTAGTGGACCATCTGCTTTATTTATTCATTGTATTTAAAATTTTTAAAGCTACTTTTTCAATTTCTGTTCTACTGCACAGATGACATCCTTATCTTTCTAGTGATATTTCATTTGATCAGGTGGTCAAATGTTTAAAATAAAATATGGAACAAATATTTGGTAAGGACGAAGCAAAACCAAACCAACAGCAGAAGCATTTTCAGGAAGTGGTGGGCTGTTAGGTCCTTCTCTACTGACCCTAAAAAATAAACTTGTGTAAAAAAATGTCTTGATTATTTAATTATATTTGTCATTAGTGTAATGTCCACAAATAACCTATGAATAGTTTTGTTGAGGGTAAACTAGAATACCCTACATTAAATGGTCTGGGGCAGAACTATAGATGCTGCTACTCTTTAGTTGAAAGACATCAAATCTAATTCATTACAAGTATTAGTGAAAGAATTATCAGCCAATCAAATGTTTATGTTTAGTGGCAGCATGCCACTGGGTCTAGCAATGTGCCCAGTGCTACCCCAGGATATAAAAGCAAAACCCAATGAAGAAAAAATGACCGCAGCAGCCGCCAACGCCGCTACACCAGATTTTATTGACGATCTATTGAAAACACCTTTTTGATGTGCATTTTTGCAGACCAAGAAAAATTATTAAGTAAGCAATAAGCTGGATTCACTAGCAAAGTAACAGAAAAGGTTTTGTGTGCTATTTTAAAGCTTGCAAATATGAGGGCTAGGAGTGGCTAACAGCTAGCACAACATGCTATTTTGTTGGCTGTATTTACTTTCGAATACAAGTAAAAGGACACAATAATTCTGGTTTCGACAATCTAAACAGCTTTACCAAGGCACCTCTTAAACATTAAGGCCCGAGTGTCATATTATGTCAGTTCTGCATAATATGCGCATTGTATTCATATAGCGGTGGTAGCTTTGATGTCTAAGATGATGTGTTTATGTGGTTTACAGATGCTTACTAAAGGCCCTGCTAAAATCCCTTGATATGCAACTGTTGTTATTCAGTAATTTGTGACAAATGATATGTTTGGTCACTGCAAGGAGTTATTGTATATTATATTAATGTTACAGAAACGCCAAGCTCCTGCACGCTGTCACTCTCACATTCACCAGGGTTTTAAAGACACGCACCTGGACATCATTAGTAATCACTCCCACTTATCCTTAAAAAGCAACGCTTGGAAGCTATGCGGAGGTGATTCCTTCTGTCTGATGAAAGAAGGACTTACCTCTGCGTAGCTTCCAAGATTTGCACAAAATTCCAGACTCCCTCAGAGTTACAGACTAAAGTCTGCCTGAGTGCTCCAAAGTGCTGGGCTTCCAAGTGTTCTGGTGTTTCAAGTGTGCTGGGTTATCCTATGTTTACTCAGTTCTTTAATTACTCTAAAGACTACAGGTTTTCCAAAAACCTTTGTCAACCTTCTGTTCTTAAAAACCTACTAAATGTCCTGAGTCTACTTCCCATTACAATTAATAAGTAAGTGTATGTGCATACTTTATTTGAAAAGGCAACACAAATGCATCAAAATATAATGCTTGCACGATGGCCTGTTCAAATTTCCTATCGCTTTATCACTGTATGTGCCGTAATTCTTTAATGTGATCGTTTTCTCCTGAGGCCTTGTGTGCTCTGCTTGATCTTCTAATCAAGGCATAAAGTCGAAAGTGCTTGTTCTAAATTAGGTTTCTTCACTAATTAAGTTCCCTCCTTTGTTTCCAACAGGGATTCATTTGTGGAGCTCTGTAGTGTTGCAAGTACAGTACCTGCAGATACTGCAACACTCTGTAGACAAAGTAGTTGAGTCAGCCTTACGGATACTTCAGACATTCTCGAAGGTATAGTCAGTTCATCGACTTCTATAAGAATGCTTAGTCAATACTTCATCAAAGTGAAAAATGGGCTTTTATTTTCATGAGTGAGAGAGTAAGAATGTATCGATCTGGCATCTGGGAGGCTGGCGAGTCTAAGGCAGGTGAAGATAACTTAAATAAAGTCTGATTTTAGATGACTTCTTTTCCCTTTCCATGCACAAAGTCTTTCTGGTTAATATTTAAGGGTTAATAAACTAGATAAGGTATATGACAAATGGCACCTATTGTACCTACTTGTGCTGAAATAAGGCTATATCCATTAGGGGTCACGCATCAGGAGTCCCCAATCTGCAAACCATGCATGATGATACCATGTGTTTTTCATCTGTCTAGTTTTCCAGTTTCATTATTCATATCTGCCATGCTCTTAGCTCCCCTTATCTTAGATATAGATCCAAGATGCCGCTGGTGAGGTCGGCTGCCGTCACAACCGCTCCGACCAAAATGTTTGCTTTTGTTTATTTTTCGTGTTTATATATATATACACACCGCTTTCCTTATTTAAGATGGCCATCATTAAGTATGACAGAGCTACTCTTATATCTACTGGTGTACAATGCACTCAGCTTTTGCCTCTTTTTAACCCTGGATCCATGTTGGATAAGCAACATCCTGAGGAAGAACAAAGGACAGGCGTCCACGAGGGAAAACGAGCCTAGATGCTCACATCACGCAGGATCTATCATGGTCCTGTCACATCAATACTATGGTAAATAAGGCCTGCCAGCATCTATTCCACTTGAGAGTTTAAAGGACTTTAAATTTCCACCTCAGGTCAAAAGCATCCTGATAGAAGGCAGTTGAGTTAATCTGATAACTTCTTCTTTAAATTTAAAGAGTCGTAAAAAACATGTGTCACTGTATGTTGTACTGTGTCTAATCATGTATGTGACAAATAAAAAAAATTGCATTTAATGTAATGTTAAATTGCAGAATTCAGATCATACAAAAATAGGTTAAGAGGTCACTGGTATTCTAAGGTATTTTAGGTTAGAGGTCAATGGTATTCTAATTTAAAATTTAGATAGATAGATAGATAGATAGATTGATTGATTGATTGATGATTTACAGCATTTGGCAAACGCTCTTGTCCAGAGCGACGTACAAAAGTGCTTTGAGTCACATCATTGAACAGCTCAATACTGATACTATACATCACAAATCAGCATAACAACAACAAAAACTGGTAAAGGAGCGGCATGGATTTTTTTTAAAATGTCAAGGGCCAGGTATTTAAAAGAGAGGTGGGTTTTCAAACAGAGAAAAGTCTTGAGGCAGACCTACCTTGTGTCCTAGGGGATGGTGGAACAAGTCGAGTGGTACTCATGGTACTCATCTGAGGGAGCGTGGTGGTATAATAAGTAAGGAGCTTGGTGGAGTAATAAGTGCTTGTAGGTAGGAGGGTGCTGCTCGGTTTTTGGCTTTAGATAGATAGATAGATAGATAGATAGATAGATAGATAGATAGATAGATATACATTATTGTTTCAAAGATATATCAAGAGAAAGGACATGTTTGTGTCCTTCACGCTTTTACCCATATACGTTTCTTGTCCGAGTCTCTTTCCAACACACACATACACACACACACACATGCTAATGTGGCTGTGCTTGCGACATAAGTACCTTTTGTATTTGCCAATATGCCATTACAGTTTTGTATAAAATGCAAATTGGTGTTTTAGTACAGAAAACTAAGAAACACGGTAATCGCCGAGTTCAGGAATCGCGGTAACCACATCCCTCTTTGAGGAAATTTACACACAAATTTAATAGCCACGAGCACATACACACAATAAAAACAGGTGGTGGCGACCTGAGCCCGAACTGATAGCATAGGATACACAGAATCCTCTGAAAAAGCATAAGTCACCTTACCTAGAACAAATAGAACAACTCTATCCATTCTGTGGAACATTTTTAATAGGTATTTGCTGGTGGAACGTGTCAACCTATGGCGGCACGCACAAATATACTTTAAAGAAAAGAAACATCTTCATTCGATTGGAAATGCAACGGTTTGTGTTAAATAACAAGCGAGTGCTTGTTGATGCTGTGATCAGTCTTGGTGCTCGTGTGTGTTAAAACAATCACTGTGAATAACAGCCAGAAACAGCTTGTTTATGCATTTCTTCTGCAACAGCAGTCATTTCATAGACGAGGGGTTGGCAAGGCGGGCAAATTCTGCAGAATGATCTACAAGTGAGTCAGAATTAAAATGGAGTATTATATGCGGCTGTATGCGTATGAACTGGGCTTTTATGGTGTAGTGTAAATTGGATTGAAAGTTTAAATCAGGGTGGTTCAGGGTTAAACTTTAATCAGACTCAGCTAAAGGCTTAAAATGATTCTCATCATTTTTGGAGTTTTTCTCAGCACATAAGCATTATATCCTTACTTTTGCTGGGAATTCTTCTAGATGGGTGTAAATGTGCAATCTGATGTCAATTTGCCAAAGCTGTATTTTTCAGCTATCGTATCGCTATTTTAGTCACCAGTCGCTTATTTTCTTTTTTCTTTTTTTTTTTCAACCTGTTGCTATAGTAATTAGCATTACACCGATGACAACACAATGATTTTTCTGCTATTAAAAATAAACATTTTGGAAGAGTTTGTTTATAATGTTTATTTGCTTAACTCCGCTTCATTCATGTCGCCGGAAGACGTCCGGTCTCATTGAAAATACATAAATGCATGTGTAAATGTAGCAAAACAGGGCTAAAAAAGCTATAAAATAAAGATACGAATGGCTCGACATCATAATTATTAGGTTATAGGTGCAATAATCAGGTCAACAGGTACCGGGAACACCACCAATAGCATTCAATATTTTGTATATCGTAGGTAGAATGACATCCACACTAACATACGTCTGGTGTTTTCGTATTTTGAGCTTACCATCGCCACCAGATTCAGTCTGTATCCAGCCGAGTTGGTGAATCAGCACAGAGACAATAAGCCCCAGTGGCAGTTTCCCACTGATGACCTTGTCTTCTAGACAGTCATCCAGAAAAACTATGCAAACTTTGCTGCAGCATGGAATAACCTGCTGGTTTATCTGGTCAGAGAAGAATTGACCCCCCCCGGACTGAACCTGGTTTCTCCCAAGGGTTTTTTTTCTCCATTTTGTCACCGATGGAGTTTAGTTTTTTTGCCACTGTAGCTACTGGCTTGCTTAGCTGGGGACTTTATATATATTAATTAGTGTGTTTCAGTGAGTGTTTGCTATTGTCTTATTTGATTTAATTTTGTAAAACTGCTTTGACACAATTTCTATTGTTAAAAAGCACTATATAAAAAAGGTGGCTTGACAACTTTTTGTTTGTGTAACCTTCCTGATAACTCGTAACCCTAGTAATGTTGCTTAGAAAAGCTTTTTATCAGTTAGAATCTTGACAATTGGTAAAACACTCTTCAGATTCTATGTGCACAGAAATTTAGACCATCTTGCTTTAGTCCATGCCATAACCTGACTGAGAACCAGTGTAATAACAGGTTTATTAAACATGGCCAGGGTGGATTACTTTCTGGATCTGTATTTTTATCCATTTGTCTTTGGAGACATTAAAAGTGCATAGATTATAAAAACATTATGCTTCATTTATCAAAGTTGGGTATTCAATTTTATTCAAAATTATTCATTTGAATAAAATAAAACATTTAAAAAAGGGTTTGTGCTAAATGCTATCTTCCTATAATTGATGCCTGAAATATAGATTAATGCTATGTCATTTAATTAAATTGATAATGTTGAATAATTTTAATAACGTTACCTTAAAACGGGTGGATATTAAAAGCTTAACCTTGTGAATAACTTGATGTTTAGACTTCAGCAGCATTAGGGTGAAAAGACAATAAATGATTGAACACGCAGCTCTCAAGCTTTAATGAGTCATTGAGTTGAATGTTTCAATGGAGTGTTTCCACACATACCCTCGTTCTTGCTCAATGTGCTATGAGTGTTTGGACACATCTTGTGCTTAGTGTTTGTGAGTACAGAAAATAGATTTTTTCCCCCTATTTTTTTACGTAACAGAACTATCACTGCACTACAACTTTACAGCATTTTGTTGTGCAGTTGCTGTTAGTCTGTTTAGTAATTAATTATAAATATAATAAAATTAATTTCTGATAAATAAAATTCAGAGCTAGAACATAGAAGTAGGAACA
This sequence comes from Bagarius yarrelli, assembly GCA_005784505.1. Taxonomy (NCBI): domain Eukaryota; kingdom Metazoa; phylum Chordata; class Actinopteri; order Siluriformes; family Sisoridae; genus Bagarius; species Bagarius yarrelli. The sequence continues at coordinate 5,126,721 of VCAZ01000004.1, read as the reverse complement.
AATTAATTTTATTATACTTATAATTAAGTTAAAATGCCAATAAAATATTTTTCATTATATTATATTATATTATATATTTAATAGGCATAAGTATAGATGAAAAATTTCTGTAATCTTTGCTTTTTTTAAAATAAAGTTTATATTAGTAAACTAGCATGTGTCAGCAAAATTACAGCTAACTTGCATTTGTTAGTGGGAGTGCAAACTTTTCAGACAGATTGATCATTAGGAGCAGTTATAGCTGTGTGCTAGGAACAAATTGCACAAAATCACAACAGATCTTTGTGTTTTTTTGTGCCTGGATCTAGCATCGATTATTTTGTTTACAAAGGGAACCTTTAATTTTTTTAAGTGTACAAAAAACACTAAGTAAAATTAACCTTTAAATGTTTGTAGACAAACCAGTTGTGTTTTGTAACATTTTCAATGCAATTTACTGGCATTTAATCGCATGACAGATTAATTACTTAACACAAATTTGCATAATATATATAAAAGGTTTATAATGGATAGATAGATAGATAGATAGATAGATAGATAGATAGATAGATAGATAGATAGATAGATAGATAGATAGATAGATAGATAGACACATTATACAAATATACATTATTGTTTTTCATAGATTGGTTAAACAAAGCAGCGTTATGAATGATAAAATGTAGACCAACAAATTTAGAAATTATTATATAAAAAAGTCATATCAGGAAAATATCTGTCTTTACAAAGGTCTTATCAGTCACAAACAAAGTCTGATTTGACGGTATATAACGATATAACGCAACTGTTCTTTTATGCCTTATCAAAAAATTATTATTCTCACCTGCAAAAAAACAAAGAAGAAAAAAAACGGTCATTCTTTTAACAATTTTAAACATTTGAAAAAGTACCATTTGCATGTTCTCCCCGTGATTGCGTGGGTTTACTCCGGGTACTCCGGTTTCCTCCCACAGTCTAACACTATGTATGTTAGATTGACTGGTGATTCTGAATTGCCCATAGGAGCGAGTGTGTGTGTGTGTGTGTGTGTGTGTAGGCCTGTGATGGACTGGCGACCTGTCCAGGTCGTACCTCTCCTGCCTGTTTCGCCTTCAGAGACGGCTGGGATAGACTCCAGCAGATCCCCGTAACCCGAATTAAGGAATAAGCGGGTACAGGAGTTAAATGAATAAATGAATGAATAAATTAATGTATGAATGAATGAAAATCACCTAAAATGTAAGATAATGTTTTTCAAACTCCTTACAACCTTTTTGAGTTCCGTTATGTATTACAAAAACTGTGATATATATAATAAAAGTGTAAATACATTTACAGGGAACATCTGTTCACAAAAGAGTATAAAAACTTTGGGGTTGGATTATTGGGCACACCTAATTAGGGACCCATTCTAAGTATAAACTTACTGTTAACTAAAATTTCTACATTGATAACTCGGAATTGACTTAATTTGATGGTTATTATTGTAGTTGTTCAGTTTACATATGGGGTATGTTCAAAGTTTTTTAAAAAGTAATTAAATATGGCCACTTTAAGTCATTGAAAAAGTAAAAATAAACAGCCGATAGGTTAGGAAAATAAATGCTAATGAGCACTTTGTTAATAATGGTTTTTTTAGTTCCTATCCTAAAATGTCAACAATTTAGAAAAAAAACAACAATGTGTTCCAATAAGAATGTGCTAATGATTTATTGCTGTTTTACTGATAAAGCACTGCTAGCCATCCATCTCAGACCCCCTGAAGAGCCTGAGAGGATTTTTGGGTCACATCCAACTATTAATGCTGATTTTGAAACAGGTACCTCTGGTCAGAAGCATACATAAACAAAAGAACCCTCAGAGAAAAGTGGTACTTGTGTGAAACACTGACTGCACTGGCAAACGTGAGAAGCGTAAAAAATACTTTTGGCAACTGTAGGCCAAATGCCAGCAAAATAAAGCTTTCTATTATAAGCCATGAATTTCTTTTCACCATGTAACTTGGTGGTTGAGATTTTCTACTTTGATGGATGGGTCAACACCAATTGTCAACACCTGCCTCAAAAGGATCGTTCAAAAAAGGTAACACTATCAGTGAAGCTAACCAACACTAACCAACACTTACTATTCAGCATAATAGTGCAAACCCTTAGCTGGAACTTTTACACTATATAAGAAAAAAAAGAGGATCAGAAACAGGGCCGGCTCTAAGCATGGGCGGGGGCAAGGCCCACTCGAGGCCCACCCAAATGTCTGTCTTGCCCACTTAATCAAAATTTTGTAAGGACAGTGGTATGCAAATACATTTTTATTTTCTTTTGTAAGATTTGTGATTTGATAAAAGCAGTCTGAGGTGAGCTTTGTGATGAGATGTTTGAAACAGGGGTGTAGAAATCCCCAACCAATCACAACTCAAAACCAACCAGCTTCCTGTTTTTGTTAGGCTGTAAATAAAGGCACGAGGTGAGGCAGCTTGCCTGTCTGTTGAGGATTATAGGGGAAGCTGATACAGACAGTCACGCAATTCATAAAGTGTGAAAATATTTGCTTCCAAATGCAATGCAGCGAACATTTTCTTTAAAAAAGCCTCATTAAGCCCTATTTTTAAGCCTTTCTTTTAAAGTCTTAATAAATATATCATCTCCAGCTCCTATGTCAAGAACAATTGTGACTCTCTTTTGTAAAAGAAAACAAAAAAACAAAACAGCATGAATTTTAAATCTATCTATCTATCTATCTATCTATCTATCTATCTATCTATCTATCTATCTATCTATCTATCTATCTATCATTTTAAATATTTGTATTTTAGTTGGCCCAAACTTCACTACAGCTTTAAAAAGATTATAATATTGGGTTTATTTGTGTTTATTAGTCCAGTTATTAGCTATTCTGAACGTTAAAAACAATCCTTCGTTTAACATTTTTAAAACATTTGTGCTTATATTGACTTCATACGTCATCTTAAACAAACCCAAGCAAAAATACTAGTACAACAATATTTTTATTACTCCATCATTTAATTAGTTGAATTTTACAGGAGTATCTATCCCCTCAACCCCACCCCCAAAGATTTCCCACCTGGAATATCAGTCTGCCCACCCTTCTTGGTTGTCAAGAACCAGGACTGATTAAACCATAAAGTGCCCCCACAAACTTTTAGCATATAGTGGATATCAGGGCTGGACAATACATCAAAATTATCGATATGGATATTGCAATGGTTTGTGATAAATGAGTGTTTTAATACTTTAAATAATAAAGTATAGTCGAAGTTAATGTAGATAGTAAAATATTCGCCATGTTTATGTTAGATGAGATATGCGTGCACATGTTTGAGGCAAGACAATCAACAAGCCATCAAGCGTCCAAAGTGAGATGATCTTAGTAAGCCTGATAATTTATTGCCAAAACGAAAAAGGACCTCAAAAATATGGCAGCATTTTGGTTAGAAAGTGATGACCACATGTTGACTGAAGTTCTATGTAGAACCTCGAGTGCCAACGCAAAGAGGAATCTTTGGAATCACCTCAGAACCAGGAACAACTTCAATCATCTATGCTGGGCAAAAATATCTCCAAACACAGTTGAATGGGTTTGAAGAAACATGTCGGTTATGTAAAATATAGTATTGCATATCGAATTTTACTTTTTTAGCATCATATTCAGTGTAAAATACATCCGTTCCCATGTTAATTTGCTCCATTTAAGCAACAGTCACGCTTCAGTTCTGTCTAAAACAACCCATTTGTTTTTAAGATGTTAGTAAATATGTTGAAAAATAGCCTTGGTTACTGACTGTGAAAGGTCTACAGTGCAATATTACATCTCACTGACTGCCAAAAAAAACGATAAAGTGGTGATGGTGTTGTAAAAGCGGCATAGAAGGGGCTATAATAGTCTGTTGCTGATAGGAAAAGACTGACATTAGATCGAAATGGCCTCCTTAGTATGTTGGTTAGATCCTGTAAACATTCCCAGCATGGACATTTTTCTTATTATTGTTTCTCATTTCAAAGATGTAGTCAAACCTGACTGTCATTTACGGCAATATTAACCATTTGCAGGCTCATGTGTGCATGAGTTAGCAGACAGTGGATGCTATACCTCTGAGCAGGTGTGCCAATGGCAATTTTGGGCCATATAAAAGAATGAGGTCATGTCCCTGTCACAACCATTCCCCACTGTTACTACTAATTAAACAGATCTCTGAGGGCCCCCAAACGTTTCCCATCTTAGCGGCACCCCTACCTCTGAGTGTATTACGCTGAAATGCAGAAAAAGCAGTAGTATTGAAGACTTTGGTTGGCTTCATGCCTCAATGGAAGCACAAGATGGCTCACGCCCTCTTTATTTGGTATCTGTTGTCAAATTGGAGAGTATCTATTGTGTACAGTCTATAATTTGAATGGTAGGTTTATTCTAACAGTGAGAAACAGGATAAGAACAAAAACATCCAGAAAGGCATTTCAAAAAAGTTATAAAGACAGTGCTACTAATCTCCGCTTGTTAGGTGTAAAAAGACACCTGTCCACAGAAGCATCAAACAATCAAGCAATCAGATTTTAAAATCTCTACCATAACCAAGAATTAAGAGCTGTCAGGATGTCAGGACCAGGATTGTAGACCTACACACAGCCGAAATGGGCTACAAGACCATCGCCAAGCAGCTTGGTAAGAAGATGATAAAAACCAGTGCGATCATTTGCAAATGAAAGAAACAAAATATCTGTCAATCTCCTATGAGAAAACAAGAAAATAATTGATAACACTATTCCATGAAGGACTGAAATAAACTTCAGCTAGTCCAGAACGCAGCAGCGAGAGTCCTCACTAAAACTAAAAGATACGAGCACATCACGCCGGTCCTATCCGCACTGCATTGGCTCCCAGTGAGACACCGCATCGATTTTAAAATACTACTTTTAACCTATAAAGCTCTAAATGGTCTCGCGCCGCAGTACTTAAGCGAACTTCTAGTGTCTTACGTTCCGCCACGCCTACTTCGATCAAAGGATGCAGGCTGCCTGTCAGTACCGCGTATTATAAAAACTACAGCAGGGGGCAGAGCCTTTTCCTACAGGGCCCCTATGCTATGGAATAACCTCCCTATGTATGTTCGGGAATCAGACACAGTCTCAGTGTTTAAGTCCAGGTTAAAAACATATTTATTTAATCAAGCCTTTTGTATTGATTCCCCTTAGATAAAGGAGCAGATCCGGGGGACTCATGGGTGTTGAGTATTATGGTGATCTGGTATGTTTAGATGCTGTCTTCCCCTCTCTTATTGATCACGGTGTTGATGATGAGAGCGGCTGGTTGCTTAACATATCAGGGAGCCCTCATGTCTGTGTTTCCCTCTGGTTCTCCTTTTAGTTATGCTGACCTAGTTAGTCTTGCCGGAGTCCATCCTTGCACTCTACATTATTCATTTAATCAATCCAAACCGTGTGATTACATTGTCACTTAACTGTTTTCCCCTCCTTCTTTTTTGACTTCCTTTCACTCTCTCTCTCTCTCTCTCTTCTTATCCTCTCTCCTCTCTCTCTCTCTCTCTCTCTCTCTGTTGAGCTACATACGCCACAACGGAGCTGCCGGTGATCCAGACCCCACCACCGGCCCGTCCTGTGGGTCCCTTCCCTGTGACCTGCCCAGCGGATGATGCATCACCGGGCGATCTAGGACGACCCACTTCGCCATAAAGACGTTTCGGCTGCTCTAAGGACTATTGATTATAGTTGTTCACACACACACACACACACGATGTAACCTCATGATCCCTGCTACCTGTTTTCACCCAAATGAGGATGGGTTCCCTGTTGAGTCTGGTTCCTCTCAAGGTTTCTTTTCTTCCTATCTCATCTTAGGGAGTTTTTTCCTTGCCACCGTCGCCCCGGCTTGCTCATCAGGGACAAAACTGATTTGTTTAATTCTGTTTTATAAATTCTTCAATTGTAAAGCTGCTTTGTGACAATCACCATTGTGAAAAGCGCTATACAAATAAAACTGAATTGAATTGAATTGAATTGAAATCCTGTAGTGCACACAAGCTCCCCCTGCTCAAGAAAACACATAGACAGGCCTGTAATAAGTTTGCCAATGAACACCCCTACCATCAAACATGGCGGTGTAAACATTGTGCTTTATAGGTGTTCTGCTGAACAAAAAATGACAATGCACGGGCCAATGCACCATCAAATCTTGGGTGTGAACCGTCTTCCCTCAGCCAGGGCATTGAAAATGGGTTTTGGATTTGTATTCCAGCATGACATTGACCTAAAACACACAGCCAAGGCAACAAAGAAGTGGCTCAAGAAGAAGCACATTGAGGTCCTGGAGTGGCCTAGTCAGTCTCCAGACCTTAATTCTATAAAAAATCTGTGGAGGGAGCTGAAGGTTTATATTGGCAAACATCAAAAGCTTGGAGACTTGGAGAGGATCTGCAAAGAGGAGTGGGATAAAATCCCTCCTGAGATGTGTGCAAACCTGGTGGCCGACTACAAGAAACATCTGGCCCCCTGTAATTGCCAACAAGGGTTTTGCCACCAAGTTATAAGTCTTGTTTTGCAATAAGGTCAAATAATTTTTTTTCACTTATTAAAATGCAAATCAATTCATATCTTCTTTTTAAAATGTGTGTTGTTATTCTGTCTCTTACTGTTAAAATATACCTACTATTATAAAAAAAAAAATACAAAATTATAAACTCATCATTTCTTTGTCAGTGGGCAAATGTACAACATCAGTAGGAGTTCCAGTAATTTTTACCCTAATTGCATATCTTTTTAAACACTACCAGGTGTACTGCTTTACACATGAAGGTCTTTATCTTATTCATTTTAGTAATAATTTTTTAAAGACTTCATTAGTAACAGTCCCAGACTTCCAGACAGCAGGGACTCTAATCATTTCCCAATGTGTCAAAAGTGTCTTAGAATATCTGGAGTGACATTTAGACACTGATTGAAACGTTTAAAAATTCATCGAGCTTAACATCAAGTCTGGCCAATTTTCCTTCTTTAACTTTTCCCAGTGTGACACTAATCACTGAGGTCACAGGAACAGCTTGATGGTAGTCAAACATAAAATGATTCAGGTCTGATGATGGGGAAATAGATAGCGCAAGAACTTTTGATATGCGATGAAAGTTCTTTAGACAAAACATAGGCATTTTGAGTTTCTACTAGCAATTACTATTTTGTCAAATTACTTCCTGCCCTCTGGCTGCATTTCCGAACACAGCAATGATGCTATGTTCAAATTACTAGACATGCCTTATATTTTCATTCCCACAGATTTATCACTGTATGGGTTGACAATTATGTCACATTAGTAAACTGCGCTTAAAGACTAGGACAAAAACAGCTGGCTAATTGTTATTTTAGTCTAAATATATAATTTTTCATCCTTTTTGGGCATTTATGACTTTTGGCAGACGCCCTTATCCAGAGCGACTTATATTTATCTATTTTGTACAACTAAGCAATTGAGGGTTAAGGGCCTTGCTCAGGGGCCCAGCGGTGGCAGCTTGGTGGTGCTGGGAATCGAACCCCGGTCTTCCAATTAGTAGTACGAACTTACATATTAAGTACGCCCAAATCTACGACTTTTGCTAGCTTGTGTTGTTATATTTATCGTTAACAACCTTGTCATGTACAAAATTTAATTGTGGATCATCTATAGATTTAAAATAATGCTTCCTTAATTTTTGAAGTTTTATTTTAGTCCAGATGCGATTTCAGAATCGCTGTCTAATTTAAATACAGTCGCTGATTTAGACACTGATTAAAATAAAATTTTTAAAAAAACATAACGTTTAGCTCACCTGAGGTCTTTTTTTTCTTCAACTTTTCCCGCCATGACACTGATCAGTGAGGTCACAGTAACAAGCTGATGACAGATTTACATTACATTTACAGCATTTGGAAAACGTCCTTATCCAGAGCGACATACATTATTCTCTGTTATACAACTGAGCAATTGGGGGTTAAGGGCCTTGCTCACGGGCCCAGCAGTGGTGATATGTTGGTGCTGGGAATCGAACCCACCACCACTTCCCACATTTAAATTAATTTAAATCCGGTGACAGACGTTTTGGCAAAGACTACTCAACATTGTGGCTATTTTTTCTTATTCCTGTCTCTTTATTTCACATTGCATAAGCTGTTGGCATCTCCAAAGAAGCATTTTTACCCACTTAAGTAAAACCTTGCTAGCGGGTTGCATTTTCTGTTGCAACGCTTATATTGTTTCCAAGTAAAAAAAACAATATTTCTTTTCCCTTAATAATATAGTAAATGGATTGTACCTACATACCCAACATTTTATTCCTTGAGTTATTCTCTTGTGCATGGACTAGGCCTGTAAGCTAAGACTTTTTATTCAAGAAATATCTTCTTAACGCTGTGTGTAGTTACATAGTGTGTAGCCTTGCAGTACTACTATAACCATCAAACATTCAGTTATAGCCAAGGGTACTGTTCTTTATTACTATGGGGCTACTATTACCACATTTTTCCTGCTTTGCAGGAAAAAAAAGAAAAGAAAGAAAAGGAAAAGGCTTCTATAATGTTCACTCATTTTTCACCATTATTAGTATCTTAAAATTCATTAATTACTCCTGTGATGGAGAAAAAAAGAAAGGAGAAGTTCTTACATATTCTTTTTTTGATATTGGCTTAAGCAAAGCTGGACATTAGATCCATCATATTTACAGCAGTCTGCAAATTCCCTTATTACAATCTTCATATCTTCACTCAACTAAGTGGTTTAGGGCTTTACACAAGTGCAGCCAGTGGCAGCTGGGTGAATTAAACTCATCTCCTTCAGCATAGAACACCATCAGCTAACCAGTTTATCTTACATTGAAATTTATGCTTGGGCATTTAGATACGTTCCAAAAATGATGGACACTATATTCATGTGTCTCCATCAGCTTTCTAGTTCCTTAGATTCAAATGGTGGCTCAAATGGTTAAGACGCTAAGTTGCTGATCTGATTACCAAAAACTCCTGGGTTCAAGACAACCACTGTCGGGTACTTAAGCTAGACCCTTAACCATTCCTGTATTATATCTGACCCTGCACTCTGACCACAACTTACTAAGACAGGATACGTGAAAAAATTTTTTTACTATGCTTTACTATACTAAAAAGTATATGTGACAAAATAAAAGGCATTTACATCATAATTTGTGCATGAGTTTGGTCATCCTATTAAGTAAGTATGTACTTCACGACTGTTAAAATAGTATGCTTGATATAGTATGGTTACGGGTAGTATGAGCAGAATTCAGAAATACATGCAAATGTAAATGACAAGGAATTGTTTTTTTTCAAGCTACTTGTAGCTAATGCAATTAAAAAGTGCCGCATTGCCACTTTTGCCATGTCTGCATATGACGAATCATCTCTTCTGTAACCTCATGGGATAGTAAAGTGTGCATTGTATGTATACTATAAAATCCAGGCATTAGCAGTAGATCACCATGGAACTTTTCGTGTACTGTATTTACCATACTAAGAATTCAGACATACTACCTTCCTTGCATACTCAGTTTCGGACACTACTGTATATAGTATGAAAGTGTGTAATTTCGGACGGAGCCTGTGACTCACTACACATTAAGACCATAATGGCTCAATTTCTAACCCTCTAATTTCCTCATCAGTCACAAAAAATAACATTTAGTATAAATATGTTACCTCAATTACACGAGTTTCTGCCATAGTGCATCAAGCAACATTGTAAGGAAAGCTAGTGAATTTCTAAATGTAATTAAACAAACAAAATTAACAAAAAATACATTTGTAGGTTATCATATAAGAGCTACAACAAGGATAATACACAGTGTTGGCTCAAAGTTTTTATACTATTGTTTTTTAATCGAGGGGCTTCAGTAAGTATTCTTTTTTAGGAACTTAGTAAACATCTCTGCTCTAAGCAAACTGGTGTATTATATGTTAACTACCTGATTGGAACTCTGACTGCTAAACCAGTAAACTGTAATTATAGCATATGGATTTTGGGCCACCTTTCCACCTACATGGCCACAATATATTTGCAAATGCTAAAAAAATCAACTTGAAGTTACAGTAGTGATGGAAAAAATTAGCAAAAATACATTTTCCAAAAATTAAATAAAAAAATATATATATTTTAAATTACCAAAAATGGCCAAAAAGTACATTGGCTATAAAAATATATATATATATATATATATATATATATATATATATATATATATATATATATATATATATATATATATTATATATATATATATATATATGCATATATTTGCTGTGAATATATTTTTTCTGATATTTTTGTATATTTCAAAATATATTCTATTATTAGAATATATTCTTATAATAGAATATAATATATAATATATTTTGACATATTCCAAAATATACATTTTTATACATGTAAAAACAAAAAAAACATCCCCATGTGGAAATCGAACCTGTAAATATATATATATATTATATACGGTATATTGCATTTTTTCCTTTCAATCAGTCTGTTTCCCCCAGTTCAATGCACTGGGGTAAAAACAGCTTCATTTATTTTAAACATGAATTAATTAGGCTTGCTTGCTTTATGTATGGAAAGCAATCTTCATTCTTTTTTATAACACAAAATATCGGAGCTTTTGTAAAAACCTATGAAGTTTGTTCTCGCAGATCAAGCAAGTACGGTTGAGCTTTTGTTTATGTTAACTAATCAAAGTTTGTGTAGATTAAATGCTAAAATAATTCTGCACTTATGTTTTCTGTACAGAATCCCGTGACGGCTTGTTGTTCCCAAGTCATATTAAGAAAATGTTTAAAATAAACGAATTATTTATGAACTAAACATCACTACTAATTGTGTAGGATGTGAGGAATATGCTTTGGAAGAAATGTATTAGTACGACATAGAAGTATTCATTATATTTAGAAAATCAAAAAAAACCTCATGAAATATTTTACTTTAATAAAAAATACTTCAATACTGTAAGGAAGTATTATTACTTTATTAAATTACACCTGTGCATAAAATCATCTGACAAACAAAAGTAGACTGTAAAGACGGCAATATTTTTCTACCCTTTATGTCAGGTTTATTTTTATTTTTCAGGTTTATTTCTATAGCGCTTTGACAATGGACATTGTCTTAAAGCAGCTTTTTAAAAAATAAGTAGCAATACAAAAGCTGATAATGAAATGTTGGAAAAAAACTAAACAGTTATCGAAAACTGTTCACCCTAGTGAGCAATTTAATTCAATTCGTTTTTATTTGTATAGCGATTTTTAATAGGCATTGTCTCAAAGCACCTTTACACAGGATGCAGTAACAGTAAAACAGTGTATGTTTGTCCCTAATGAGCAAGCCGGTGGTGACTGTGGCAAAGAAAAACTCCCTGACGTAAAGTAGGTAAAATCCTACCAAACTCAAGAAGGGAACCCATCCTCATTTGGGCGACACTGCATGTTTTTGTTAATTTCAGCTTATTGTAATGATCAAATGAATGTAAACTGTAGCTTTGGGTCAGTGGAACATTGTAAGTCCCGGTTCATTCTTGCAGCTTTTCAAATTCAAGGAAGGGCAGGAAAACTGGTCATTGGTACCTCAGGGGCAAGTAACCCGCCTCCGAGAGGAACCCATTCTCATTTGGTCTTTACCAGAGAGTGTGTTTTGTAAATTATTTTATTTTAAACAGCGGCTAATGTGATTATGAGCAGTGTCCTTTCTAAAATCATATATCAGTGAAAGTTTATGATGAAAGTACATCCTGCTGACCTCCTCCTCAAAGTCCACATAAAGGTTGGCATCTCCCTTTTAAATACCCAAAATCTTGACAAGGCAAAAACCAAGAGACCCTCACGGTGTGGGCCTCTTCTCACTGAAGGTCCATGGATACCTCGGGTTGGTAATAGAAAGAGAAACAAGTGGAGAGGAATTAATTTACTCCACAAGTTTTCTAAATCAGAAAGGCTGTCAAGGTGTTTACACCAATTAACATTCCTGGCCTTTTGACGTTACATCATAACCAACACGGTGTGATGATATCCATTATTCAACTCATTAAGTTTCTGACTGCTCATTAACTAGAAATCCCCTGGCAACTAAAATCATGTCATCTCCAATTTGAAAAGCAATAAATTTTAAATGCTTTTCCTGACTCATCTCAAATTCAGTGGAAGTCCATAAAAATCTGAAAAGTGTATGCTGCGGAAGTGTGTAGGCTGCAAGGTGGAATAATTCAGTAGGAGGATGTGAAAGAGAATCTCTTCCTCCCAAGGATTCCTAACACTTCTGTAAGACTAACAGTCAGGGTTAGTCAACACTGGAGCCAGTAGAGCTTCCATGGCAGTCGCTTTAACACTTATTCATCTCTGTTGCCATAGCAAGATGTCCTGTGCATAGATGGAAACAGAAAAAAAACAGAAAAAGAGAATTCTTTATTTATAAGGAACATGTTGTACCACCTTGTATTCCAAGTTTTGTAATAATCATTTTTAGAAATATGACTTATGAGTGTGCAGTATTTAATATTATTTAATTTGTTTGTAAAACATTTAACAATATAAAAGGTACCAAAAAAGTTCAACAACATTTAAAATGTCCATATAAATCACTCTTTTTAAAATAATGTTTGATGGCAAAACACAAAAAAGTAAAGGTCACCCTGAATAAGGTGTTAACCCTTCACAGGGCACTCACATACACCCATTTACATTTCAGGTGTTTGGAAAAATGTTGCACTTATCCAGACGGACTTACATTTACCTAATTTTTTATTCGACTCCGCTTAAGGCTTAGGGGCCTTGCTTAGGGGCCCAGCAGTAGTAGTTTGATTTTCCTTGAAATTAAACCCACGATCTCAACAGTCAAAACCTAAACCACTGAGCTACCATTTACTCAACTATGAACAATTTAGTGATACCAGTCAGCCATTAATCAAGCATTCTGCGTCAGTTCAGGCAGCCTTCGTAGGCAAGCTTGCTATCAGCTGATTAAGGAAAAAGCAATCCAACCCCTATCAGCTGATCAGGCCTAACAGGGCGTCTTACTCAAACACAGCTTGTCTGCTTGCTCTGCTGCTTTCTCAGCACACCGCTTTACAATACACCTCCTTCTATCTCCTCCTTTTATTTGCTACTTTAACAATGCCATTTTATTGGTATTGTTTCATGCTCTGTTCTGGGGGATTGGTGCTGCTGTTCTATTCCTAAAATTGGAGGGTCGCCCCCGAGGATGCTGTCTACGCTTTTTGTATATTCTTATTCTTGAACACTTACAAAAAGAGACTGTATCACTCCACATGAAGGCAGTCCCTGAAAAGCTCTTAAGTGGATCGTGGAAGTCGGCTACTTTTACACAGAGGTGGGTAGTAACCTGCTATATTAACTTTAAGAAAAAAAAAAGATTTTTCAGGTTATTTTTAATTTTACTTCTACTTCGCTACATTTGATGGCGTTCCTCTGTTACTATTAAATGCTAATTAATTAAAATGTGGTTTTAATAATTAGTTTTTATCAAGTTATGTGATACAGGATGGCAAGTCTTGCGGTAGACTGCAGTTGTATAAAGGTACGTATATGAAACCTGATTTTTTTTTTTGAGCACACACAGTTCGGAAAATAACAGCCAGTGAGGGAAAAAAAAAAGCGTGCATATCGATAGAGACAAAACATTCTTGGATTCGCATTTTTCACTTTAAGGAGTTAAAAAGAACAGTTATTATGCGATAACTTCTATGTGACCAAAACAAGTTGACATATCAGCAAACAGGAAATTCCAGCTAAATGTGTGCAGGACATTTCATGATAATAACTAATTGAGGTTGATTCTCTAACTACAGTGAGAGAGAAAAATATTTGAGCAACCGCTGAATTTGTTTCTTTGTCCGCTGACTTGAAATAATCAGTCTATAATTTTAATGGAAGATTTAACAGTGAGAGACAGAATAACAACAAAAACATCAGAGAAGTTAATGCAAAGAAAAATGCATTTCAAAGAAGTTATATATTGATTTGCATTGTTATGTGTAAAATAAGTATTTGCCACCAAGTACTAAGTCTCCTTCTGCGAAGAGGTCAAAACCCTCTTGGTAGCAATTACAAGAATCAGATGTTTCTTGCAATTGGCCACCAGGTTTGAAACAGGAGAGATTTTGTCCCACTCTTCTTTGCAGATCCTCTCTAAGTGAACTTGAACCCTTAGCTTCCTCCACAGATTTTTTTATGGAATGCAACGACCCATTTTCAATGCTCTGGCTGAGAAAAGAAGGCTCTAACCCATAATTTGATAGTACATGGCCCTGTCCATTGTCTCTTTAATGCAGTAAAGTTGTTCTGTATCCCAAAGCATAATGTTTCCACCCCCCATGTTTGACGGTAATGATGGTGTTCTTGGGGTCATAGGCAGCATTCCTTCTTCTTCAAACATGGTGAGTTAAGTTGATGCTAAAGAGCTTAATTTTGGTTTCACCTGACCACTTTTACCCAGTTCTACTCTGAATTATTGAGAAGTTTATTGCCAAACTTCAGATGGTCCTGTACATGTACTTTCTTAAGCAGGACCTTCTGAGAGCTGCAAGATTTCAGTTGTTTTACACTGTAGTGTGTTACCAATTGTTTTCTTGTTGACTATGGTCCCAGATACCTGGGTCCCAGAAGCCAATATGATCATTGACAAGATCCTCCCATGTAGTTCTGGGTAAATTTCTTACCGTTCTTGTGATCGGTAGGGGCAAATGGTTAAGGCACTGAGTTGCTGATCTGAAAACCTGGGTTCAAGCCCCACCACCGGCAGCTGTTTATCTGAAGACCAGAAACACCTGGGTTCAAGCCCCACCACTCCCAGCCAACCACTGTTGGGTCCTTGAGCAAGACCCTTAACCTTTTCTGCTCCAGGGGCGCTGTATCATAGCTGACCTGCGCTCTGACCCCAACTTACTAAGATGGGATATGCGAAAAAAGAATTTCACTGTGCTGTAAAAAGTATATGTGACAAAATAAAGGCATTTACATTGTACATCACTGAAACTCCATGAGCTGAGATCTTGCATGGATCCCCAGACCGAGTTATTTTGTGTTTCTTGTATTTTCGAATAATCGCACCAACTGTTTCTGAGCTCAAGGTTATTGTTAGATGTGTGAATACTTTAAAACATTAATGTGTGTGAATACTTTAATACATCTACAGAAGGAGCAGACATTAAATTCCACTAAAGCAAAATAACACTTACATACTTAATGACTCCGTATCAATGCTTGCCTGTTTTGCTTCCTGCAGTAAAATTTGGTTTAATTACAAATAGACTTATTTTCCTAATTCAGCGCTTAAGAACACCTTTGAAATCCATCCTGGGGTAACAGCTTACCTGTGATGTTCGCTTTAATCCCTAGATTTTATTTAGTCTGGTACATTCTCATTAAGAAAAGAGCTTCTCAAGGTTATGTGTAGGCAGCCATCAACACTACTTTAGATTTGTCCTTAGGATAATGAACAGGTCGTAATTAGAATGCTTTCCCAGTAGGCAATCACAGTATATATATATATTTTTAAGACAATCGCATGATAGCTTGGTCTCTTGCCCATGTATTTTATCAAATCTGTAATAAGCTTTATCATCATCACCTTTATTACCATTTTAAGTGCATAATTTTTAAATATATACCAAAAGCATAGATAAAATGTATTTTTTTATATCTGGGGTTTTTTTTAGCATCTCAAATGTCATGAGGACAAATTTTCATTCCAGTGAGTGGAATTTGATCTGAAATTGGGCATTTTGTATTGTAAAAACCCCACAGCTCTAGAAATGTTTCGATTAAAAATTAATGTTAGACATAAATATATTCTATAATTAACCACAACCGGAACCGGGAACACTTTCAATAACATACTGTATTCGTCTATCGTAAGTAAAATGACATCTAAAGTCTATTTCTTTCGTATTCAAAGCTCAGTTGGTGGATCAGCACTTGGAGACAATAAGCCCCAGAGTTCCCCCAGTGATGACCTTGTCTTTTAGACAGCCATCCAGACAAGACCAAGGAAACCTTGCTGCACCATAGAACATCCTGCTGGTTTGTCTGGTCAGAGAACAACTAACTTCCTGACTGATCCTAATTTTTCTTCCAAGGTTTTGTCACCAATAGAGTTTTTGGTTCTTTGCTGCTGTCATCCCTGGCTTGCGTAGTTGGGGACTTTTAATTTACAAATATAAAATTAACTGAACTATATGTTTTAGTGAGTTTTCACTGTATTTGATCACCATTACCATAAGCTGTTAATTCAAACGTATTAATATGTGCAGATCGCTACAGACGTGTTTTGCTAGTTGAACTTGGCTGTAATAGTTTTGCTCTGATCAGCCAATTAAAGGATGGAAAGATGCTGAGGTTATTGTGAGGAAAATTTGAAATTTCATTGCTAATAAAGGTAAAAACGACATACAATCAATTTTCTTCCAAGAAATTTAGCTGTGAAAATTTTTATTCGCAAAGTTACATGGGCAGAACTACTGATTCTAAAGGCCCTGGGCAAATTATATTGACATGGCAGCACATAGAGTCTGAAATCTGATTGGACAAAAAAACTAAAAAAAAAAATCCACATACAAATACTGGAAGCAGTGCAGCCAAGAAAAACTCTATGAAATGAAAAGAAAAAAAATGTTGGAAATAAATTAATACAATTTTAAAGAAAAAAAAACTGAAGTTAGGTTGTAAATGTAGGTCAGCTTCTGATAGTGTTTAGGCCAGCATGAATGTCTGGCTGGTCCAGACGGCACACCATTGGTGTAACCAACATCATTAGAACTCACACATTAATGCAACCTCCAAAAGAGAAAACACTGACAGATGGTGGGTTGCTGCACTGGCTTAGTAAAATGAGAATGGGCTTCGTCTATTCTATAAGTGCTTATAATACCCACTGAGACACATTTGGAAACCTCTTCCTTGACATATGGAATGGACAGAGGAAACCCAGCTACTTTGTAAAGCCTTAACAAGATGACAAATCTTTTCTCTTCTTCTGAAGGTCAGGCTTGCTGCGTGGGAGATGACAGCTTAATTAATTCCGTTAGAAATATTCCTCTATTTCACGAGCCAATTGAACAACACACTGGTTCCAGTGTCATTTCTTTGAGAGCTTTTTGGAGCTGCTATTGAATGATCATTAATGTCACATTTGCTATTGGCATTTCGTTTTGCTTTACAAAATTATGTTAACAGAAAAGATCCTGCTCAAGATCAGAGGTTAAAAATATGTTTGGATTCTTATAAAAATGTATGAAATAAGTTTTTAGTTTGTAAGTGGTTTGATCCGGTAATTAACCCCAATTTCTGGGCTTTAAAATAAAAAAAAAATACAATCATGTAAAAAAAAATTAGGACACCCTATTATATTATTTAGTTCCTTATTAAGAAATGTTAACATATCGATGGCTAATCTTGTTTTAATTTTTTGACTTAAGGTGCACAACAAAAAATAACATTATTTTACTCATTAAACAAAAGAATTTCAACAATTATGTGTTTTCGAGCTGAGGAAAAAGTTACCCCTTAATAGCTAGTGTTACCCCCTTTGGCTGAAATAACTTTAGTGAGATGCTTCTAGTAGCCATCTTTGAGTCTCTGACATCGGTCTGAGGAAAGTTTGCCCTACTCCTCAGGGCAGAATTATTTCAGCTGTAAGATGTTTGAGGGTTTTTTTGCATGTACAGCCCGTTTCAAGTTGTCCCACAGCATCTCAATGGGATTCAGATCTGGGCTTTGACTCGGCCATTCCAGGACTCTCCATTTCAGTTTTCAGCCAGTCCTTGGTGGATTTACTGATATGTTTTGCAGGGTTAAGTTTCACTTCAGCTTTAACTTTTTTTTACAGATGTTTCAAATGTTCCTCAAGCACCCCCTGATACACGGTAGAATTTATGGTGGATTCTATGATGGTGAGCTGGCCAGGTCCCGCTGCAGCAAAGCATCCCCAAACCAGGACACTTTGAACTCCATGCTTTACAGTTGGTATAAGGTTCTTCTCGTGAAATGCTTTATTTGGTTTAAGCCAAACATGTTCTCTGTTGCAGTGTCTAAATAATTCAGTTTTAGTTTAAAGTCCTGTCCAGAAGTCCTGGTCTTTGTGTATGTTCTTTTTGGCAAACTTTAGCCTGGTCTTCGTGTTTTTTCTTAGAGAGCAATCTGCTTTTAAGACCACTACAATCTTCTTTCTGAGGGTCTCAGACAGCTTTTTCGATCCCACCATGATGTTTACTGTCACTTTAACAGTCAAGAGCACACCAGACTTAATGTATGAGGTTTTAATAAGGCCAGCCTCCTTCAAAAAGCTGAGTAACAATGTTCTAATCATTTGTGCCTGAAGTATACACCTGGATGTGATTTTAGCCATTTCAAGTAGGAATAAATGTTGGGATGTCCTAATTTATTCCTTATCAGAAAAGTAAAAAGGTTCCTAAAGTCTTTCTTTAGTTTTAATTGTTTTGTATATAACTTGAATCCACCAGTATTGCTCAAAATTGATATTAAATATCTATATGTCCAAATATGTCAAACACACAGGCTTTCATAGGGGGTCCTAATTTTTTCACATGACTGTGTATATATATGTATATTATTTGTTTATATATTTCTATACAATTTTTCACTATTTTTAAAATGATTGTTCTCTTCTGTATCCATCCGTTAGTAAATGTACGTCCTGTTGTTGGCGATGTCACTGTAGTGCCTTATTTCCTTCAGGTAATTGATGACGACCTTCACATTGTTCAATTATCCAGCTGATGTTTTGGAAATTACTCTCCTGATAAAAACCTTTCATGATTATGATGCTCTGCTGTGTAAGCTTTATGTGCTCTGCGTCTCCAGCCAGTAGATATGAATTATAGTGTTTAATTAAAGTCACTGATGATTAATGATTTCATTTCAAACATAAGATCGAAAGTGATTGGTTCATTCTGAGCACATGCTCTATTATAATGGGCTGTGCCTGTTTAAGTGATTTTTTTAATATATTTTTTTTTATTCACTGTTTGTTTGTTCTGTCACATTAAATACAGAAGAAGATCTGAAATTGGTTTTCTTTTTTTTTTATATTGACATTAAAGTTCTATTCGTACAAAAGGTTCTAATATCTCAATCATCTAACATAATTAAGGCTTCAGTGTTTATTTATTCATTCATTCATTCATCGTCTAGACCCTAAATCGGGGTCACGCAAATCTGATGGTGTCTTTCCAACCCGTCTCTGAAAGGGTAAAAAGCAGGAGGGGTACACCATGGACAGGTCGCCAATCCATCACAGGGCTACACACACACTCACAGTCACTCCTATGGGCAATTTAGAATCACTAATCAACCTAACATACGTGTTTTTAGACTGTGGGAGGAAACCGGAGTGCGCGGAGTAAACCTACGCAAACACAGGAAGAACACGCAGAAAGGCACCTGCCTGGGAATCAAATCCGGGACCTTCTGAGGCAACAGTGCTTACCCATAAGCCACTGTGCTGCCCAGCTTTAGTGTTATTTAATCAATTTACAAAACTGCTTTTTACCTTCTTTTTAGACCCTCTGGTTTTAAATATTCATGTGTGCCTAAGGTTTGCCTGAGTGCTTTAGGAGTCATATGTACTGATGCTCAGACTATAGTAACGACATCTCACACATCTCACACGCGTTAAACAGGTCTTATGTTTGGAAACATTTAATTAGCACTGTTGCACATACCAAACATAAATAAAGGTTCAAGAAACCTTTTATATCTGCTTATTACCTAATTTGGGGTCACAGGGATCTGCTGGAGCCTATCTCAGCTGAAAGAGGTCCTTCTTGCTGTGAGACAACAGTGCTAACCATTAAGCCAATGTGCTGCTCTCATCAGTTTTACTGCATTTTTATACACTATACTGTGGCTGAATGAACAAATATCTAAATACCTAAAATAATATTACATTTCCAAGTTGTAGTAAAAGCTTTAGTAGAAAAGTGGAGTTTACTTGAACAGCAAAATAGGTAGTAAATCTGGAATAAGATCATATAAATCTGGAAAAATCATATATATTTGTGATGTTACGGTGTCCAAAAATATAGTGTATGTTTGGTGAATGTAGTCATGGTCAATGTGTATGTGGTTCAGTGTCAGTCAGGTTCAATACAGATAAACATGGAGTCATAATAGAAAGCAAAATCTCTAAAAATGGACTGGGAGCTCTATAATACAGGAAACATTAAAAAATGTAACCTCATATGAGGCAGAAAGAATAACTATTACATCACAGATTTTTTTTTTCTCGCTACTATCACTCCACTATGATCACCACCACACGTCCTGAAATTGGAGTTTAGCTTTGGATAATTCCCCTTTCAGTCATGGGAATTGTAAGATCAGGCACCTAAACATGATCAGGAACATGACCAGGTCGGGAGAGCATACATGGATCACTAGAATCTCAAAAAAGGTATATGTAGCCTGAGTGAGAGAGAGAATGAGAATAGAGAGAGAGAGAGAGAGAGAGAGAGGGAGAGAGAGAGAGAACAAGCTACAAGCTATAAAAGTATGGTGTTAAATCTTTAGGGGCTGTACTGCGACTGATGATCTAAAGGCTCTTGTGAAGATTGAAAAGATGACATGATAGCTTTTCTTTAATCAACTGCTTTACACTTGGCCAATGTTATTGCACCCAAATATAAATCAAAATCAAACACAGATCAATGGGGAAATATTAAATCAGTCTGGCACAATGGCTGGCTATATATTTAAGCCCTGGTAAATATATATATATATGACAGCCTGCTTCTTTAGCTGGGGGAGAATCGTTAAGAGTTTAATGTTTTAAAGATAAAATTTAGCTGAGAGAAAGACATTTTGCTTTGATCACTATATATATATTTTTATAACTCATCATTAAAAATGTAAATTTTGTCTAAATTGTTTGTAATAACAATAATGTTAATATAAAGACAGAAATAATAATTTGTTTTATTGAACCCATTATATGGCTCAGTATAGAAAATACATAGCAACTAATGAAACTATCTTAGCATCAATACAGATCTAGTCATTTTATCTTGGCAAATGCTAACTGTAGCCTTATAGCACTGAAAATGTACATCTCACCCTCACCATCCACACCTCCTGAATGCATGAATGTGCACATTACTACAATAAAGCATGTGTTATTTACCAGTATTACGAAAACTTAAAACCAAGCTTAAAAATAGTACCCGATATTACACTGCTGCTGTAGTTTAGCTTACTCAATTCATAAAGCTATTCATAAGCTGTGTTACTATCAAAACACACCAAAATCCAATCCCTACCTGTCCAAAAGAAATACTGCAACCATGACCCTTTGACTTCAATTCGGGATTTCGTTTTGTTTTAATCCAGTCTTTTTTCCGCAGTACATGAGCACGCTGATAACGTATCCTATCCGTGTGAACAGGGTGCTCAGAGGTATTCACACACATATGTTAACAGGCAGGTAGAAAAGTCTATCATAATGTTTTGGACTAAAGATTTTGATTAGACAAACATTTCTTGGTCTTACGCCTTCCACTGATTATATAAATACCCATAAATACTTTAAGACCACTTGACTGAAACTTTCAACCAGCAGAACAAACAAGAAATCCGTAAAAAAGCTTTTATATTTATATTTTAGTGCATCTCTTGTCACCCTATCTGTCGACAAAATTCTATTTAAACATCTGGCTTACTGTTTTAAAGCTAATATTCAATAAATT
The DNA here is from genome assembly GCA_005784505.1 of Bagarius yarrelli. Classification (NCBI taxonomy): domain Eukaryota; kingdom Metazoa; phylum Chordata; class Actinopteri; order Siluriformes; family Sisoridae; genus Bagarius; species Bagarius yarrelli. Next base: position 5,104,979 of record VCAZ01000004.1, on the reverse strand, counting down.
TTGGCAATCAACATCCCACAGTTAAGAGCATCACTCCATCAACATTATTACCATCTTACAGCTTATCTGATGTGAGTCTTTAGCAACACCTTTCAACCCTAAGGTTAAAAAAAACTTGTTAATGACATACTTGGTTCTTGGCATTTCAGCATACTTCTGTCTGACCTTCTCAATCGAACAGCGCAGCAGTAAACAGGCATTCTGGTAATTACCAAGATTAGGATTCTAACACGGAATGTCGGAAATTTTCCCTGAAGCCTCATTAATACCAAGTTAACCCAGGAAATGATCTCAGTGTGCATAGAAACGTATGCAGGAGAGGAAACATGATTTATCAGTGCCTGATGATGATTACTTGTAGATTCACGTCGCGTGCACACTGTTAATGACTGTGCGGATGATTTACCTGGTGTGGAGTTGATTGAAGATTCATTCCTCCATTTATTTCCTGTACAGTTTTTTTTTTATGGAAGAAGCAACATTTTATTTACTGTACAATTGCATTGAGATTTGGGTCAAAAAATAACACTTAAGGGTTAGAAGGCAATAGAACAGACAAAAAAAATAGTCAAATATAGTGGAACAGGCAAAATCTGGACCAGTAAAATTCCAAAAATCCAGGAAGTGGACAGAAGAAGCAAACAGGAAAACAATGGATATAAGCAGATGCACATCTAGAGATACTTAGTAAAGTATCATAAGCTTAAGGAGAAGAAGGTGGTGATCTGGTGTGCTTTACTGTGTTCACTTCTATTGGTAGTTGCTGCACCAAGGCACTCCATAATCCCTAATGTGTCGCATTACTGGACACGCCTACATCTATTTTCCAGTGGTGTCACTAGAAGTCAGCAGCTCTCATTAAAAATGAATGAACTCTGGTGGATTCGTCTCTGTACAGTATGTATGAACATGTGCCTATGCAGCATTCATTGTTTCCGCATTAAAGTAAAAACTGTACTCTGTATGCTGTGTTTAAATAGGTTTTTTTCACTTGTTTTTTCTGACAATCTTCTGTTTTTCCTAAAGACTCTTCTGTGCAGGAACAGCTGAAAGATATTTATCTAACTATGAAACCAGGTTGAAAAATTATGTGTCTGGCAAGACTAGAACATCAGGCTTTCTTATTTAAAATGAACATTTTATGAATATATTTCTAGGCCCATATCTTAAAAAAGATACAGTAAAGTATAGTACATATTAGACTGTTAAAGCTCCTGCAGCTATATAAAAATAATAAGCATAGTATGCACGGCTGATCACTTTGAGCCCTGATGTTTAGAAGCTGCCTTAATTCAGTTCAGGTGTAGCACTGGGCAACGTTACTCGACCCAGAGGGCGGGATGTCACTGAACATCAAAATTTGATTGGCTGATGATTCTGTCGCTAATACAATACTTGTTACAAATACGGATGTGACGTCTTTCAACTAAATGGTAGCATTATTTTCAGATGTTTTTGATGGACTGTAGGATATTCCAGTTTAACCTCAGCAAAACTAATTACAGGCATATTTGTGGACATTACACTAATATATTTGTTTATTCTATGCCCACCTGTTTACATTTGTTAGCTAATAATTAAAGAATTTTTTTTAATATGGCTAGCAAGAGTATATATATATAAAAGTATATAAATAAATACATATATGTATATATATATATATATATATATATATATAATATATATATATATATATATATATGTTCAAGACATATTAAGCCATATACTTAAATTGTTCTTCTGGTCGATGTAAGTAAACAAAGCATGGAAATAAAGAGTAAGGAAGTGGTAGGTAAAAAGAAATAACTAAACGGATGTCAGAGAAGATAAATAGCCTTTTTAGGGTATGTACCTCCTTAGGGCTGCTCGCCCGTTTAGCATGCACAGCGAGCAGCACGGCAGCTTGAAACCAGAGATTTGAAGAACATGATTCTTTTCGGCCTCCACATCCTCCTACTTCATCCTTGTAAAAAGTCCCAGGGGTGAAACAGGCATCAACATGAAAAACACTCATCTCCAGTTTCAGTAAACACTCATTTGTTTATTTTAAAGTGCATACAGCAATGACATTAAAGGAGATGCTATTTCCCAGTGGATCTTCAAGATTGCATAATCCCTGATTGAATCCCTACTCAAATCCGACTACTGTAATTTATTTACTCTATAATATATATAGAGTAGATAAATACTCTATAATATACTCTATATATATATATATATATATATATATATATATATTCAATTTAATTGTGCAAGGTATGTGTACAGAGCCAATGAAATGCATTTTTTGCATATCCCATCTTAGTAAGTTGGGGTTCAGGACCCAGGGTCAGCTATGATGCAGTGTCCCTGGAGCAGGAGGGGTTGAGGGTCTTGCTCTGGGACCCAACGGTGGTTGCCGGAGGTGGGGCTTGAACCCAGGTGTTTCTGGTCTTCAGATTAATGGTCGCGGTTATATATATATATTTTTGTTGTTTATTTCTCTCTTATATTTCACTATACATCTTACTTTTTTTCTATAAAACATCGTTTTACTTTCCAGTTGTTGTAAGTCACTATAGTTTCATTGTACTCCCAATTCCTATTCTATTCTATTCTATTCTATTCTATTCTATTCATTCTATTCTATTCTATTCTATTCTAGGAAATAATATATTTTTTAAACAAAAAAAGTTTCTTTATTTCCAACATCTTTGGTGAGCAAATAAAATAACTTCCCTGATTTTTTTTTTTAAATTTATGTTTGTAAAAAGATAAAGATGTTATAAAAAAAAATTGTAACTAAAGTCGTTAAATTGTCCAAATAACTTTTAGGTGAACCTTGTATTTTCTTCCAGTCAACCATGCAACAAGGCAATTACATAAAAATAAAATCCTAATTCAAATATAAAAATTGTTTTTAAAATATGAGCCATGTGACACAGTTACCTTTGTGGTTTTAGTGTAGACCGCTACATGAGGCAGATGATGGGCTTAATTATATTTTAGGTATATTAAGTTGGGGAGGTGGTAGCTCCAAGTTGCCACTGCTGGGCCCCTGAGCAAGACCCTTAACCCCCAGGTTATATAAAAAAAATGTGGATAAGGACGTCTTCCAAATGCCGTAAAAGTACTTGTGTTGTTTTTTAAGTAAATTGGGTTTGTAAAATTCAATACAGTGATCTTATCATTTCAAGTAACAGATTTAATTTTGTTTAATATTTACCATCATTATATAATAGTAGTTTAATATTTTACACACTTTATCTTTGGGTTTATATAAAATCAATCATTACATATTCCACTATCTTTTTTTTCCTCTGAATGTGTACCCAGGTGTGTGTGTGTGTTTGTGTTTGTGTGTGTTGTATCTTATTGAACTTCTTATCAAAATGCACTGCAGAAGATTACAGTGCCAGAATAAATTGAATGCACTCACTCCATAAAAACCAAACCCGCTGCCAGACGGGCAGGAATTGCTCACATTTGTATTATGTGAAAGAACTTCCATTAAACAGAACAGAAAACCATAGCTTTTACCCTGAATGAAAACATCTGCGCCCTGCTTAGGGCAACCCAGAAATAACCGAGAACAGAACGCAAAGTAATAGCCATCAGCAAATCAGGTAGCAGAGTCTGTTCTCTGATAACGGTGGATCAACGGCGGGGTCGCTTTTAAAATCAGATCATCTCAGATCTGAAACCCTTTTTACTCCATTATAAAAGACACAGGCAATTTCACGTCATATTTTCACTCCATACTGCAAAACTACTGCCGCTAAAATAAATGGTATGTATACAGATTCTACACAAAAATTTCAAAAGGTCATATACATCACATATGATCACACGTAATCATGTTTGTTTGGTTTGCACCACAGGGGCAGTGGTGGCTCGAATGGTTAAGTTGCCAATCTGAAGACCAGAAACACCTGGGTGCAAGCCAACCACTGTTTGCTCCCTGAGCAAGACCCTTAACCCTTCCTGCTCCAGGGGTGCTGTATCATAGCTGATCCTGTGCTCTGATATGCAAAAAACACTGCATTTCATTGGCTCTGTACATGTGCCTTGAACAATGAAGTTGAATTTTTTTTTTTTTAATATAAAATCTTAAAACAAGCTGTTTAAATGCATTTATATACCTAAAACGGTCCAAAGTACATTTTACATTCATAAAGATTTAAAAAAATATATATATTTAACGATATCTACTATAGATTTTCATTACATTTTTATTTACGAGGACTTTAGTTTTATGTGTTTACTTCAGCAAAAGTGATGGTTAAGTAAAAGTAAAAAGTTGTCGGAAAAATAAACAGTACTGATACCAGAAAAGTCTATTTAAGTACAGTAACAAAGTATTTGCACTTTGTTACCTCCCATCCCTGCTGAAAACAAGTGGCCTAGAAGATAAAGCTTAAATCTCTGACCCAAACATTTGGATATATAGATGAATTATAGTCAACAATAAACCGTGTTTTCTGTGTGTAGATTTTATTTTAAAAAGAAATTTTGCAGTCTTTCTAGTCATGTCTGTTCAATATCTATAAATTACTGATATGAATGCAATGAATGTGATGCATTTTAATTACCTCCCTGGGGCTCTTGAAAAATCTTTCAGCAGTTAAAGCCTGTAGCACACACCAGACTAGTTGGTCCGATTTTTCATAAATAATAAGAACCAATCAAAATAGACACCTGCTACAGATTTTATATCCCAAAAAGCTCTGCATAATATATATATATATATATATATATATATAAAATATCAGGAAACATATTGTAATTGGTTGCTGATGACATTTAGACCCATAGGGTGGTACTTGGCCAATAGAAAATGATTGAGTCAGTGTTAGGTCTAGGTTCAGTCTAGGTTAAACTCCACTGCCAGGTGATTTGCAACATTCTATAACAATAAAGAATAACAAAAGTAAGACAGAAGCTATAATAGGTGACAGACATGTCTGATTTTTCCTGATTTTCAAGGTCACATCCCTGTCCGTTGTCCTATATCATGCCGTATATTGCAATCTTTTGCCATCACTGGCAGTTGTTTATAATAGTATTTTTTAAAGTGTAGTTGCTGTATGAGTTGTGCAGTATATTGGATGGAGATAAGATTGAAGGTGGAAAATAACTGATTTTAAATAATTCTGTTGCAGTATATGAGATGTACCGGAGATGATTAATAATACATTTATTCAACTTCTCTACATGTTCATCACAAAAAAAAGTATAAATACAAAAAACAATAAAAGGGGCTATACCCCCCAGTGTTAGGATAGGTTACCGCTGGTGGCTTTATAGCATTACTTCTTAGTTGATGACATCACCTGCCTGTGATTTAATGCTTTCTGACAGGTCGGATTACACACATGCTTTATGGGTTATAAAAACGGTGCTCCCGAAGCTTTTTGCTGCAGAGTCTTGAGAAAACCATAATTACATATGTAACCTAGTCCACATTTAAGCTTTTACCTTACCCATTTTTATCTGAACCTGCTTAAGACTGATCAGCCAATGTAAACACTTCTGCTAATGAAAACATTGGTTTGTGGAAAATTAGTCGTATTGCAGACAAAAAATGTTGTTTATTTGTCAGCTGTTTTTTTTTTTGGTCTTTAAATTGTACTGTCTACTAATTGTGTCTCTGATTGGTTCAATCAGTGCTACAGGTAACCCCTATAGTGACACAGGTAACCCTTTATTACAATTAGTCTCCGGGGCTCCAGATGAATTTTACTGTTGCTTGAATTATCGAGGATTTAGTTAGTGTTTAGGCTGATTTATTAGGTAAGAATATTTTATAGTAATATTATATATATAGATATATATATATATATATATATATATATATATATATATATATATATATATATATATATATATTGACACTTATATACGTACTTATATATGTATTTATATGTATATATTGCCACTTATATAAACAGCAAAACACTTATATACTTATATAAACAGCAAAATTAAACCCCGTTTTTTTAAAATAAAAACCTTGCCAAATATTTTTTTCTTTACATTTATTAATAAAAAGACATTTCCACAGTGAAACAATATAATATAACAATCTTAATAAAGTTTAAATCATCACCATTATGCAACAGGCGCATTATTCTTGCCAACCATAGAAGGGTGGACAGACAGATATCCCAGGCGGGCAATTTTTGGGGGTGGGGTTGATGAGATAGATGGTCTGTAAAATTCAACTATTTAAATGATGGAATAGCAAAAATATTGTTCTTCTTGCTTAGGACTTGGTTACAAATACAAAGTCAATATAAGCACAATTATGTTGAAAGAGCGAAATCGATTAAACATTTAAAAAAATCCATGGAATTAGTTGATGTGTAGATAGATAGATAGATAGATAGATAGATAGATAGATAGATAGATAGATAGATAGATAGATAGAGTCGGAATAGTTTCTGACGAGGGATGATCTATTTTTTTGAAGCAACAGCGGCAACATTATAATCATTTACATTTACATTTACATTTGGAGCATTTAGCAGACGCTCTTGTCCAGAGCGACGTACAAGAAGAAGTGCTTTAAGTCACATCAAAAACATTATAATCACTGTTACTGGAGCCACTAACAGACACCAAAAAGTCCATGCATTGCATTCGGAAGCAAATATTTCCACACTTAATGAATTGCTTCTCCAGAATCTTTGACAGACCAGCAAGCCGCCTCGCCTCACGAGTGTAACCCGAGCCGTTACTTGAAGCCAATCAAAAAGAGGAAACTGTTTGGTTTTGCGTTCTGATTGGTCAGGGCTTTCCCCCTTTTTTAAACTTCTTAACACATAGTCCACCTCAGACTGCTTTTATCAAATCATAAATCATACAAAAGAAAATAAAAACATTTGTATACCGCCAAGACAGATGTTTGGATAGGCTCAGGCCACCCCTGCCCATGCCTAGAGCCGGCCCAGTTATGCGACATACTAGTTACTAGTTACACCTATCAGTACATGGTCATGCAACTTCCTAGTTGTCATTGAATTAAACATGAATTTAGGACACTGTCCTAGCTAAGGAGACACCCTTTTTTAAAGTAACAGTCTTAGATTCCTATATACTTATTCATTACCTACCTGGAGATACATTAATTCTTTGACACCAACACCAAAACACACACACACACAAATTTATTAATGGTTTTCAAGGTGTAGAGTTTTGAGAGACACGTGTGGCATGTATACCGGTGGGTACAGAAAGAAAAGAACAAAGAGAGAGGCAGAGCCCATTAATTGCTTCCTTGAAGGAGAAAAATACACCTCATAGCTGAGGCATTCTTAGTCTGATTGACTGCTAAAATTGAAACAGGAAAAGAAAAGGCAAGCGGGACTCAGTAAAGAATTGACTTTATCTTTGAATAAATGTTTCCTAAAGCGAATAAATTGTTACATCCTAAAGCTGACCAGATCTTTCTTTATGTGGGTTAAAACTGTAGCTTTATTCACTTTTCTGACATACAGATGTGGACATGGTTCAATTACACATGTAATCTTAAAGTAAAAAAGAAACCGTGAGGTGTGAAAAAAGAAGAGGAAACTAGAAAGAAATATACAGACGGCACAGCGGAGCGAAACAAAATGCAATTTTTTTTTCTGATGTAACAAAAGCAGTGAACAAACAGGTGTTTTTTTCCCTTTTTTTAACCGAATCAAGCCTGATTAGCATATGCATTAATTTTAGCTTAGTCTAACTTTTCACATTATTCCTTTTTTACTTTAGATTCTGTTTCGAGTCCCTGAGCATCCAGAACAAAGAAATATAAACAATCGACCCTCCAAATCACCGGATTCCCACGCCGGTCACTGCTTTTAACGAAAAAACAAAAAAACTCTACAAACAGAGAAACAAAGCAGTTGTTTATTATTCATCGGCTTTGTGTATTCAATCCCTGAGGCTATCAGACTTTTTCTGTATTTTTTTCATGCATAACTAATAAATCATCAAGCTACAGCATAGACTGTGTAGACCGATCACCATTTCTTGTGGGCATGGGTTATATAACATCTGTGCATTATAATATATAAATATTAGCTTTGGGGAAGCTAAGAGGTTAGAGCTATTAAAAAAACTGTTAACTTATTGGAGTTCCATTAAAACAGCTAAATAAACATCATCCTAGTTTGTGGTGATGAAATAATGCATCACTACAAAATCATTTAATATTCAGGCAGAGCAATGTTGACTTTCAGAGTTTAGAGCCATTTATATTTTTCCCTTGTTGAGAAGACATAACACAGAATTTTGATGATTGAAAAATTATGACTTTAGATTATATTAGTCTATAAACCAGCACCTAGGGTGTCTTAGAGAAGCAGAAATGGATTTAATATCAGCATTTTAATGATATATTGTTCTCTATGTAAAAACCGGAAGCATTTATTATTATGTTTAAAAGACCTGATTGTCTATTTCTTTCCCATTAAATAATATAATATGTACAAGACAGTGGTAGGACCAGCTATGATGTATGGTTTAGAGACAGTGGTGAGACCAGCTATGATGTATGGTTTAGAGACAGAGACAGTGGTAGGACCAGCTATGATGTATGGTTTAGAGACAGTGGTGAGACCAGCTATGATGTATGGTTTAGAGACAGTGGTGAGACCAGCTATGATGTATGGTTTAGAGACAGTGGTGAGACCAGCTATGATGTATGGTTTAGAGACAGTGGTAAGACCAGCTATGATGTATGGTTTAGAGACAGTGGTGAGACCGGACCAGCTATGATGTATGTGTTTAGAGACAGTGGTGAGACCAGCTATGATGTATGGTTTAGAGACAGTGGTAAGACCAGCTATGATGTATGGTTTAGAGACAGTGGTAAGACCAGCTATGATGTATGGTTTAGAGACAGTGGTGAGACCAGCTATGATGTATGGTTTAGAGACAGTTGCACTGAGGAAGAGATAGGTGGCAGAACTGGAAGTAGCAGAGCTGAAGATGTTGAGGTTTTCTTTGGGAGTGACAAGGTTGGACAGGATTAGCAACGAGTTCATCAGGGGGACGGCTCATGTTAGGTGTTTTAGGGAAAAAGTCAGGGAAGACAGATTGAGGTGGTTTGGACATGTACAGAGGGGGTATAGTGAATATATTGGTAGGAGGATGTTAGAAATGAAGCTACCAGGCAGAAGACAAAGAGGAAGACCAAAGAGGAGGTATATGGATGCGATAAACAAGGACATGAAGTTAGTGTGTGTGAGTGAAGAGGATGTAGAGAATAGTGTTAGGTGGAGACAGATGATTCGCCGTGGCGACCCCTAAAAGGGAACAGCCGAAAGGAGAGGAAGGGTACTCTAACCTGTGACGTGGCAAATACATTCTATACTGAAATAGACAAAACAAGCACAAATTTTATTTTTTGGGAATAATAAAATTCTTTGCTTTTGATAGCCTTTAAATAGTCTGTGTTACAAATAACATTTAATATTTAATAACATTTCATTAGAACTCAATGTTATTTAATTGATCTTTTATTAAAAATTAAATTGCACATCCACCCTTTTCTGGATCTAGCCAAAGCGTTCATGGTCCAGTGACTTCTGTGCCGGTCCAAAGTCCTGTATAAATAGAAAGACTGTCAGAAAGACCATCTCAATGCCAAATTTAACCATGCCAATTATCCTTTCTCTGAAAATCATCCCTGATGGGTCGAGGCTCAGGTTTCAGTTACACTAGTCTTAGATTCAGACCATGGACTGCTGGCTGAATGTCTGATGCACACGGCACATGTCGCTGGAACACTTCAGGAGTTTCGACTTCATCTTCTGATTGGGTGAAGTGTTCGGCTTTTCTGGCCATCTGTTCGAAGTAGTTAACTTTTGTTTTTAAATCAGTGACTATGATTGATTGTTACAGTTTTAAAATATTTGTGAATAATTGATTTACCGGTTACATAACGGTCTGTTATTCTGGGGACATTTCCACACCCCTAAACATAACAAGGCACAAAACAAAACATCATAGGTTGCTTTACCGTCAATCAATCAAACATCCTCTTGGGCAGTCCTTAGCCAATCCCAGACCTTCTGGCTACGGGAGACTACATACTTTTACTAATAATGATTCGGTTGTTGAATATTAATTCGTTTCTTAATACCTGGATTATCAATCCAAATTTATACACTGACAAAGTAAATTATAACTCAAACTTGAGATTTTACTGGATCACAGCAGATTTTTACTATGTGTAGAGTAGCACAGCCCACTTTTTAAAAAAAAAAGAGAATTCAGTTTTCATAAGTATGGGCTTGATATCTGATAAAAATACTTACTCCAAGCCATTCTTAAAGCAGATTTATTATAAGAACATTATAAGCCTTTTTAAAGTATAAAGTGGCTAACGTTGTCTCTTTCTCTCTGTCGTTTTTTCGTAACTGCAGAGAATTTTAAATAAAATGAAAGAGAATATTATTTGCTTACAATACTTCAAGCCATCCTAAAGTAACAAGATTTCTTAGGTGAGAACATGTGTAAAAATATGAATATAAAAATGGTTAAATGACTGAATAAATACAGTAAAGAATAAGGTTTTATTTGCAAAACAGCAGAAAAACTATATAAAATAAAGTAAAAAAATAAGAGTGACTTTATTTAACAGGATTCAACAGCGCTCACACTAATAAATCTTCCTTAGGGACAAACGTGACTCTCGAATAATTACTTCGTTATAAAAAGTGGCTAAAGAACTGCACTAAGGAGTGTGCAAAAAAAAATAATTAATGGAGTCTAATAATTTTGAGTTCCACTGGTAATTTAACATCCTGAGAAAAACCCATTAAGCACGATTCACAGTCTGGAGAGAAATTCTGCATGGATGGTCACAGAAATAAGTTTTGTTTTAATCCTGTGCTTTAACATGTAGTACAATGTGTGCAATACGAAATACTGATAAAGCTCTAGATAAGAATTCAGTGCTTTTTAGAGGTGTAATCTAATCTTTGAATCTGTGCAATTATTTACAAAATGATTTATAGCTAAAAAGCAGAACCAGAACTAGTTCTTGACTCATGAACGTTTTACTAGTTTAAAGCAAGCTTTAATAAAATCTCTATATAGGCAATTGTATTGGGACACTTAACACCATCCTGCAGATTTATCTTCCATAACATTTGGAGGATTCACACAAGATGCAGAACTTATCTACTGTAGCCACTCAGTTGCTTGTTCAGCCTCTTTTTTATTTCTAAACTACAACTCGCTCCTGGCTGGTCTTTCTTTGAGTGCAATTGATCCTCTGCAGATGATTCAGAATGCAGCTGCACGAGTTGTTTTGAACCTACCAAAGTTCTCACACACCTCCCCATTGCTACACTTCCTCCACTGGCTCCCAGTAGCTGCACAGATCAGATTCAAAACATTGATGCCCACATACAAAGCCAAAAACAAGGCTTCTACCTCTACGCACTCATCATTCCTTAGATCCACAAGTGCTGCTTGACTTGTTCCACCATCTCCTAGGACATCTGCATCTACACTTACATAGCATCTTACATTTATCTCTTCTATACAACTAAGCAATTGGGTGTTTAGGGCCTTGCTCAAAGGCCCACAGCAGTGGATTGGTGGTGCTGAGAATTTCTGTAAACATTTTTAACCTGTGTGTGCAGAAAATACATGTCGAGGATTCTAGAAAAAGGTACACATATTCAAGAAAAAAACAAACAGAAAAAAATCCAACATTTTGTTGTGTGAAAGAAACCTTCTGCGACAATTCTACTAAACTGTTCTTGGCATCTGAAGAATAGTGTTGTGGGATGTGTATGAATACCTGTTGCATAATCTTTACATAACTGTTATATATCGTTTGAGGATATAACTGATATAGGTTTAATACAGAGTTAAACACTGATGAGTATTTTGCCACACTTGGCCTCAATGGATACTGTGCTAATATCAGTGGCGGCAGGTGTTAAAAAGGTTTTTGTAATAGAGGACTGTAAATAAACAATGGCAATAATGTATTGTTACTGCTTGTCAAAGGTGAGTAGAGAAGCCAAAAATTACAAGTACAACTAGCAATAACACTAATTACAGCTTGGAGTTTAAAAAATGATTGAATGTGAGTCTATGGGTTGTCTGTCTCCACTGATATGCCTGCTGCTTCTACCTTTTTCAGTCATTATTTAACGAACTGGTCGCACTTTAGAAAAGAGAGGGTTATTACATATGTACTTCAGACGCCTGAAGCCTATCGCGAGACTCGCAATCTCATTATACGATGGAATGATGGAAACTAATTATTAAAGCTATATTTTAATAATTAACATTTAATAGTAACTATTTCTTTCTAATAGAGTAGAAAGAATAGAATAGAAGGCTATCAAATTAAACTTGAGTAAAAGTTCAATTAGAATTAGATTTAATCCTAAAAAAAGGATTTTTCCAAAAATCTACTCAATTAAATGTAACTTAAGTAATTATAACGCGTTATTAGTACTACACACCTCTGCTTCTGGCTAGAATAGGCTACTGAAAATCTTAATTGTTAAAGCTAAAGAGCAAAAATGCAATATGAATCATTAAATATGAGATTAATATGGGTTGCATATCAGTAAATAAGTAATCAAGGTATTCAACCATTTATATTAGTCGGATTCAGAGGCTATAATATTAATGTTGTCCAAAAGAGGAAAAACATTAAAAGCTTGACTTTCATTGCATCCAGCTGAGCAGGAATGTAATTCATTGAAAATGGTCCAATCAGGCAAAAAATATAAACTAATATTGAGGAGCTAACAAAAAAGCTAGGTTAAGATTTGGAGCACAGAGAGGTGTACTCAGTCAAGAATTTAAAACAAACCAATCATGAATCACATGCCACCCTTAAATCACAAGTTTTTTAAAAGTTTACGGATCTTCACCTGTTTGTCCGCTGCCCTGCATACACATACTAATACTACTAGAGATAATACTAATACTAATACTAATAGAGGTGTAATCTAATTGTTGAATCTATGCAATAAAGGATTATTTACAAAATGATTTAAAGCTAAAAAGCAAAACCAGAACTCATTTTTCACTTATAAACAAAAGGCGTTTTACTAGTTTTAAACAATCTGTAATAAAACCTATATATAGACAAAAGTACTGGGACACCTGACCATTAAATCATCCAGCCACTCAGTTGCTTGTTCAGTCTCTTTTTTTATTTTTTAAACTAGGCTACTGCAACTCGCTCCTGGCTGGTCTTACTTTGAGTGCAACTTGTTCTCTGCAGATGATTTAGAATGCAGCTGCACGTGATGATTTTAACCTACCAAAGCTTTTCAAATGTTTACGGATCTACACCTGTTTGTCCGCTGCCCCGCACACACATACAAACCAAATGCAGGTTTGATTTTTTTTTTGTGAAATAGTTTAACTAGGTGGTTTTATTTGTTATTAATTTTTAATATGTATTTAATTTATTGTTCTCATGCGTCATTACATCTTTGACATATTATCACAGTATTGTTTTTGTTAAGATGTGATTGTGGTGATATTAATAAGTTGTGTTTTTCTTGTTCCCTTTACAAAAAAATTAGCTGACATTAGCTAATTTCAGAATTAGCTGAGTTGTATGAGTGGACACTTCCACTGGATTGGTTGATTTTGTGCCTTGTTAATGCAAGTTATTGTTTCTGATTGTGTGCCCCCTTGTTACTTAAGGTTTAGCACTGACTCTAATGGAAAGTGGTACATTTACAGCATTTGGCAGATGCCATTTTATTTATATTTTTTCTACAACTGAGCAAATAGGGGTTAAGGGCTTTGCTTAGGGGCCTAGCAGTGGCAACTGGGAATTGTACCATGATGTGTCAGGTATCAGTCAAACACCTTAACCACTGAGCTACAATGTTCTCCTTAGCAGTTAAGGTGTTCGCCCCCTGACTGAAGGATTTTGGGCCCCTGAACAAGGCCCCTAACCCTAAACTGGATTGGTTTTATTTTGAAAACAATCATTTAGAGCTGCAGATCACAAGCTAGTTTTGAAAATAAAGAAGTCTATTTTGTGGTAAAGACGTGTTGCTGTGTATTCTGTGTCAAAACACATAGCAATATAAAATTCTACAGAACCACATAGCAAATTAAATTCTACAGAGTTGTGAATGTATAAATACTATCTAAACACATTACATCAAAAATTATAGAAACCATCAAAACTATAGAAAAACACATGGCAAGAGAGAGTTTATGTATTGAGGGTAAAAACCATTTTTATTAAAGCAGGAAACCCTGTTAAGTCAACTCCAAACCTCTACACTACACAGTTAAGAATCAATATTTATCTTGATATTAATACAACATCACAAAATCATTAAAAAAAATATTTAAATAAAAAATACATTAAACAGCTACCAGTCGACGGCAAGGCTGAGACAAGCTAGTTATCTTCTTGATTAACCGATCTCTGATTACGATGTCTACCTTTTTCGGAAAAGTCTGCCTTACAAACAGATTCCTAAGCACGTTTGACGCCAAGTCAATTTCTTCTCCTCTGTCAGCCATTGTGGAAGTAAAAAATAGTTTTACTTTGATCAACCAATCAAAGGATGGAAAAATGCTGATGTTATTGTGGGCCAGCCTGAGAGGACTTAAAATCTGATTGAACCAATTGGCAATCTACCACTGCTAATATAGTTTAAGTTCCATGGGCAGCACTACTGATTCTGAAGGCTTTGGCAGATTAGATTAACATCGCAGCTAACCAATCAACCAAAATCTGATTGTACAAAAATCTAACATCCAAATGCACGTACTGAAAGCAGTGCAGCAAGAGAAATGAAGAGGGAATATAAATTAATGCAATTTAATGGGACAAATATTAGAATTTAGGTTGTAAATGTAGGTCAGCTTCTGATAGTGTTTAGGTAGCAGAGAGGGGCTTGCTGACCCTGACTGCACACCATGGGGTAAAGCACATCATAAATGCATTTCTCATTAATGTGTAGTTTTTAAGCTTATTTTATTTATTTATGTTTATTGGATGTATGAGAGAAATCTACCTTTATTTTCATCTGATATGTTATTTTTGTCTGTTGGGGCAAAAGGGGTTTTATAAAACACCTAATTATCTGTAAATGGGAAGTTTGACCATTAAATAAAAAAGTAGGATTTTTTTTTTTTAAATGATGCCTAGTAAGACTGTGTATAAAAAGGGACAGAAGAACACACATGAACTGCAGTTATGATCTTGGGTAAAAAATGTTATTTAAACGGTCACATCTCTACACTGTCTCATACTAATCACTATGCTATGACCTGGAAGTAAAAAGTGTATCTACAATTGTATGACTGCATATTTCAGTCATGGACATCCCCACAGCAATATAGTGCATAAATATAAAAGCCATCGAATTTAGTTATCTGCATCAATTAGTTTTAGTGACTTTATTTTTACAGGTATTATTGGAGGTGCCAGACAGGCTGCTCACAGAATCTCAGAAACGGATGATGTCCTGTGATTTTTACACACAGTGTTTTCAGTGAATGGTGTCATGAAGGAAAAAAAACATCCAGTAAGCAGCAGGTCCGTGGGTAGAAGGCAACACTTCTGATGGGGGAGGTCAAAGGAAACAGTCAGATTCCCACTGACAAGAAAATTATGGTAACTAAAAAAACCTCAATAAACACACACACACACAAGATGCAGAAAAACATCTTGGAATGCACAAAAAACAGAAATATCTGGATCCATATTTTCATTTAGCAGACACCCTCATCCAGAGCAACTTGTCTCATTTATACAATTGAGCATCTTGGGGTTAAGGGCCTTGCTCAGAGGCCCAACAGTCACGGCTTAGCAGAGTTGGGAATTGAACCCATAATCTTCAAGGTTTGGAGTCCAACACCATGAGCCACCACATTAAAATCAAATTACCTTAAGGTTTAAATGAGGTCACAAACTGCCAATTCAGGAGAAAATCTTAATAATAATAGAAATAAATAAATGTCACAAAGCGTTTTAGCACTAAAATAAGCTCCTAAATCTGTGAAACGTCACTACAACCAAGTCACAAACCATCCTAAAATAAGTGTTGCATGCACTCTGACTCGAAACATAAACATTATAGAAACATTTAATGAAAAGAAATTTTTGAAAAAGGACACAACGTATTCGTACACGCCGTAGAACTTGTAACCAACAGATCAGCTTGATTATTTTACTGCTAATGAAAAGTCTATTTCTATGCATATCCACTAATTGTTTTACGAGAAGCACGTTTGTAAGAGTCTGACCATTCGCTAAACATATACTTGTTTAATTAGTCTGCATTTAAAAATCTTTATTTCAATTAGGCAATTAACATTTTTATTTAAATGTGACAACATAATATTCTGTTCTACAATTATTCTATAAATAAATCCCAGTCAGAGGCTCCGCTTTTATCATCACTGTGTGCAGAGATGGTAAGCATGCTGACATCATCCATAGCAACGAAGTCAACCCCTCCCTTCCCCTTTAGCTTATTTCCCTCTATTTATTAAAAAAAGAATAATTTATTAATAAAAGAATGTCTCAGAGGCTTTGCAAATAGATTTTAAGATAAAAATTCTTAGCTTAAAGCTTTTCCTGCTATTTAGCGTTAAGATAAAATGTTTGTGAATACAGGTCCAGTTTTTTTTCTATTATATAAGAGTAATCTAAGGCTTAAGTGGCCGGGGGGGGCAGGGGTACCTTAAAGCCTTAATCTCAAATATTTCTAAAATACCCAACAACCACCTAAAATCAATTATTTTGACATTAATTAATTTTATTTGTTTTGCTGCATTACATTTACCATATTATTTATATTTATTATGTCCTATACATCATAAATAGGTAGATTCAACTGCAAGATTTAGTTCAGTTAAGTTTAGTTTTAAAAATAAAGTTAAAATAAACCACGGTTATGCCTTAACCCAAAACCACAGCAACAACCAGCATTGAAATGCTGCTAAAAGCAATACAAAAAAACTGGGGCAACACAAAGGTTTATATACACAACCAGGGCAATCAAACCAACCAAACACAAAGCACCTGGCCACGACAAGAACATTGGGGAATCAACAAATGACAGGACTTTTACGTCAAACTGAAAAAGCACATGGCATTGAGAACAAAATGATAACAAAGAAAGTGCTTTGGAGAAAAAAATCACATAGTTGCCCTCTGGTGGTCTGTCATGATATTTTCTCATATATCTCATTGATGAATCTGGTCTAAGAATACTTCCGTGCAGATGCTACCAGGTTCCAGACGATGAGAAACTGTCCTGACCACACATAGTATGTCTATTGGTACTTGGATCATTTGTCTACACTGGCTTCAGGCCACCATTGCTGCATCAAACCAAATGCTCAGCTGGCACTTTACGGTTTATTGAATAAAGTCATAATGCGGTTGGTCAGTTTTGGCTGGTCTCCACTGATTGCTGATGGGTTTATGAGATGTGAAGGTGACAGACTGAGAGGGATTTTTCTGCCAGAAAATTCAATACCCGATTCTGTTAGATGTTGGCAAGACCGATCTGTTTAGTTTTAACTATGACAGCTGTCTTTGGCCACCCTTATTAACCCAAATAGACTAGATTATATACATTAATATAATATGCAATTACTAAATTCATGTAATATTATATTTACTAATAGGTTTTATAGTAGTGTCCACCAATTTCACAGCCCATAATGAAGTACCAAACATAATTTACTATTATTTCATGATTTTTACTTCAATTCAGCTGACAAACCTCTTTAGCGTCAATGTCCTGCAACCACCAGAACTCCCACAATCACAGCTGCATTATGTTTGATCAAGTGGTAGTTCACTGATTAAGGTGTTGGACTGCTAATTGGAAGATCAGGTTTGGTTTTCCAGCACCACCAAGTTACCACTGCTGGGCCCCTGTGCAAGATTAACCCCAGTTGTATAAAAGAGATACTATAAGTAAGTGGCTCTGGATAAGGGTGTCTGCCAAAATGCTGTAAATGTCATTCCCAGGATCACTAAATTTCCATTGCTGGACCCCTGAGCAAGGCCCTTAACCTGAATACCTTAAATAATTATTAAAAAAAACAAATGCAAGTGCAAACTTCTGGCAAATGGCAAAACTGAAAAAAATTGAAATTCCATTAATCTGTTCCAGGTCCCCAAAAAACATCGCAGTTTTTTGTCATGTTTTTAAATAAGAAAAATAAACAAATACTGTATAAAAACAATACAATAAAATGTACAGCAACAAACAGGTTTCATTAAGTATAATGTACAGCACTTACCTTAGAGATCCCCCCGCTGACACGCGTCTGACTAAGTATCGGGTGGACACGGCATACTGGGTGGATATTATGGCGTTTATTGTGGCGTTCGCTATGTCAACTAGCGGCTGGGTGTCTGAAGCTGACTCGTAACCCGAAATTCAGCTCGCAACTCAAAGCAAACAATCGACCCAGGGACGGCTTATATCTCGAAAAACTCGTTAGTTGGGACACTCGTTAGTCAAGGTACCGCTGTCTAATAAAAACTGGAATTAAAGGAAAATGCAGATTCATATTGAGTCTCCTTTGTGTTGAACAGCGTAATAGTTAAGCGTTCCATATTACACATAATGATATCCGATGTAGTAAAAAAAAAAATCGGAGCTACACCCTTAACCCCCAATTCCTCAGATGTATAAATGAGATAAGTGGCTTTGGATAAGGGCGTCTGCCAACTACCAGAAATGTAAATGTTTGCTTGTTTGTTCAAAGCAGTTGAGTAAAGCAGAAGTGGTGGCTCATGGTTAAGGTGTTAATCTACTAACCCGAAGACTGTGGGTTCAATTCCCAGCTCCACCAAGCCACCACTGCTAGGTCCCTGAGCAAGGCCCTTAACCCCTAATTGCTCTGTTGTAAAAAAAAAAAAAAAAGAAAAGAAAAGTGTAAGTCACTCAGGATAAGGGCATCTGCAAAAATTCTATAAATGTAAAGGCAAACGAACTAACACTGGGCCTCCTAATTGGACGCCTGTTCACACTGGGAAAAAAATCTCTACAAATGTATCCCAGCAAGGATGCTGTGTAATTTTGCCATTTAGGCTAACAATAGACCCGATATAGCCTGGCTGTGTATAAAACCCAATTCTAGCCAAAATTACCCACTTACTCGAAATCTGTGTTCTGCTCTGGTACAGTATATCATATTGCCTAAAGTATTACACATATTATCTACAATTACATACCAGGAACTGGATGTTAAATCAGTGTGCTGTGGTGTATGATGACAGGAGGCAGAAACTCCATGCAGAAATCAACATGCTTTATTTTAAGTTTCATTTTTAACATGGCTCCAACATTTTTTTTGACATTCTACACTACATAAAAACAATAAACTGATCGGTTTTCACCACAAAGAAGAAGCTGACACAAAGAAGTGACACTGACACATAACATTACAAAGCACTAAAGCACATTTTCCTTTTACCTCAGTGAACAATAAAAATAATTAAAAAAAAGAATAAATTGGTAGACTGAATGAACAAATAAATAAATGAATGAATGAATGAATGAATGAATAGTATACCTCATAATGGAAAATCTAATAATCATGATTTTTTTTTACCCTTTATGTAGTGTTTGGAACACCGATTTAAAGATAAATTAAGCTATTAATAATTTTTTTTTTTACCCCAGACTCATTGATTGCGGCTCATTTTTTATGTAAAACATTAAATAGAACAAATTTAATTTCAAATGTAAAAATAGCAAATATTTAATATAAATAATGCTTTAATGGGTTTTCTCTAAACACTCATTAAGTCTGTATTGATTAAAACCTTAATTCTGCGTTGGGTCCTCCAGAGCCGTGAATATTGGTTAGGTAACATGAAAAAAAAAAACATGAAAGGTTAATTGTTACTTGCTAAGGGTTAATTGTAACTTGTTTGTTCAGCGGGATACAATAAAACACTTTTCTCTGACTCGAATTAAAGCTAAAGATAACAAGCTACATCCACTGTTATTAGTATTCATTTTTGGAACCGAACGAGCAGCGTGTAATTCCGCAGGGCGTCTTTTGACTGCGTAGGTGATGACCCATCGATTCGGTTTAAGGTACAGAGAGCAAGTAGACATTTAACATACAGTATCACACATTTACAAATCACCCATCTATTGCTGCGTGAGCTACAAATCGGCCAGCTGAAATGAGAATGGAGGACTTGTAAAACAACTAATCATCCCATTTTTTTATTTCTTTTCATTACGTGTGTTTCCACTTGAGGACTGACATCACCTGGAGAAAAATATTCCTAATCAAAAGCAACCAGACTGATATTAATCACTGATAATAGAAATACGGATTAAACCAGATAAAAAAGGTCTGAAGCGAAATAATATTTCAAAACAGATTACATTTAGCCTGAACAGGTAAATACAAGTTACTGTTAAACAACCTTTAAACACACACACACGCACACACACACACATTCTCTCTCTCTCACTCTTTTAAGGCTATGGTGGCCGAGAGACTCTGGTGTTTCAGCCAAATAATAGTTTAAAACTCCCAGTGTCACTGTCTCAAAAAGTTGGATTCCACAGCACATTGACAAAAACTACACGATCCATTTTCTTTGAATACCCAAATAGTTACATGACTACTAAATCCCCCCCCACACACACACACACAATCAAACACTAAATAAATAAAACACATTCAAAAATCACGGTTAATTATTTAAAGCCCGCGCACCTTTTACACTGTATTAAAAGTTTTTTCTATTTATGACATTGAACATTCAGGAATCCACAGCTCGAACTGAACTGCTACAAAAATACAGCGCTAAACTGGTAGCTACAGGTTTTTCTATACTTGTTTGCAACATTAGCATTGTTTGGCCTCAAAAAAAAAAAAAACACACCTCTAATACCAGATCTTAGCATGAGAGGTTATGAGTGTGATCACTTCTATAATCGATGCTAATCAGGGGCGGTTTTAGACCTCTTTTAGGGTTCTGTTTGTAAAACTATCAATTATCAAAGCAGAAAACTGTATTAAATAGTTTTTACTTTTTAAAAGAAAAATGAAATTTACCTACAAATAAAATACATGTTAATTCTAAAAATTCAAACATTTTATCAGAGGTTTTTGTTTATTCTCTTTGCTTTTCTGCGCACGCGTGTCAACCCTTTGTTAGACGTGCAATGGCTTATGCTGCACGTCAGCCGGAGAAAAAAATCACTTTTATGAAATGTCTCACCTTGTGTAGGTTATAGAAGGTATTACCGATTATGCTTTAAAATAGTTTATGCTGTACAGTGTCTATGGAAATTTTGCCATTTTCCTCAAATTAATATTAATAGTAATAATAATAATCATCACGCTTTGCAAAATAAGGCTTCTGTTTTTGTTGACTGATAAATGATAAATTTTTTAAACACAAAGTCTGATTTTTCTTGCATTTAGCTAGCTAACATAAATACCAGTTAATAATATTTATAATGAGATGTTGATTAATGGTAGCGAGAGCTTGTTAGCCCCCGTAAGGAATAAAAACCGTAGAAGGGCCCTTTTGCTAAGGACGTCATATATAGCAACGATGTTACTATTTTAACTAAATAGTAACTAAACTTAATATTTTCTGTTACCAATAGAAAACCTATTTTATCTCCTAAATACAATAAATAAATAAATGACAGTAATACATATGGATAGATTAAAAGTTTACATTATATTTTTAATGCATTATATTTTGAAGTATCTGTGCCTCTATATACTTCCATAGCCTTTATAGTCATAATAGACCTTCAACCCCTGTGTCATTCGATAAGTCTTACAATTTACCAAGACTTGTTGATTTACTAAAAAAAAGATTTGGAAAGTATTATTAATAATTAAAAATGAACAGTTGGTGACTCAGTGCCAGCCCACACTCACCATTTTTATCTAACCCATGATCTATGTGATGACACAATACACTCTCTGTGCAACCACTGCTGCAGCTCAAGTGGTATGATAAAGAACTCTCTCTCTCTCTCTCCCTCCCTCTCTCTCTTTCTCTATCTCTCGCGCTTCCTCTCTCTCTCTGTAATTATTTTATTTTATTTATTGAGTCACAATGATTTTATGTATAAAGTAATTTGGTTAAAAAAAGGACTGAAAAAAGTCAGAAAGTCTCTCTAGCTATCTCTCTCTTTCTCTCTCTCTCTCTCTCTCTCTCTCTCTTTTAGCTTTAAATAAAAACACTATATAACGAAAAGTTTGCGGACTGTTTTTATCTGTATGTTCATTCACAAAGGCGCATATTGAGAAAACTGTTTTATAGTAAGTGGTTGATTTATTTGACGTGTGTGTGTGTTTTGCTTATTCATAAAAATTACAATGACTTTCGATTTTGGTGTTTGTGTCATTATAAATAAACTGATTGTCACAGTTTTATCCTTCATATTACAATAGACACAATATGTTCTAATGGTTTTCTTGGTAGGTATTCAAGGTATGAAAAAATTATATTTACAATAGTGTAGCACTTGATCACCACTGAAAAGTGATAATTATGAGAGAAGAATTCTTTTATTCTGAGTTGTCGGTGCCATCAACAATTGCAACATTTACTATTAGTGTTCTATTCCGTTGTGAATGGTTTTCTTTCTGTGGATAATTGTCAAGTCTACGTTTTGGATTTATTGTACATGTCTCACCTTGGGTTGACTTATTTGTTTGCTTACTGCTTCTCACTATCTTTCTCAAGGTCTAGGTTTTATTATTTTATGTTCTTCTGTCCAACTTCTGTTGAGGAAAGTCTCTAAGTAGTTATGGACATACACAGTTATCCAAAGTGGTTTTGAACATGACAAGCATTTTCCATTTTCTTTAATTAGATCCATTGCATGGATCTGTGCAAATGTGATGATGCTGAGGCTCATCCAACATGGACTACCCACCAATAGACGGGATTGCATTAGACTTTATCATATAGAAACCTTGACAGTATTTCCATTAGACTGTGGTTGCTATGGTAAATCTTGTGCTGGGGTCACCATCATTTACTTTTGATAGCATTGGCTAATAGAAATTAGTGTTAAATCTGTAAAATCTGTTAAAATCTCTTAACTCAGCAATTACATTAGTTTGCTTAAAAGCACCTGGTTACAGAATTTCGCTTTCTTTTGATTATACATTATAGATAATCATGCACTCTGCTACCCAGATGAAGGTAATGTTCTCTTGTGGGGTGGTTCCTATTAAGGTTTTTTCCTCATATCATCACAGGGAGTATTCCTTGCTACTGAAAGTACGATTGTTTTGTATATATTTTGCTAGGGATGTTTGAAGACAATGTCAATTGTCAAAAATTGCCATAAAATAAAACTTATTTAAATAGAATGGAATTAAAATATTATTAGATTTGTCGGTTAGTTTTACCTGTCATTTCCTGTAGCTGTTTACTGGATTTTTTTTTTATTTTTTTTTTTTGCGTACAAGGCACTATTTCCGATTGAAGCTCCATTTGCTACAAGCTACGTTTGATCTTTGTCAAAGCCTGCGTGAAATGGCATGGTAGTCTTGGAAACCGAAATTTAGATTTGGCAGAGCAGAGTAAAAAGGAGAAGTTGGCCTGCTTAATGTGTCATTCCAAGATCACAACATTACCTCAAGCTACAGAAGGAACCTGAACCATCTTTGTCACATAACACAAAGCTGGCAACTTTGGAGAAATAACAACACCTGCTTCACCAGGAGACGGCCTGTCATCCTGAGAAACAGTGCTCGTGTTTTAGCCTGAGGGCTTCTGGGTTTGATAGAATGTTTCAACCAAAAAAAGAATAGTAGACATAACAGTGGGGGGAGAGAGAAACTGATAAAACATTTATAAGATTGTCAATAGAAAATGTCATAGACGTAGGGGTCAAAAAAGAAGGGAAAAATATATAGTTTTTTTATAAGATCTGGTAAAGTCCATCTGTTAAGGTATGTATAAGAGACAAGGAATAAAAAAGAGCGAGAGAACAGCTTTCATCTGTCATTCGTTTGTAGTGTCCCAAACCACAAAGTACAACGGTTTAGCAACTACAGTGATGATTTCAATTATATGGCATCTAACCAAGCGAGAACCTGTTAGGAACGGTCCAATTACACAAGGACAAAAATATAAAAATAAAAAATGAATTCACTTAATACTAAAAAGAGAGGGTTCAGGGCACAGAGCGGAGGAGAAGTTTGAAACAAGCCAATTACAGCTCCCCATCAAATCACATGATTTTTTAAAAAGTTTTTACATTTTTTAAATAAAAATAATAATATGATGCACAGTGGAATAGTAAGACTAAATTGTTTTATTTTGTTATCGATATGTAATATATTTTTCAATAATTTGGTAATATGCTAAGTAGCAATCTTCTCTGGGGAAAGCCCCCCCCCCCAGCCTTGGTATTCACTGGCAGGCACTGGTAGGGAAATCCAGTGTAGTCAGGATGAGAAGTCTTTATGGTTTCTCATTAACATGACAAGCTTTAATTTTGTTTTGCTTTACAGTCATTTAATGACATCTCAATGGGGTAAAAAGTGGCTAATTTGTTAAAATATAAATACTTTAAGGTTTTGGGAAAATAATAGAATTACGCTAACTCTCTAATAATTATTTTTGAGTAACTTTTTCCTACTTCGTTAACATTAAAATAAAAAAACATTTTGTCCATTTGCTGCCCAAAATATCCCACCCTTTAACAAAAGCCAGTGTGAGAATATAATTAATTATAATTCATATTATTTACTTTACATCCGTTAGTGGTTTTAATAATATGGCTGATTAGGGTGTGTGTGTCGCAACTTGTTTTTTTAGCTAAAAGGCAGTAGGAAGTAGGAAGCACTATGAAGTTGTTAGTCTGGGTTAAAGCCACAGCAGGGTGGCCTAGCTGCCCTTGAGCAAGGCCCCCCAACGGTGATGTACCATAACTAACCCTACACTCTGACTTCAGCTTCCAAAAATGCAATAGAAATATTTAAATATGCAAAGAAAATTGTTCCACTGTAATGTAATGTGTGGCAAAAATCAATAAACGCTAAGTCTTTTTCTAAAGCATTATATTCTCAGAACGAGCTTTAGTAAAATGGTATTCAGGAATAAAATTAAACCAGACCGAATGCACTGCAATTACCATATCCACAATCAAGGCCAAGAAGAATTCAAGATATTCTTGTATGTAATATTAGTAGGAAGCAAGCCTGAGCAATTACAGTTTATATATTCAGAGGAGCTTTAAAAGACCGCCTCATCAACTTGCAACAAGCAGGAAAGCAATTAGGACCTCTCCTATGCTTTCATTTTTCTTGGAGAGTGCTTTTCTACATCTTTATGCATGGATGTGCATTTTAATAGTGTAACCAGTACCAACAAATTTTAAAAAAACACCTATATGCTTTTTTATAATGCTTCTCAAGCTTCCTTTTAGCCACAAGCTAAATTTCGCCAACAGAAAAAGTTCCTCCAGCAGAAATTCTTTGCAGCAGTGTAGAACAGTGGATCGGTCAAGCAGAAAAAGCATCAATGATAAGAATTTGGTCATTTCTGCAGATACGTGATCTCTATATAAAGAGTATGCTTGCAATATAGCATAACACAAAATTTGCCCAATAGCAACAGCGTAAACTTACACTTACACACAAGGATAAAGGATGAGGACAAATGACACAGCCTTAATACTCTATGATAAACACTGAACCATTCTGAAGCTATTATTTTATTGACCTATGGCTAAACAGCTAAATACCATTGTTTCATGCGATAAACATCAATAACAGCGATTTTAACGATTGTCTTTAGTATTTTAGATAAATGAACTCAAATGTTTCCTCCGAGAATCAGCATTGATGCTGTTTACCCATCTTTGGCAACAACTTGGTCATTCTCATTGGTTGTACAGTAACATCAACACATTAACACATCAGCAAGACAGACAAAAACTAAAAAAAATGATTCCTACTACAGGCCTGAACCTTAATCGAACTGGAAAACCCCCGTGATTCCAAGCTAACATGGCCCCACTGTGCTAACGGTCGTGTAACTAAATTTAGACATGGACGCAGCCGTAACCCCAGTAACCTCATCATCACCTTCCCTCTTCTTGCGCTTGCGGCATGGCAGGGCGCACCAGGAAAAGGTGGCCAGCAGTGCCTTGCGGAAGCGCACATTCATGAAGCAGTAGATGATGGGGTTGACGCAGGCCGACGTGTAAGACAACAGCTGGATGAAGGAAATTGGTGCGCCAGAGAGGGCTCGTTTGGCTGAGTGCTGGTCGAACGCCTTCCATGTGTTTACAGTATAGAGAGGCATCCAGCAAATGAAAAACATAGCTACAATGATAATCAACATACGGATCACACGCTTCTTGGCTAGGAGTTTGGCTTCAGAGGTGTTGCTGCGCGGCCTGTCCGGCTTGGAGGACGTTGAGTTGCTGATGGAGGAAAGCTCCATGCCGGGAGGTTTCTTGGCAACCTGGATGTAGCAGCCATCACTGTCCTCTTGGTCATGGGATTTGGTGCCATTGACACCATTCATCATCGCTGAAAACAGAAATAAATAAAGGATGGATAAGTACCACTGCTACATGTAAACCAGATAGCATCAATAGACTAAATAGTTTTCAGTTGGCTCTGTACAAAATAGCATCCTACTTAAGTTATGTACTACATCCGCCATTTTGATATTAACACGTGACATACGACAAATTTAAATTTGGAAAATGTTTAACTTTAATGATTAAACAACTGCAAATTAACTACTAAGAACAGGGTTTTTTAGGCTACTTAAAGCAGTTAGTCACTTCTGCATATGACGTATCGTCTGTCCCACGGCCTCATGGGATAGTAAAGTGAACATAGTAATCATACTATAAAATCCAGGCAGGAGTAGGTCATCTGGGAAATCTACGCATACTGTATTTAGGATACTAAGAATTCTGACCTACTACTTGTCTCACATATGAAGTTTCGCCTTTTATATAGTATGTAAGTATGCGATTTGGGAAGGAGCCAATATCTTTGGACAACAGAAAGTAAAATAAGTGAAAAAGTATATTTGCAATGCTTTTAAGCCAAAAAGACACTTTGCATTATTTATCTAATTGTTAGCACAGCAAACGTGCATTCCCACCCCATCCTTACATTCACGGTATAGGATTTAAAATCACTGTGATCACATGCATTTTCACTTGTTATTACTGGCTACATGTTGGGGCGGTTGAAGGCCTTGTTTAGGGACCCAGCAGTGGCAACTTGGTGGTGATGGAAATCGACCCCTGATCTTCCAATTACCAATCCAACATCTTAACCAGTGCGCTACCACTTTTCCCTTCTCACTTTATAACATTATCAAAAAGCAGCTATATAGAAATCCAACAGGTTGTGATGCATTAGCGATGCACGCTTCATGTTAATAGTGTTGGGTTAGTGGATCCAGAAAAATGTCCAGGCTCTTAAACAGTACATCTAGAAACTAGACTTTCTTCTTGATCAGCTGGTCCAACACTACCTCAAACTACTTATAGAACAATTCTTTGATTTTCTTTGCAGACACACACAAAATCTAAATTCCATGCATTTCGTTTCCTTCCTATTTTTTTATATCACCGAATTGTGATAAAGTGAAATTGGAGAAAGTGTCAGCACGGAGTTAAAGGTGTTGGACTGTTAATTGGAAGATATGAGCACCAAGTTTCCACTGTTGGGCCCTTGAGCAAGGTCCTTAACCCCTGATTGTTCAGTTCAGTATAAAAGAGATGAATATAAGTCGAAAATGACGTCTGCCAAATGTTGTTAACGTCAATGTTTATTCTCCATATTACAGTTTATTATAGTTTTTTATGCCTTTATCTTTCCCCACACTTATAAAGCACGCTTAGTCAGAGAAAAGTGCATGTGACGTGAAAAATATACTTATGAAGCTTCCTTCTATTTGACGTAAAGAGGATCCACTTTCAAGCTCCTCCCAAAGTACAAAACAAGAATAGATACAACTTTCTCCATATTATTTTATGTCACAATGCTTAATACATCTTATGTTGAACATTTCCTATTTTTCAATGTCAGTGTCACCAACCAGTTTGCATCAACAGGTCTGATATTAATCTTCCCAGACTGCAGGATACAAAATGGAAAACCGAATTCTTATGTAGACAAATGTAGATAACTGTAGAAAGTGCTAGCAACACATTTCAGTATTTAAGCTAGCATTAATCCTACAGTCTTTATATAGTAGTTCTATAGTATACCATAGTCTTGTTCAAGTATTATTATAGTATTATTATTATTATTATGTTTTATTATCAGGTCATTGTGTTTGTAAGGAAAAAAAACTGGTAAATGACTTTATCAGCTATGTCATGTTTATGAATTAACTACCTATTATTCAAATGTTTTCTATGTTGAATGCTTTTGCTAACGAAACAATGTTACAACTAAATTTCCTTTTAATTATACATTTATAAATAATTACGAAAGTGTTTTTTTTTAATTGTAGTGATTGCTAATCATTACCACATTAAAGCTTTTACACTTAACCAATGTTAGGCTTTTTTTTTTTTTTATCGATTTGTTTTTTTTACATATTATTTGGAAGTTAGTGAGCAGTGATGGATCATTTTATTCAGTGCAATACTCAATACTCTAAACAGTGTTGACACCTTTCTATCGAAGCCATCATCAACTTTTTTAGCAAAATGTGCAACAGTGGGATCGTACCAGAAAGAATATGAAAGAATACGAGGTTGGCCCTTCCACCACACCCGTTCCGTACCAAACCATACCGTTACATTACTGCTAGTACTGTTACTACTAACAAAACAGATTTATCCTAACTTTCCCTCTTAGCAGCACCACTGGGTTCACCAGTTGTTCCTTCTGTGGATCACTTTTGGTAGGAACTAACCCCAACAAACCAGGACCATTCTAAATGAAAGGCTGTATTAGAGATGTGCTACCCCTGGTGTAGTGGGTAAAGGTGCCAGCACATACATATTTTGCGCTTCGGAATATCCAAGTATGATTCTGGCTCTGTGCTTCCATGGTCCAACTCTCTCTGTTTTACCTCTGTTATTCTATCAATAAAGGCTATAAACCCCCCCCCCCCCCCCCCCCCCCCCCCCGCAAACATGCAAATGGTATTACCAGCAGGTTTACTGATTAGATTTACTGATTTATTGATCTTTTCATGAGCAATTGAAATCAATTAGTCAATTAGTGAAATTGTAGGCCTAAAGGATCCAACAAACATTAAGAAGCAGTTGATTGTAATGGATAGACTATATAAACAACCTGATCATCACAGCCATGTGTTTTTTGAGCATCTTAAAGTCTTAATTTACATTTACAGTATTTGGCAGACACCCTTATCCAGAGCAACTTTCAATCATCTCTTTTATACAACTGAGCAATTGGTGGTTAAGCAGTGGTGGGCCCAGCAGTGGTGGCTTGGTGGAGCTGGGAGCTTAATCTTCCTGACATAATTACTGCCACACACTGGTATTATTTGCAGTATTTTGGAGCATGGCTTTGGGATTAGTTTATTCAGCCACAACAGTATTAGTGAGCTCAGGCACTACTGTCAGGTGGGGAGGCAGTTGTCCAGTTAATTCCGAATATGTGGTTGATTTAGAGTCATGGCTCTGTGCAGGATACTTAAGATCTTACACTCCAAATATAACACACCATGTCCTTATGGAGCTAAGGGGCTTTGTGCCCGGTAGTGCTGTCATACTTGGAACAGTGTTTTTTAGTCTTTTAATAAAAATCTTAATTCCACCACATACAAAGGCATCCTAGACAACTTTGTGGCAACACTTTGCTGTTTTGCATCTCACCTCTACAGTCATTCTTTTGCTCCAGCTCGAACTGAATCCCCCGGTAAAGCTCCCTGGAGATGAGGCCATAGGCAACGATCATTACCACGCCTGGGATAAAGAATAGAAGAAAAAGCAGCAAGATGTACCTGCGAGAAAAAGTACAAAAACAACAGATCAATACACAAGCTGAAAGAGAACAAAATCGATACAGACTTTAAAAAAAAAAGAAACCATGTTTCTGTTCAGATGAGACCCACTGATGCAATTATGGGATGCAATACTCATTAGTTAAGATGATGGTATGTGCCCTTATTGATAAATATAAGATAGGATAAGAGTTATCAAATTGTGTGATTTTTTTAGCTCCAGATAAATCAAACAGAAATGGGCAAAAATTAAAGGCTAAACCAACACAAAGTGTTTTTTTAACGTGGTGTATAAATGACGTTGTTGGAGGGCGGTGTGAACGCATCTCTTCTGGTCCTCAACACTCATCTTTTTCATCTCCCTGATGTCTCTGTAAATTCATTTGATCTAAAACACACGTGTGTTTCTGTTCTGTACATAGCTTTCAAATTCATCACCAGGGCACAAGCAATCAAAGCAGAACTGTCTTTAAAGGGCTTTGGGAAATAGCTTGATGATGAACCGGAAGCTTCTTTTGTTTTATTTTAATATCGTTCAATGAGATCTCAAAGCTTTGTATTAAGCATCAGAGCTTTGGAGCTTTTCAGATTCATTTCCTGATTGCTGCAACAGTTTTAATACACTCTCGACTGGCGTGATTAGTTTAGGGCCCATGCCCAGGGGGGCAAGACCAGCCTAAGTCTTTAAGGGGCAGTAAGCTGTTTTTTTTGGGGGGACCCCTATGTGTCAGCAATATGATTAATTATTGTCAATCATTGATTATTCGCACACTATAAAACTAATAAACTCATTATTGATTTTATTTGTTGTAGCTGTTTTACTTCTATCATACCAATGTTTTGGCCCCTCTTTGCATCCAAAATACTGTTAAGCAAAATATATTGCATTTTTTAAATTTAGTATTGCATTTTTGTAGTACTACCATTGTCTTTGGTCATAATATAAAAAAAAACATTTAAAAAACCCATCATCATTTCATGCTCTTGGGGGGGCTCCTGGTTGCCATGGGGACCCTAAGCAGCCACTTAGTCCGCTTAACTTTTAGGTCTACTTTGACGGGGGTAATAAATATAATAAATCTGATTTCAGGTGAGTCAAAAACAAGCCTGAGATCAGTGTTAAACAAAAACAGATGATGCCCTGAATAGTCGAGGGAACTGTAAGAGACTGAAATTCTTATGCACTAGACAATAACACATTTTACTGTATTTTATAAGAACAATAATAACATTATCAGGTAATTAATCACGCTGTGAATCCACTACTGTTTACTGACCATCATTTTTACAGACAGCGGTACTCAGAAAGCTCCTTTTCCCCTGCATGCCCACTAATTACTGATGCGTTAAATACTTAATCGCCTGTTTAACCTCCTGTTCATCACACAGAAAGTCTGAGGAAGGCAGAATGACCCGCTGAAATGTGTTGTAATTACTCGTATGAAATGAGTTTTACTACAGTAAGGAATACCAGGGCATATTTACAATCGTGGCACCATTTCTATTAATACTTTTGTGGCATTTTAATAACTTTTTAACTTTAGTGTGATAAAAACGAAAGAAACAAGGGCCTTTTAATGTGATTTAAATTGACAAATTAATAAAGAATAAATATTATAGTGAAAAATATTTTTACAACAATAAACATTTTTCTATATCTATACATATTTTATAAACAAATCAACCTTGATTTTATATATATATAATATATATATATATATATATATATATATATATATATATATATATATATATATATATATATTATATATATACTATACATTAGTAAATGGTGGTTTTCTTAGATTTGACTATAGACTATATCTATATCTCCATATGTATAGATATAGAAAAATGTTAATATAACTAATAATAATGATATTTATATATATATATATAAAACAGTCAACCTTTTAAATTGGATCAAAACCTTTCATTAAATGTGTCCCTAAAATCAAAACAATATCTGTTCCTGTATTAGGACATCTATATTGATCCAATAATATTTACGGCATTTACGGACCACCCAGAGCAACTTACATTTAATTCTTTATACAACTGAGCAATTGGGGGTAAGGGGCCTTGCTTAGGGGCCCAGCGGTGGTAACTATGTAGTGCTGGGAATCGAACCCCGCTTTTCCAGTTAGCATTCCAACACCTTAACCACTGCACTACCACTTCCCAACTTTAAACTATTGTATATGCTAATAAACGATTAGACGCAATAAATTAATTGGAAACCGATTTTAAGTAGCATCCTTTAGAATAGAATGGTTACAGACTCTACAATCAACAATTAACTTTCAATCTAGAATTTTGGAGTCAAATGATGCATTTTGGATTTGAATTGTGCAATGCAATTGATGTAATTATTACTCAATTTCACAAATGATTCACAGTGATAATAATAAGGTAAAATCATGAGAGCTCATACTTTTCTTCATACTCGTTTTTTGTTTTCCTGAAAGTTAGAATAATGTTGAATGTTTTATTATAAGCACTGCATTAGCATTAGCTTACTGTATTAGCAGTGAGTGAATTCAGGCAGCCGTGTTGAGCATTGGATTGCAGAAAAAACTATCATGTACATTTTTATAAAAAAATTGACTGATTAAGATGAATCACCCAGTAATAAAACAGTAAAATGATTATACGAGTGATTAGTTAAAAATTTTATGATATAGTTATGTCGAGCTGATGGATTGTGGTGTAACGGGCTTGGATGGAAATGCTGCTGGTTTTTTTTTAAAGTAATTTTAATGGATAGATCTGAAATATGCGTTTTTTGCAGATTGGTTGTTGGGGAACAACATTTTAACTATGTTTTAAAGGTTTTTAATCTATTTTTATTAGGACACAAATGGCAACTCGAAACCCAACGGCTTTTAATCTACTTTCCCAACCAGTTAATCAGTTCTGTTTTACAGTAAAGGGAATTTGGAGGTTCTAATAAATAAATAGACTGTTTTTCATTTTGAATTATGTAAAGTGGTGATTAAGAAAAAGAATAATAATATTTCTAAAAAAAGAAAGAATAAACTTAATGCTCTATTAAGGAAAAGATAGTATATTCAATTCATTGTCATTGTGCAAGGTACATGTACAGAGCTAATGAAATGCATTTTTTGCATATCCCATCTTACTAAGTTGGGGTCAGAGCGCAGGGTCAGCTATGATACAGCACCCCTGGAGTAGGAGGGGTTAAGGGTTTTGCTCAAGGACCCAACAGTGGTTGACTTGCCGGAGGTGGGGCTTGAACCCAGGCAGGTGTTT
The DNA here is from genome assembly GCA_005784505.1 of Bagarius yarrelli. Classification (NCBI taxonomy): domain Eukaryota; kingdom Metazoa; phylum Chordata; class Actinopteri; order Siluriformes; family Sisoridae; genus Bagarius; species Bagarius yarrelli. The sequence continues at coordinate 5,071,774 of VCAZ01000004.1, read as the reverse complement.
ATGGTCTTCAGATTAACAACTCAGCACCTTAACCATTTGAGCCACCCTGCCCTGGGGGCCAGGGTAATATAATATAGTATATAGTATATAGTATAGAGGGTAATATAAGAAAAGAATAAAGCTAAATAAATAAATAAAAAATAATGCAATGAAGCTATAAAACTTATACAAAGTAAGACATTTTTTTATACAATAAGATTGGGGCATCTTAAAGTCCCATGGATTCCATTCCAGGTTCAGTCTTACTGTTACACCTACAATAACATTTATGGTATTTGGCAGACGTCCTTATCCAGAGCAACTTACATTTTATCTCCTGTTTACACAACTGAGTAATTGGGGGTTAAGGGTCTTGTTTAAGGGCCCAACTTAGTGGTGCTGGGAATCGAATTCAGATCTTTCAATTGGTAGTCCAACAACTTAACCACTGTGCTCCCCCTACACCCGAACATCCACACTTGTTTTACACCAGATGTTAGATGGTTGGATTTTTTTCTTATTTAGCCATAATAGCGTTAGTAAGTTTAGATATAAATGTCAGGTGAGGAGGTCTGGGTTGCAGTTAGTGTTCCAGTTCATCCCAAAAGTGTTCCCTGGGGTTGATGTCAGGTTCTGTGCTCATCATAAGAGCTTTTCTGCTTTTCAATTTCCTAAAAAACTGGTGGTAGCTGGTAGTGGTGGATCAGTGGTTAGTGGACTGCTAATTTGGAAAACCAGGGTTTGATTCCTGGCACTGTTGGGCTCCCCAGCAACACCCTTAACCCCCAGTTGCTTAGTTGTATAAAAGAGATACATGTATGTCGCTCTGGATAAGGGCATCTGCCAAATGCTATGAATTTAAATGTTAATATTTAAAGTATTAAATTGCTTATTTATCGCGAATCATTGCAATATGCAAATCTGGATAAGCAAATTTGCATATTATCCTCCATATTTTGCAGCCCTAGCATACAGTATGTGAAATTTGACTGGCTGACTTCAATCATTAAGACAATATCATCATGCTAAGACTCACCAAATCTGTTCCATCTGGTGTATACGCCAGTCTGGGCGGCACATGTGAGCCGTTGTGTTGTTGGGTTTGGGGAAGGACACCAGTGTGCTGAAGACGGGATAGGGGATCATGATGCCCACTGACAGCACCCAGGTAGCGGCAATGACCTTGTAAGCATGCGAGCGGGTCTGCCATGCCCGAGACTTCAGCGGGTTGCAGATGGCGCTGTACCTCTCGATTGCTATGGCAACCAGGCTGAAGGTGGAAATGCTGACCGAGATACCTGTGGAGAATTGTGGGAGGAAGTACGAGACATGTGAGAAGTAAGGAATAAGGAATTTGGAGTGAGGCATGATTGTTGATACATGATCAATCTGCCGAGCTGTGATTTTTTTAATACAGGATATTTATAAACATTTCCAAAAATAATAACGAATCAGTTAATTAATCTAAATAAGTAGTTTAAGTAAGTATATTCAATTCATTGTCCAAGGTACATGTACAAAGCCAATGAAATGCATTTTTTGCATATCCCATCTTAGTAAGTTGGGGTCAGAGCACAGGGTCAGCTATGATGCAGTGCCCCTGGAGCAGGAGGGGTTGAGGGTCTTGCTCAAGGACCCAACAGTGGTTGACTTGCTGGAGGTGGGGCTTGAACCCACCTCCAGCAAGTCAGCACCTCAGCACCTTAACCATTTGAGCCACCCTGCCCCCCATATAGATATGTATCTATATATTCTGTGGAAGGCAAAGGACCAAGACATGTCCGTTTAATCAAAATATTTGTACAAACATTATGACATTTTAAAATGCTTTCCTACCTGCCTGTCAACATATGTTTCTATATATGTAGAAAAAAACCCGAATTTAATATCAATGTTGTGTTTCTTCATTGAAGTCGGCTACAGGGGTCAAAGGATCTGAAGGATGATGTCATGCTCACAGTATTTCTTTTGGACTGGTTAAAATACAGTGTGATACCATTTTGGTGTGTTTTGATAGTTATACATGTTTATGTAGTTTGTGTAACTTTATGAATTAGCTCATCTACAGCACCAGCATATAATCTGTACTAATTCTATGTATGGTATTTTAGTACTGTTACTAACTGTACCACCGGGGAATGACACATTATGTATTGTAGTAATGTTGTCTCTGGTCGCCCAGGCTGTGCACGTTCATGCGTTCAGGATCGTTGCTTTGGAAAGCAAGCTTGGTACAAAAACTTTTAGTGCTATCATGCTACAGTTAGCATTTTCCAAGATGTCCTACTGCACCTATATAAATATAGGCTAATAAAAAGCATCTCTGAATGCAGAAGGTGTTAGAACTGACTGCCTACAAACGCAGTAACAGCCTCAGAGAGACGATGGACGATAGTTCTTGGTTTATATTGTTCAATCTTCAGCTGCCTGTTATGGTGTCCACTCACATTCCGGTTCTTGGCTGACAGAAATGGAGCCCTCTGTAAGAGCTTCTATCCTGGTGTTTATGCTTTTCCGCTCACCATAATACTAAAAACAACTAGGATCACATTTTATTTAATTCTAACGTTTAATGTGAACATAATTTAATGTATTGCCAGGGGTACATTTACATTTATGGCATTTAGCAGACGCCCTTACCCAGACTTACATTTATCTATTTTTATACACCTGAGCAATTGGGGGTTAAGGGCCTTACTCAGGGGCCCAGCAGTGGCAACTTGGTGGTGCTGGAGATTGAAACCCGATCTTCCAATTAGCAGTCAAACAGCTTAACCTTGCGCTACCACTTCCCCCAGAATATGAGGGTGGGCCCGCACATCACTAATTCCTACCGTTACTACTAATAAAACAAGTGTGTGGCCCTTCGTCCTAAATCGTTCTGGAGCCACTGCCGCCCCTCCTTTAGTGATGCCTAACTGCTGTTAAATGATTGCCTGATTGGATAAATAAATAAAGTAAAGTTGTTCCTATTAACAGGACAAAGTGTGAAGCTTTCAGCTTTATTATATAACTAAACTTAACAATTACAATTTGTTTACCAATAGGATGTGTAAAATTAGTTTTTTATAGTCATAGGGTTTAGAAAATATCTCAGTGAGAATTGTTTGCTTGGTTTTTTTTGCATTGTGTTCTTTATAAATTATCATTTCAAAGCATTTCCTTTTTATTGATTGATTTCGTCCCGACGACTTTTCACTGTCTGCATTGATCAATCACAAAAACAATTCCAGAGTAACCCTAAAGCTTAAGCGCTGCGTCCCTTGGGTCCAGATAACGCATACATGAAATAAAGCTTTTTATGAAGAAAGGTAATGAAGCTTGAAGAGTCTTTGAAAAAGGACACTGTGCAAATCCATTACCGGCTGGGGGGGGGTGACCACAGCTAAAATCGTCTCAAGCATTCTTTTTGATTTCCTATTCACAAACAGTATAATCGGTATAACGAATAATGGGCTTTTAATTCAGAAGAAAATAGGCTAGAGACTGTCACAGTGCAAAAAAAGAGGTCCAAGTATTTTAAGCTTGGATAATAGCTGCCTTATAAAGTGTAAATGTAAATATTTCTCACATACACTTTACCGTGCAGTGAAATTTGTTTCCTTGCATATCCCATCTTAGAAAGTTGGGGTCAGGGCGCAGGGTCAGCTGTGATACAGCGACCATGGAGCAGGAAGGGTTTAGGGACCCAACAGTGGGAGACTAGCAGTGGTAGGGCTTGAACCCAGGTCTACCTGGTCTTCCAATCAACAATTTAGCACCTTAACCATCACTGCAAGTGGTGGCTCAAGGGTTAAGGTGCTGTACTGATACTTGGAAGATTGGGGTTCAATTCCCAGAAAATTAGGATTCGATTCCCAGCACCACCAAATTGCCACTGCTGAACTTTTGAACAAGACCTTTAACCCCAAATTGCTCAGTTGCATAAAAGAGATAAATGTCTCTGGATAAGATCGTCTGCCAAATGCCGTAGATGTAAATGTCTAGTTTCTCTTTAAAGAAAATCATACAATGGATGTACAGCCCCCTGGCTTGAGACCACACGTAAACAGCAGAGTAATGAATTAAAAGACAGTAGCCCAAATCTTAAAAAGGCACCGACCCTTGTTCAGCATGACTTTGATGGCTTTTATGTCCTTAAGGAAGCTCAATAACACACATAGCCTTGGAGATTAGACACAAAAATCAATATTGGAAAAGAGCTGTAATGGTTCATTGACTTGTTTTGGCTGATGAAATCCACCTTGGCTGAAAGAAATGTGCCAAATCAGAACAGTATAACTAAGAGTAAGCAAGAAAGCACTAGCATAGCTGTACATAGCTGTGACAGAATGTTCTCTCTGGCCGCCAGACAGCAGCGCTTTTCCTCTGACTCAAGGCTAAACACATGGCACTGTAGGAGTGACCTGATAAGAGCCACCACAGTGCCAAACTCTGAGTGGAAATAACCTTCTTTTTGTACCAATCTAGGACTATTCTTGGATTAAAACACATTCTAAATAGCAGCTTGTTCATATCCACCAAACTATATCTGTTCTCGATCTGTTCCACACTCTCTCTCAGGCTACGGGAGAAATTGAAACGATTTATAATCGCACAAGTATTGCTAGCATTCAATGGCCTGTGCCTTCACAGTAACGCACACAGATTATATTAAGGTCTCGCTGTGTTTTAGTAATGCATCAGAATAGACACATAACGGCGTCTGTGTTTTATGGGGCAATTGTTGTTTTTTGTTTATTTTTTAATAAAGCATTCAGGACAGCTTTTATCGTCTTCTCGTTTATCAGCGTTATTTCCGCTTGCTTTTTTTCGCATAATGGCGTTTGGAGTTCAACTTATTTCATCAAGTCTGATAAATTATTCTCTGCTCCTCCTAACGATACACGGATACCCTGTTTCCTGGGCAACTCGGATTCTAATTATTACACTGCGTTCAAATTGATCTTAACATTGTAAAAAATGTATAATTGAGCCCAGAGGTCTGACATTCTACTAAGCATTACCGACTCAAATTTAACTCATAAAAAAAATGTCTTTAATTTCCAGAGGTAGATGAATGTACAGCATGCTTTCCACAAATGCTCAATTCAAGGTTGGTCATTAGCAATGATCAGAATTATATATAGCATCAAAGTAATATAATTATTACTATTAGTGCAGCTTGGTGGAACCGATGTGTTAGGCAAAGGTGTAATTTGCTGCCTACAGAACAAAGCTATTTTTTCACTCCAAGTCGAAACACAGATGTATAGGATGACATTCCTGCATATTCTTGCGGAGAAAATAGTATGGACTAGCTAAATAATAACGGTTGTTGCCTCATACAAATAACTCTAAGAGGGATAAAGATCTCATCAGCATGCAATGCAGAATAAGTTTATATGCAATAAATGCAATTTTATTAATGAGCTTATGATTAACCTTATTGCAAATTTGTTTTTCTTTTAAAGCCCCACAGTTATTGAACAACCTTCCAATTAGTGTTCGGGACCCAGACACAGTCTCAGTGTTTAAGTTGACATTCATAATTAGCCAAGTATTTTTTCTTAGGTAAAGGAGCAGAACTGGAGAGATCATGGATATAGAGTGTTTGGAGAACTTTGGATATTTGTATGCTGTCGTTCCCCCCATTCTTTCACGTTCACTCAGATTTGTTGATGGGGTGTGGCGGGTCACCTCTTATCCCAGTGATCCCTTATGCCTGTTACCTTCTGGCGCTCCCTTTTAGTTATGCTGCCATAGTGAGTCTTTCTGGATTACACAACATGTCCTTAACTTTTACACAATAATACACTTAATAATCCATTACATCTGCAGCATTTGGCAGACGCCCTTATCCAGAGCAACTTACTTTATACTTACCTTGCTATACAACTAAGCAATTGGGGGCCTTGCTCAGGGGTCCAACAGTGGTGGCTTGCTGGAGCTGGGCTCTCTCTCTCTCTCTCTCACTCTCTCTCTCTCTCTCTCTCGCTCTCTCTCTCTCTCTCTCTCTCTCTCTCTCTCTCTCTCTCTCTCGTCCTCTCTCTCTCTCTCTCTCTCTCTCTCTCTCTCTCTCTCTCTCTCTCTCTCTCTCTCTCTCTCTCTCTCTCTCTCTCTCGCTCTCTCTCTCTCTCTCTCTCTCTCTCTCTCTCTCTCTCTCTCTCTCATCCTCTCCTCCGTCTCTCTTCTCTCTCTCTCTCTCTCTCTCGATCTCCCTCTCTCTCTCTCTCTCTCTCTCTTCTCTCTCTCTCTGGTTATAACCATAACCATCAGCTTGAATTAACAACATCCGGTGTCACTCAGATGAGGATGGGTTCTTCTTGAGTCTGGTTACCCTCAAGGTTTCTTCCTACTTCATCTCAGGGAGTTTTTCCTTGCCACAGTCGCCACCATGTTAAACTCATTTTAAAGGGTTATAAGCATCATCATCATCAGGGATTAACTGGGCAGCTTGAATACTCATTTAAAGGAAAAAAACAATTACAGATTTAAATTGCACGGTGAAATCTGTTTTTTAATAACTTTGTTTATTAACAAGCCCTAAAACAGATTACAGGGTCAGATATAATACAGCACCCCTGGTGCAGAAAAGTACAAGCATCTTGCTCAAGGTCCCAACAAGTCTCAGATGCCACACCCACTAAATAGATTACATTTATAGCATATGGCTTTTATCCAGAGCAACTTACATTTATCTCTTCGATACAACTTAGCAATTGGGGTTAAGGGCCTTGCTCAAGGGCCCAACAGTGGTGGCTCGGTGGTGCTGGAAATCAAACCCTGGTCTTTCTAGTATCAGTCCAACACCTTAACCACTAAGCCACCACATGTTTTAACCACCACATTTTAATGAATTTCTGACTCCAGGAGTTTTGCAATGATCTTGGCTTATTTGGCATTTGGACTGAGTGATTGCTTCTCTTTTATATAGCCAGGAATTTCTGCAATATTTACAAAGCCGATAATGTGAGTAAATACCTCCTATAGGACACAGGGAAGGCTTTTTCTACAGAATCTATAACCTTATAGGCTTCAGCTAAGAAACATGCAGCCTTGCAGACACAGTTGAATTTACAGTCAAAATTAGAGGAGCTGGATAGGAAATTCAAAAAGTCAGCCGGTAATAAACCCAGAAAGCAGAAACTGACATATAACAACAAAAAATCTATACGAATCTGGAAATAAACCCGGGCATCTTTAAACAAGGCTTGCAGAACCAGGACCAAGTACTAATATCATTGCAGTTCTCAAGGACTCGAATAAGGTTTTACCAATGACCAATAAATCTATTAATAAAATAATGACGGACAACTACCAACAGTTGTATTTATCAGATGTTACAGGCCCAGATACAGAAATTAGTCACTTTTCGGAGAACATTCCACTACTATATTTATCAGAGGTGTATGGAACACACACTGTGTAAGCACCTTTCTATGCAGGAAGTTATAAATGTTATTATTTCACTTAAAAGAAGAAAGTCACCATGGTCTGAAAGCTTCATTTCTGGCCAGGGATAGGCCCTATATGACATGTTTCTCTAATCAATGTTGGTGCTAAAATTCTTTTTAGAATACCTGCTAAAAGAAAGAGGACTGTTTGCTACAACTTATTTTATCAGATCAAACTGGGTTTATTTGGGTTGGATACTCGCTTACTAATATTAGATGTCTTTTCAGCATCGTACGATACTGTTTTACATCTCAACGTAGGACCATGGGCATTTCTATGGATGCTGAAAAAGCTTTCGACCGCTTGGAGTGGAAGTATCTGTTTGAGCTTCTGTATTGTGTGGGTTTGGGGGATGACTTTGTGAGAGGTTTAATAGAATATACAGGGCACCACAAGCAGCCATCCCCATGAATGGTCTACGTTCTTCTCTATTTGATCTGAAATGAGGCACCAGACAGGGCTGCCCCTTATCCCCATTGTTATTTGCACAGAGTTAGCAAATTATAGGAATTCAAATTGGTGGCATGATGACATGCTTTTAGTTCTTTGTCATTTGGAACTGTCTGTGTCGACAGTAATCGATCTGATAGATAGCTTTAGTTATTTTTGGGCATCAAGATCAATTTTAATAAATAAGAGGCAACTCCATAGGCAAGTGTGGAGATCCGCCCTCATCTTTGATATTCCCCTTTAAGTGGTCACGCGAGGAATTTGGCTATTATGGGTTAAGTTTTCCCCATCCTAAAATAGTTAAAAATGATCTAAATCGATGGCTGGACCTCCTAGAGTCTTGGATTGGCAGAATAAAATACTTGATAAAAAAATGAATGTACTTCCTAGATTCCTATCCCTTTTACAGATGACTCCGATATATATTGCTATAAAGATTATTCCAGATCTAGAAAAGAATTTAAGTAGGTTTATTTGGCATTAAAAAAAGCCTAGAATTAAATTATCTGCAAATACCTGTTGACAAAGGTGCCTTACCTGAATTGTGTTTTTATAATTGGGCCTTTCACAAGCGACATTTAAGAGACATTTCTTTCATTTAAATGTTAAAGCAACAATTTTCTAAATCACAATTTAATATCTGTTCATTATTATATTAGCAAGCCTATTTAATTGCAATGGTTCATTCAGCTGTTCCCTTATTCTGTACACACATCAGCTTTAGATTAGTCCTCCATCCTCACCAAGACCATAATAGAACTGTACATCCAAACCTCCTACTCATTTCTAAAGCCATTAATTATTAAACTTCCTCTGGCTTCCTTTATTCCTACCGAACACTCCACACTCCACTTTTCCTCTATTGTCATTCTTAGTATCCGTCTATCATACATACACTTACCAGAACACCCACACTATTGTGTGGGTGAAGTGCTAGCGCAGTGGTTGAGGTGTTGAATTACTATTTGGAAGATCAGGGTTCGATTCCTAACACCACCAAGTTGCCACTGTTGGGCCTCTGAGCAAGACCAAAGTCAAATGCTGTAAATGTACTTTCTTCTTAAGTCTATACAGTCCCACAGTGGCAAATTTACAATGTTTCCGTTAAAATGAGATACAGAAAGAGAAATTTTCCCTTGAAAAAAAACCTTTTTAACACAAATGTTTATATCTTATGATGTTTTGTTTTTTTCTTATTAACCAAATGCCAGCGTCTGACAAATGCTGTAAATGTGTGTACTTTTGTGGGAAGTGGTAGTGCATTGGTTAAGGTGTTGCACTATTATTTTGAGGACTGGGGTTCCCAGCACCACCTAGCTACCACCACTGGGCCCCTGCGCAAGGCTTTTAACCACCAATTGCTCATTTGTATAACAAAAAATAATGTTAGTTGCTCTGGATAAGTGCGTCTTCCAAAATGCCGTAAATGTGTGTAAGTATAGTAATAAATAAAATCTGGGGGTTTTTTTGGAATACTGTTTGGTGTTGACATTTTAATTTGTCCCAGTAGTGCCTACTCTTATTTTTATTTAGTTTCTTGATGTGAATTCTTTTCTATTAGATTTTCAACGCTTTACGATATGAGAACAAGGTATTAGTATAAATGCTAGCCGAGCGTGATCCACCTAAAATGGCGTCAGCGTCTTAGCATAACCCTAAAGTAAAGTTAAAATATGGCTAATGCTTTGTTTTTCTCTAAAATGACTTTCATAAATGAAAAATCTTTACAGTCAACATTTTTTTGTTAAAACGATTACGGCAAAACACAATTTGTGCTTCAAATTCTTAAATGCCATTTAAGTGGCGGAAAGGCAGTAGGTAGTGAAAGGTAATGATGAAAAGCATCTCACCCATGAAATAGGCGACGGTCTTGCACATGGCGGCTCCAAAGATGAAGTCCTCCAACAAATTAGGAATAAGAGTAAAAGGCATGCAGAAGACTGCCATCATGAGGTCACTGACAGCCAGCGAGAGCAGGAAAGAGTTAGTAACTGTGCGCATTCGCTTATTTACCACCAGCACCACGATAATCAGCAGGTTGCCAAATACGCTGAGGACGAAGATCAGAGAGTAGAGGAGGATCCGCAGCGAGTACATTTCTAAGGAAAGAAGAGTAATAAGGACAAATTTAAATGGCCTCTTAAAAATACCAGAATAGAAGTAATCCTAGTCTGAGATTTTTGGTGTTTTTAGCTATATGCTGTCCTGGTATATTATTTGGAATTTCTGTGCTATATTCGCTGATGTAATGGCTCAGTTATTTAGCAGACTTGAATTATCCTTATCACAGATGAGGCACCCAGAAGTAATCATGTGCAACCTGATAGCAATCATAGGGACGGGACTAGAAAAATACAGGTGGGCAATGAACTAAATAATCTTCTACAATTCTGGAATTTTAATATTAGACGCCACAATACATCATATTGAGCTGCGTCTGGACTGCAGTTATAAGCATATAAATAGGATTTCATACTTTATTCACTAACACATCATTAATCAGATCTGTATAAATGAAAAAAAACTAGACAGTTTTAGCAGGCATGTGCTGGGAGCTTGGGGGGGGCTCGAGAATCTACCCTAAATCAAAAGTCATTAATTAAAAGTGCCCACCTGGCAAATATTGTCGTCAGTAAAATGCAATTGAATTATAATTAATATGGGACTGTGTACAAAACAGTAACATATATAACTTAAAACGACAGTCTCGCACACTGTTGCCATAACAATGTGACATAAGCATTAGCGAATTATATTTACTTAGTTACATTTACTTTTAGAATATATATTTTATTTTTAATATATTGTATATATATTTAAATATATATTGTAATATTTAAAGATGAGTACTTTTACTCTTACTCAAGTACTTAATTATTGAAAAAAACTTTCCTTTTACTTCTCTTTATTTGCCAGTGTTCCCCCATTACTGTCAAATGGTAATACATATCAGATTTTAAATAATTAGTTTATATAAATTGTTGGCAAGACTTGCGAGACTTTGGAGAGACTACAAATTCAGCTGGAGGATGATGGATAGCACAGAAGAAAAAGTGGATGAGTTATCAGAGGCACATAATCAACCGTAGCCTCAACTTCAGAGTGGTAAAAGTCAAAATGACACCTATTTGAACCCTATTAATAATCATTTGGTGTCTATGAGCATTCTGACCTTATTGTAAAACCACATTTCACACACTGTCCGAATATTTTCCCTTATTTGAGCTCACAAGCAATCAATGACAAATCCATCCTATAAACACACACACACGTTCATGAACAAACGTTTATTCTAAACGTCTGCACATTTTCATATCCTTTCAACACAAAACTAAATAAACTGAACAGCAATCCGGGACATCCTGCATTTATCCAACAATCCAGACACCTCAAGACCTTAAGATGTGATTGTAAATGACAGGTGATGTGATGTTAATGTCCATCACAGGACTGAGATTGACTGTACTTTACTTTGACCTGTTTAATATAAGCAGAACAGACTTTGGATGAGAGGGATGTAAAAACCTGCCAAGTAGTTTAAAATTCAGGATTTTTACTTTGTGTCAATCAAATCAGAAGTAACTAGTAAGTAATTACTTGAGTATTTTTTTATCAGATACTTTTTTTTTACTTTTCCTTGAGTAACTAGTTTACTTGAGTAAATATTGCCATAAGCACTTGTACTTTTACTTGAGTACAGATTTTTGGATACTCTACCCAACTCTGAGCATTAGTGTTGATACGGTAGCGTGATATGTGATTAAATTCTTTATTTTTTTGTACACTGGGGTGGACATTTTTGTTGAGCCACAATTCCCATCGTTTCTTGCTTCCTATTTTTTATGTTTACCATACGTTTCCAGACACGAGTTTATAAAGCGAGCAAAGCCAAGATGCCAAACAAACAAAGACGTGATGAGATTATCTGTCTTGCCTTTGGCAATTTTTATTTTAGAATCAATCCTTGGTGACAGATGCCCTTTACACATTTGCACCCCTGCCCCTGCGATACTCTCTGCACCTCCCTGATTTTAAGGTTATTTTAACATAAACAATGTTTATATACAAAAATAAAACAGTATTTTATAGTCTGTGAAAAAATGGGAATAAAACAATGCGATTTATTAATTATCTTAATCAGATTATTAGCAAAATGATGGCTGCTTTTTTAACATTTATAAAATATTTAAATGCATTTCTCTTCCAGTCTTTCTTTTTCGGTGCTTCTGTGGCACATACTGTATTATAACGTTTTACAGCAAAAGAAGAAAACGTGCTATTTGCATCAGTAGTCCACATTTTATATCCTTCACTTTTCTCCAGGCTTAAATCCAAACAGTACTTGTGCTTTAAAATGTGCTGCTGCTCAATCGTAGCCACTCAGGTCTTAGATGTATTCACTCAGGTTAAATCTGGCAACTTCTGAGGCGTGAATTCTACACAGGCAGTCTAAAATTGGAACATTTTTCTTGTAAATACTGACTAACATAACATTTTCTATCATATCCATGTCTGGGCAGTGGTGGCTCAAATGGTTAAGGCCCTGAGGTGCTGATCTGAAAACCAGGAAGACCTGGGTTTAAGCCCTACCACTGCCAGCTGTTGATCTGAAAACCAGAAACACCTGGGTTCAAACCCCACCACCGGCAAGCCAACCATTGTTGGGTTCTTAAGCAAGACCCTTAACCCTTCCTGCTCCAGGGGCACTGTATCATAAGCTGATCCTGCGCTCTGACCCCCAACTTGCTAAGATGGGATATGCAAAAAAAGAATTTTACTGAGCTGTAAAAAAAAATATATGTGACAAAATAAAGGCATTTATATTTTACATTTAACTCTATGTTCTTTACCCAAATCTCTTGAGATTTTTTTCAAAACATATCAGATTTCACTCAGTTCATTATTTAGTTCTCAAAAACGTATTATTCTTTTGATGTATAAAGACTTTGAGAGATTTAAAAGGCATCTTAAATTAAATTAATATTTATATTTAACTATTGGATGCATCCCACTCTCCAAATAACCTTTAACTGAGCAACCAATGTCATTCTATGGTAGCTTATTCTAGCTTAATTTGAAGGACTAATACAAGAAAGACTAGGGTTCGTTTCCCAGCACCATCAAGCCACCACTGTGGGCCCCTGAGCAAGGCCCTTAACCCCTAATTGCTATAAGAATAAGGGTTTCTACCAAATGTTTTAAATGTAAATGTAAATCTTCACCCAACCTTTAACTCAAAGTGTGAATGAATCTGCGATCTTAGTGTTCACGATAAGAGGTTTAAACACTGTTACTGCAGACTAAATACCTATTTCATCAATCTCTCTATAAATCTCTTGTTAGAGAGCTGACTAGCATAGCTGCTCTCTTCTTACTACCTTTCTTAGCTAGAATAGATATAAATGATTTAAACGGCGTTCATCTGATAGCTTTGAATCAGATTTGGATTGGCGGATTTTAGTTTTTTGTGATGAACGCCAGTCAGTAGGTCTTGGCTTTGTTATTAAGAATCTTACATGCCTTATTAAACCAGCTAATCGTGCTTGCTGCAATTAAGATTGTTTTCTCCACCTATGACAAAAATTTGACTCCCATTATTAGCTTGATGGTTAATGTTGCACGACGTATGCAGAGATCCAGACGTTTTACTATTCCATGATGTGAAAAATCATTTTAATTGGTTGTTTTTAATTGGTTTAATTTATTATTGTCTGTATGTGATCTGCATAATATTAAACCAACATTCTAAATATTTGTCTATAACCAAAAACTATAGAACGTTTTCTAAATTAAAAAAAAAAAGAAAATTTAACCTGGTAACCCTGTGCAGTAAACAATGATGTGTCCTTAAAAAAATACAGTTACATCTGCAACATTTGGCAGATAGCGATTTACATTTATCTCTTTAATACAACTGAGCAATTTAGGATTGAGGGCCTTGCTTATGGGCCCAATAGTGGCAGCTTGGTAGTTCTGGAAATCAAACCCGGGCTACCACTCCCGGGTTATTTCAAATACAAAGACATAAAATCAGGCAATCAGCAATACAGAAAAGTTACATGGTACATATATTTCAAATTTGAAGACAACATAAAATTTTTTATCTTGTTCTTTTCTCCCTCCCCCTGTCTCAGGGGACCTCGTAGCACAGTAATTAGGGTGTTGGACTGCTAATTATAAAAAATCAGGGTTCGATTCTAAGCACCACCGTTGGGACCTCCGTTGAGACTCTTAACCCTGATTAAATGAGGTAAGTGTAAGTCGCTCTGGATAGGGGGTGTCTGCCAAATGCTGTAAGTGTAAATCACATTCTCAAAAAAAAAATAAAAACAATATATATAATTAAAAATAAAGTTTCACAAACGCAAACCACAATTTGCAGATGTAAAACGGTGTAGAAAAACTCCTTAGCCAATCAGATGTGACCTCAGCATTCAACCAATCTAATCACAACTTGACAAGAGTGGGGTACTCGAGGAGCTCGGTTTTGAACACCTTTTGCACATCTGACTTGATTAGATCGGAAATAAAGCTTTAACAAACACCAGTTTAGAAAGTCATAATTAGTGTTGTTACTGATTTATTGTCTTAAAATGATGGTTTTTATTTCTTAACTCTCACAGTGTTTAAGTCATTTACTTATTTCTTGCTTATTAAGGACATTTTTAACTCTTATTGACTAATTTGTTTGTCCCCTTATCTTAGTCTCTCAGGGCACAGCCTATCAAGAGATAAGACAATTAAAGCAGCTGATTAGGGCCCGCTCGGCCACCATCACCATCACATCAAGTGTAAAGAAATTGATGGGACACTTCTTACACATCTGTGAGTTGTAGTTTATATGAAAATATTATATATTTTTACACGTGTTCCTCGTGTCTCTGAGTCAGTTGTTGTTGAGACTAATTAAAGACTAAGCTAAGTTAATCTAACAATTAGACTACCTTAATAAATGGGCTGGTCCAAATGTGGGGATACAAATGTGGCGTCTCCAAGCGTTCGGGGACCCCTGCTCTAAAGGAACCAGACAGGGAACCCATCCTCATCTGAATAACACAGAAGTGTCTTATGATGAATAATGTCTTGTCCACAAATGTAAAGTTGTGACCAGGAGATTTTGAAGAAATGTAGAAATTAGCTTACTATCGGAGTTTATTACAGGTTTAACACTAATTTCTTCCTGCTGAAGGCATTAAATATCCAATAATGGAAACCTAAGCACAAAATCGATCAGGACAACAGAAGTTCTAAGAACATCCACAGTCAGAACATCTTAAATCCACACGCAAATCTCAGAGTTTTAAAATTATAAGTCTAACAGGCCATACGGTGGCAACCAAAAGTTCTAAGTTGTTTATTTAAATCCAGATAAAAACATTAGAAAATGTCAACCAATAAAATTCTGATCTGTCATCAATTATCCATTTCTCCATATTCAACTGTCTCAATTGTTTAGCATTAACAAAAGATCAGCTATGTTCCAATAGTTTTGGACTCAGGAGACCTGTAGATCTGCACAGAAATGACATGAAAAAAGAACTGCATGTTCTGTAAAAAGCTGGCACACATCATACACTACTGCATAAATATCTATCTTTTATCTGTTTTTTCTCCTCTACCTTCCATGCTGCCTTGTTTTAATTTACACTGCAATCCAGCTTTTATTAATTTGTATGTTAAATCTTTCTTCCTGATATCTGGAGTAAAACTACTGTTTATGTAAAAACTTTTTAATTAAAAAAAGTTTATTAATAAGAATTTGCAAATGGCAAACTAAAGTAAAAGAATAATGGAAAAAATGAAGAATAAAATATAAATCAGGAGGGAAAAAGTAATAAAAATTAAAAAACGGCCATATTAGTGAAGATAAAATATTAATCTGGCTTTTAGCAACATTTTCCTATTTAAGGAATCCGGAATGATCTCTTATTAGAATACCAGTCCAGCTAATTTAGCTAATCATCGATCTTAGAATGTTAGCATTGCAACATGTTGCCGTGTATGAGAAATATTATTTGCCCTCCTGACTTTGTTTTGTAGGTTTTTGCACTATTCATTGACTTGTGCCCCTGATGTGACTGGGTATTACAAGGGAGCAAATTTCACTGCACATCTGCGACTGGGTTAGTAAAAGTAGGCACATTTTCCATTATCATCAACAGGGTGATGGCAGAGGCAGTGTGTGTAATACATCACTCCGGTGTTTATGCAGATGTTCAAAAGCCCAACACTTTGGCACATAAGGTTGACATTCAATATTTAATCAGTGAAGAGTTGATGTACTCTCTTTTTTTTCTCTCTCTCTCTTTTTCATTTTTCCCTTTCTATCCTATCCTAATCTTTGCTGTCCCAGATTGTGTTTTATAGTTTTAATCAGTTGCCTCCAGTTCTATGTCTGGAGGGCTCCAGCCTAGTGTCTTCCCTTATATTTACTATCAACTCAAAACTCAAATATTTCCGAAGAGCATGTTATAATTTTACAGAAAGAAAAAAACGCATGAAAACTCAAGTAATACCTATGAACAGGCACTAAATAAAAAAAAAAAGACTAAAAAAAGACAAAGTTAAACTTGTATCTGTAACATGGTTCTCTGCTTGAAACCGCATACTACTGAACTACTTCATATAAGTCAGACTCTACTTACCAGCCATTAAAAATTCTATCTAGTATGGGTATGTACTGTAGAGGAAGTGGTAGCACAGCGGTTAAGGTGTTGGACTGCTAATTGGAAGATCGGGGGTTTGATTCCCACCCAGTGGCCTCTTGAGCAGGACATTTAAGCCCCAATTGCTCATTTGCTTAAAGAGATAAATGTAAGTGGCTCTGGATAAGGGAGTCTGCTGTACAGTTAATGGCGTACAGTAAATGTTATGTGTAGTAGGAATGAAATTCGGACGTCCTACATGATATCGTCATCTGACATGTACTGTATGTCATCACAGAAACCCAAAATAAAAGTTGGGTAATGTTAAACAAGTGCAATTTAGCTACAAGGAACAATGGTTTTTTTTACTTAAGTAGTTAAAGCTACTAAAAGCTCTTGAAAAATGCTGTGCTTTACCTTTCAACATCTTTTGATAAGAGGATTCATCTCACCTATCGCTTATGGGATGGTAAAGTGTCCATCCTATGCGTACGTCAAAATCCAGACGGAAGTATTAGATCATCCGGAAACTTACATTTACAGCATTTGGCAGATGCCCTTATCCCGTCTTACATTTGTCTTTTTTTTTTTTAATACAACTGATGATTTGGGGATTAAGGGCCTTGCTTAGGGCCCCAGCAGTGGCCCCTATTGGTGGTGCTGGGAATAGAACCCCAATCTTTTAATTAGCAGTCCAATACCTTAACCACTGAACCACCACTTTTCTTGTACTGTTTTTCAATTACTAAGGATTCAGACACATCAATCAACTTACATACTAGGTTTCACATACTATTTAGAAGAAGTACGTGAGAGTAGAACCTCCCCTGTAACACCAAACTACCCCCCCCCATTAGGTGTAGCGGTAGATATACATTTACATTAAATTGATATAGTTGATCTGTGAAATTTAACAACTGCTGTCTATTATTAATTATAAAACATTTCTGTAGCTCCTTAAATACTTGGTTTCTTTGCTATCTTAATGGATTGAACTTGTACTTTCCTCCTAGGAAAACACTCAGCCGGTTTATCTAGAATAACAGGCTGAAGAACCCTCAGGCTTTAGGTTTAATCTTTTCTTTTTCTCTCTTTGAATTGAATAGTGGTTTTAACAACAGGACGTTTAAGAATAAATATTCTAAAAAGAAAATATGATAGTAAAACAGTAGTACTGAAATTGTAATATTGCTAACTTAGCAAAGTAATAAACCACAGTAAAGAATCCATATGTTTCTCTCCCTCTCTCTCTCTCTCTCTCTCTCTCTCGTACCAGTGACCAGTTTTCTGCCCCTTTCCTCAAATTCGAGGAGCTTTGAGGATGGATTAGGACTCACTCTGACTCCACTGACTCAAGGCTACAGTTTACATTACATTTGATCACCATTACCATACGCTCTAATTAACAGACATTCGGTGTCACCCAGATGAGGATGGGTTCCTATTGAGTCTGGTTCCTCTCAAGGTTTCTTCTTACTTTATCTCAGGGAGTTTTTTCTTGTCACAGTCTCCACTGTCTTGCTCGTTAGGGACAGACTTACATTTTTTACTGTTACTGCATTCTGTGTAAAGCTGCTTTGAGACAATGTCTATTGTTAAATGTGCTTTACAAATATAAATGAATTGACTTGAACCGAAGAAGCCACAGTTTTTATTTTTTACATTTGGATAGCTTTAGTTTTTTATTTATAATAATTCTCATTTCTGGATTGTATGACTTTAAATAAACAACGCCTTTCTTTAACAAACACATGCACTTTTTCATTGAGGTCTGCAGTGTTATTTCACCTCAATCGAGGGTTTGCATAGAAATTCCAAATGTCAAATTAGATGGTCTACAATGTGAAATTTAAAAATTGTTGATTAAGGACACAAGGACTCATAACTCCCACAATGGCAGATTTTATTCCTGCAATAGGATTTTAAGACTAAATACAATATTTAGCAACAAAACCATGCACTAAACTCACACTGATGACAACCAAAACCACAAATCACAAGCTGAGCATTTATTCTTCTTTATTTATTCTTTTTTTTTTCATTGAAGTGCACACTTACACAAGAGATCATGAATGCAGGCTCTTAAATTCTAAAATCTTCGCCATGAAAATTGTATTGAAACGACCAGCGAGGTTTCGCTTGAAAGCACACACACACACACGCTTTGGAGGAGAACTGGATTCTCAATGGTTCACTGGTTATCTGATGCTTCTAGATTTGGAAAAAGGTGTAACCTCTTCACTTCATCATTTTTTTTATTTTAAAGGAACATTTTCCAGAAAAATATTCATATATATAATTTAGGTTAAGGGCAGCACGGTGGCTTAGTGGTTAGCACTGTTGCCTCACAGCAAGAAGGACCCGGGTTCGATTCTTTTTTATCTTCTATACCCGCTTATTTCTGGGTAGGGGCCTTTCTGTCTGTTCTCCCCATGTCTGCATGGGTTTACTCCAGGTACTCTACAGTCCAAATACATGTATGTTAGGTTGATTAGTGATTCTAAAGTGTGTGTGGCCCTGTGATGGACTGGCGGCATGTCCAGGGTGTACCCCTCCTGCCTCTATGGCTGGGATAGACTCGAATTAGGGAATAAGCAGGTATAGAAGATGAAAGAATCGATTTAGGTTAAGCTATCAAACTTATTTGTAACTGTGAAGCTGTGAGTCCAATGTACTTAACTAAAACTACAGTTGGAACAAAGGACTCTTTTTTTAATACAAAAGCATCACATTTTTTTAAGCTATAAAATATAAGATTAAAGCAAAGGAACTTACCTTTAGATCGTGTAGATTGAAGTTTGGTTAAAACTGACGCATTGCTACAGGTGGCGTTTATTTCCACGCTGGAGTGGTTTAATGAAGTCTCCACGGGCGTTTTGGCGCACGCCCACAGTGTACCATGACTTTCATTCATTTTGGAGAAATCCCTATTTTCCTTGTGGTTTATTTCCGAATAATCCCAACTAGAAGGATAAAATATCTAACTGACTTTCCTTAATCAGAAAATCACCTTCTGTGTAAATGAATCAGATCAGCTCGACTTTTTCAAAAGGTGAAAATAAGAAGGAGACCCTGGTAATATTCAGTCATCAGTACCGCAGAGAGATTCAGTAATGCGGAGACGCGTGACTCCGTGCGCGCATTCCTGAACTTCCTCTCACTGCGTCTGTGCGCAAAGTGCCGCGGCTTAGAGGCGCAAAACGCGGAGGATGTTCCCTCAGTATGTGTGTGTGCGCGTGCGTGCGTGTGTGTGTGTGTGTGTGTGTGTGTGTGTGCTCTTTCCTTTGGGGAGGGTCAGACGCGTGTGTTTATGTGTGTGCGCGCTTGCGCCCGCGCGTCTGTATTGTATCAAATACCGGGGACCAAATCAAAAACCGGGTTCCTATTTAATTATCTCGGAGTCGCGTTATTTTAGTGCACATAAACAATAATTATGTTACTAAAAGGTCCTGACAACGATATAGACAAAAACGCACGTGTGTGTGTGCGTGCGTGCGTGTGTGTGTGTGTGACAGGGGAACCTCGACGCTACAAAGATGTGCACTATTCATAATGATGGAATGGTCCTGTCTCAGGAGATCCCTTAAATCACACGGAGGATTTTCTTGGAGTTTTTAAAGGCCTGTGACGCCATCTAGTGGACAAAAGGCATTTCTGGAGGAAGAAAAAAAGAAGATGAAGAACAAAAACAACGAGCTTGTACATTTGGTTAAATACCACCAGGACACAGTAAAATCCGGGTTGTTGTTTTTTTTAATTATAAAAAAAAAAGTGCCTTTTTTTTCAAATTTCTTTATTTAATTTTTTTCTTAAACAAAATCTATACACATTTAAATTAAACTTATTAGCATCATCTATGGCTGCACCACAGTTATTTATGGCTATAAACCTTACATTTTTTATACTTTGTAAAAGATACAGGTAAGCATATGACTTTGCTTTGAAGTTGTGTGTGTATATTGAAATTTGCATGTATGTAGGTCTAATTTTCTGCTTCAACATATCAGTGTTCCATGGATAGCTAATAGTCCGCCAATAAGATAACGATTCTTAACCTCTTTCCAGAAAATCGGTGGAGGACCACCAACACCTCTGACTGAGGCCATGCAATCAGCACTGATCCGGACAGAGAGCCGCAGAATTTAAAGTGCCGCAGAAGTGCCTTTGTGTGAAGGTGATTGGTGATAAACAGAATTTCTCACCTAATTTTTCACAAATCTACAGCTAATTATTCAAAAGACAAAAGGAAAATATAGTTAATTTGTCATGCTAATATCCATGACTTGTGAGCTACAGTGTGATATTGTTGAACTAATTATTTTGTAGAAAAAAAAAAATTAACATGAAACAGTTGGCTAAGATTATTCGAATGAAAATATATTGGTAAGTAAATCAGAGCATTCTCGAAATATTCAGATTTCCTTTGGTAATTCCGACTTTATTCTAGTAATTTCAACTTTATTCTGATATTTTTTTTCTGGTAATTTAAAATTTATTCTCCTAATTTTGACTTTATTCTTGTAACTTTAACTTTATTTACTGCCCCTTGACAGTGTCCCAAACCCTAGAGGTATGAAGTGAACGAGTGGATATGTTAAAATGAACATAGGCACAGTACACATTCTTGGCTTATTTTTTATAATTAATATTTTTTTAATCCTGTAGTATTACTCTTCCTATTTAATCCTTGCCAAGCCTGTAAGAACACACCCTGAAGAGGATGCCAGGCCATCCATCTGTTGGAATGATTTTGGGAGTTGGCAGAGAAGTAATGTGGAGACACAGACATAGACTAACAGAAGCTTTGAGCTTTATATATATATATTAGTGTTTTCCTCATTTTAATTAACTTCCAATAATTTGTAAGATCCGAGTCGAGCTGCACTGAAGCTGTTCTGATGGACTCATACAGCACTTGTTACAAGGACACTTTATGTCAATTTATTTAAGTTTTAGTTCACTATCCACCTGTCTGACCTTGCAGAAAACCTAATCACAAGGACAAAAAGTGACTGAGGTTGTCTTTTCATTACCTCTGCAAAATTTGTACGTCTGATTTAACTGTTCATAAAGCATGAGAAAGAAAATTAGCACATAATTCTGGGTTGTGCCATGTTAATTTTTAACCAGAATTATAATATACACTTTTAAAACGAGTCATAGGTGACCTTAAGACAACAGAAAGGTAAAAAAAAAATACTAAACAGCTTTTGCTACACATACAGTATGTTATATAAACAAAAGTATTGGAACACCTGATCTTCACTGAGTAAAATAGATTTTAGAGGATTAATTCCATAGTTTTTTTTATTTAATAGATTATTTAAGTTTTGGCCGTCTAATGTAGGGTGAGGACTGGGGTGCAATGCATATCAAAATTTTTTTTTTTTTAAAAGCAAACAAATTTACATTTAAAAAAAAAATCCCAAATCCCTATAATACACGTTTACATGTTTACCTATCGATTTAGCAAGACAACGACACAAAGCATTTATCCGAATTAAACATAGAAGATGTTTCAGGAAGAAATGAATACAGGATGCATTTTTTAACAGTAAATATTCTAGTGTTAAAATAAAACAATGAGACTGCGTACTTATTTTTAAAGGGTGCCAATAATTCCGTTACAGTTTGAAGTGTGAGGTTTATCCTTTATTAACAAGTTTAAAACTTTCGGGAAAGCTGATTATCTACAGAAAAAAAAACATGTAAGTGATTGAAGCAGTACAACAAAACACTAAGGAAAAACAAACAAAAGTCTATAAAATTGCTACAATTTCTGCACCTACAATGGTGAGGGTGGTTGAATAAAAGTTTGTTAGTGCAGCCGTTTACGATTTACTTTTAATTACAGAGTCAATTTGTTTAACATGGGACAGGATCTGGGATTAAACTGCCGTTCGTTTGGTTGGAAGCTTCTTGCTGTCCGCCATGCCATTGAACCAGCTATGGTGTATCGGATGATGGATGCCTTGCTTCCTCCGCCGGGTTCGAGGCTTCATGTTTATGTAGTCATGCGGGGACATCTTCTCCTCTTTATTTAGACGGCACTGCAAATTAAGCACATTCTGCTACCTTACCTTCTGCTAACAACTTATATTTACACGTATCTGTTCTATACAACTGAGCAATTGGGAATTTAGAGGCAGCCCAGCAGTGGCAATTTGGTGGTTCTGTAAATTGAACCCAGATCCTCCAGTTGGCAGTTTAACATCTTAACCCCTGCACTACCACTTTGCAACATGTATATCATAAATGTTATAAAGGATAATAAAATCTAATCAGTTTGTAGTGGTTGTAAAACTGCAATCCTGGTAAAAACTGTTATAATAACTGTTATAAGAAGAATAAGAATAAAATGATCAAATTAAGCATAATTGTTATCTATGTTGAGGAACATGGTAGCTCAGTGTGTTGGACTGCTGGTCAGTAGGTCGTGGGTTTGATTCTTAACACCACCAACCTACCATTGCTGGGATCCTGTGCAAGGCCCTTAACCCTTAAATGCTTGCTTGTATACAAAAAATGAGATCTATCTAAGTGGCTCGGGATAAGGGTGACTTTTAATTTGGGGGCCCAGCGGTACTACCAATAAAACTGATTATTGCCAATCCTTGATTATTTGCACACCCCCATTATACCCATTAATTTGATTAGTTGTAGCTGCATTGCTTACATCATATAAATATGTAAAAAAAAACAAAAAAAACAATTGTCATTAAATGTACTCTTGGGGGCCCCCTAGTGGCCACAGTTCAGTTCAGATCGCTTTGGACAGACGATCATATTCATATAAAGTTATTTTTACGGCTTTTTTTGTGTAACACTATTATTGATAAAGTAATGCAAGTTAGAAGTTAAAAATTATAGCAATCATTTTAGTTATACTAGTATCAAAAATAATAATACTACTTAAACTACTAATTTGCTTTATCATTAATAGTGTTAAATAATAAATAAATAAATGAATAGATAAATAAAAGTTTATTTAATAACAATAATTATCGTTACAATGATGTTAATTATAGACACTCACCCTCAGTAATAATGCAATGCAAGTGATGAGAAGGCTGTACGCACTCAGTAGCCCAAGTGCAACCCACAGGGGCAGATGATTGGCAGAAGAGTCCAGTTTCTCCCTGTTCGGCACACACACATGGTCTACAAAAAATAAATACAGTACGTCTTACTCTCAGCCTTACACATTTGCAGGTTGCGTAGCAATTTTATC
This sequence comes from Bagarius yarrelli, assembly GCA_005784505.1. Taxonomy (NCBI): domain Eukaryota; kingdom Metazoa; phylum Chordata; class Actinopteri; order Siluriformes; family Sisoridae; genus Bagarius; species Bagarius yarrelli. Next base: position 5,048,032 of record VCAZ01000004.1, on the reverse strand, counting down.
ATTTAAAGCGAGCTAGAGAATGTATAGATTTTCTACACACTTTCAACGATCACGATGGTTTGAGGTTCCTCTCGGATGTTCTCCAGAGGAGGAGGGTAGGATTTTTTAGCCGTGCACGTGTACAAAGCTGTGGCATCCATAGTCACGTTGTAAAGTACAAAGTGAGTAAAATTGGTGCTGGTGTTGACATAGTGATTCATTCTGTTTTCAAGGTTGTCTAAGTTGATTATATGGGAGACATTCTTATATGTGATGAAGGCAACCTCATTTTGGCCTTTATACAACCTGAAACTCATCTCCACTGCTGAGAACCTGGGACAGGGTACAGACACATTGCTGTAGACTGCAACACGCTGGATTTCTGGAATATTGTCTGGGGAGGAAAAAGAAAAAGGTAAGAAAGAAGTAATTAAATTTTGAATGATATAGGCAAAAGTGGCAGAAGGGGTAAACTTCTGTGTGGAGTTTGCATGTTCTCCCTGTGCTTGCGTGGGTTTACTCCGGGTTCTCCAGTTTCCCCCCACAGTCCAAAAACATGTATGTTAGGTTGACTGGTGATTCTACATTGCCCATAGGAGTGAGTGTCTGTGTGTGTGGCCCTGTGATGGACTGGCGACCTGTCCTTTTCACCCTTTCAGAGACAGCTGGGATAGACTCCAGCAGATCCCTTTGACCCCGAATTAGGGAATAAGCAGGTATAGAAGATAAATGAATGAATGAAAGTTACGAATAAATTCTTTCATATCAGCAAAATAATGCCACAATAAAACTCTGTTTACCAGCCCTTGGGGTAGTGAATGTGTAGTTTTATGGATTTGCACATTTAATCCCAAAAGTATTAGTGAGTTCAGGCACTAATGTCGGGAGAGGAGGTCTGGGGTGCAGCCTGGTGTTTAGTGGGGTTAAATTAGAGTCAGATTTCTGTACAAAACACACAAGTTCTTCCATTCCAACCAGAACACCGTGTTTTTATAGATCTTAAAATGCTGTAAATTTATACTAAATAAGAATGTATAGTTGTTTTCTTCTTCTGTTACTACGTCTTTGTGAAACTGCAGCTGTACTCTTAAATCATCTCCTCTTCATAAGGAAAAAAACATTTCTCGCTAAAGGTTCACCACAACCCAACAGTTTCCTGTGTCCCTGAAACATTTCTCTTTATCTCACCTTATCATTTACCTAAAATATTGCTGACTTGAGTCTGTGAACATTTACTGGAAAGTAGATTTGTCTAGAAATATAATCACTAAAAAGATCAAAAATGATATTTTTGCAAGTGGTAGAAAGGTTTAAAAACGAAAGCTCGTCCGCTACACCGCCTACAACTTGTTAAAGAAACCAAGCTCTGCTGATGGGACAATAAATTTTTTTATCACATATGACAGACTTGTTCCAAAACACTCTCTCCCTCTCTCTCTCTCTCTCTCTCTCTCTCTCTCTCTCTCTCTCTCTCTCTCTCTCTCTCTCTCTCTCTCTCTCTCTCTCTCTCTCTCTCTCTCTCTCTCTCTCTCTCTCTCTCTTTCTCTCCCCCCAATATGTTTACAGACTAGAATAAAATGGAGAAATCGCGTCACTGAAATAGAACAAAGAAGAATGTAAGGAAAGCCTGAATCATCAGTTCACGGAAACTCTGCTACACACCTGTAACTGAAATTAACATCTTAAGTTTAGCGTGATAATAAAAATGATGATGATCAAAATCATCGCTGTATAAATTTGAATCCTTTTTTAAAGCAAACTTAACAATGCAAAAAAAAAAAAAAAAAAAAACATTTGTAAAAATAAAAATACCTCAGGAAAAAAAGATGATGACAAATATAAAAAATAGAAAATGCTATTCTTAAAAAAAAAATTAAATAAAATTCTTTAAACAGTGAAGAATTATAGTAATTAAATAATTAAAGTTTTGCATGTGAATACCATTTAAATTCAAACTCAAAAAATTCTAATCCAACTTAAGCCTAGATTCCTCTTTGCATTTACATGATAATTACATTTCTACATAATACATTTACAGCATTCAGCAGACGCCCTTATCCAGAGCGACTTACATTCATCTCTTCTATACCCCTTGCTCAGGGGTCCAACAGTAGTAACTTAGTGGTGCTAAGTGGTATTAAACCCAGATCTACCAATTAGCAGTCCAATACTGACCTTCTCATGGTGGATTAAATAAGAATGACATTTTATCTTTATCCGTATCTTTAATATATTAACAAAAGACTTTAAGACTCACATTTCCACTGGCACTGTTTCTCAGGGAGCGCACAGCTAAAGAGGAAAATAGGCAGGAGGGTCACACACAGCGAGGAAGTCTTCATCTCCTCTTACGCACTTTCACCACCAGTCTGCAGCCCACCTGTTTGCTCGAACAAATGTAGCAGTGCGAAAGGATTTTTGGATTCTCAGATTTTCCTTAAATCCGATACCAAAGTGAAATATGAGTGCTCCTGTTATTCAGTACCCCAAACAAACACTACTGATTTTCCCTACTAACACCGAGTTTAGTTAAATCATAACACACCAGTAGAGCTTACAGTCTTTCTGTAAAGTGAAGCGCTTCGTGCAGAAACCACACTGTGACACAGCGAGAGCACATCCCCATACAGCATGCAGGAGGTTTCCGTCCCTCTCCCTGAACACACACAGAATACATACTCGTATTTAGTTTGCCTCATCTCATTTTTTGGATCTCAAAGAGACCCTTACAGTGAAGTGGGTGGCTGAGTCACTTGCTCTTGTTAAATTACACATGGGGTAATAGTGTACAACTATAGGGAGATTTTTTTTTAAACTTTGGGTTACATTAGAGTTAAACTTAAATTCATTTTAATTCAATTCAAATTTTCTGCTTTGAAAGCCAGAGATAAAGAGTACCATCATTTACAGGAATTTTAGATGTATTTATTTCATATAATTTTTATTTTATTGCTGCCTTTGTGGCTGCTTTAAGTTTATAAAAGACTTGCAGTTGTAGCAAAGAAGACAAAAGTCATAATCAAGCTAAGACTGCTTTTCAGCATTATTTATGATGTGTAATTTATACCCATCTATCCATCCATCCATCCATCTATCCATCCATCCATCCATCCATCCATCCATCCATCAATCAGTCCATTAATCCATTAATCTCCCTGTGCTGGCATGGGTTTACTCCGGGTTCTCCGGTTTCCTCGCATGCAAGCACAGGGAGAACATGCAAACCAAAGATACGAACCTGGGAGGCAACAGTGCTAACCATTAACCACCATGCTGCCCCTCTATCCACACATGTTCATAAGTAATCAAAAAAATTTAAATTTATTTTAAATAGAATCATGGTAAATAAATATATAGTACAGTATAAATATAAAATTAGTTTATGGTATTTATGATAGCAGGTCCATCTTAATATACACATAACCTAAATAAGGGCCCCGAAAGGGTAAAAATAATAACTTTTTTCATATATTTGGTTAAATGTAAAAATGATTAGGCTTTTTTTGTGTTAGGTTTATTACACCAGTTACCAATACCTGTGTTTTAAATTTATTTAGGTATAAATTAAATTGTCAAATCGGTAGTAAAGTAAACAAAAACTTATTTTTTGTTAGTGTATTAACAAAATAATAATAATCAGTATATTAATAAAATCAGTTTTATATTCAAAAATTTAATTGAGTTTATTCTGCCCTATTTGTGTGCCTGTGTGATCACATGGCAGGTTGAACGCCGCCACACTGGCATGCGCCTTGCAAATGTTTTTGCTGCATTTCCTGCACTGGGCTTTTTCTGCCTTGTGGTGCAGAGTTGGGATTCAACCTGTAACTAGGCTTGTTAAGAACTACCAAAAAAATCGACACTAGCTATTTTTTATCACTGGTAAAAAAAGGGGTTTCATTTTTTAGCATGGGGAATAAATTTACGTTGTTTAGCATGAATGTTTCAGAGTAATCTAACACACAAACTTACACAAATTTAATTTTCTTCTCTCTATATTAGAGCTTATAAATGAGAAAGCTCTGTGAATTACTGTGAAGACTGGTTTTTATTGTTTGTGATAGCTGATGAGACAATTACATTCCAATAATTTACTTTAAATAAATAATGGACTGGTTTAATCCTAACACACATACTTGCTTTTTTATCCGTGTGGTTTAATTTGGTGTTAAAAACCTTCTTGTTCCCTGAGAAATAATAAAGTCAACATTATCATCAAATCTGCTGGCATCAAGAGCTAAAAATCCTCAGTTACATCACTAACATTGATCATTTATGTCATCTAAAATTGTTTTTTTAATTAATGTTTTTTTTTAATCTTGCTTATAAGGTTATTTTTGTTTTTACCTATTTGTGTTTCAAGTTTTATGTGTGTCATAATTTATCCACTCCTCTAAAATACCTCGAATCTCATCCTCCCAGAGCAAATTATTAGTTCCACATACTTATTTATTTGACTGCATTACTATTTTAGAGCATCTTAAGTAGCTCTATGGCACTAAACTACACAACAAGGGTTTCAATTAGAATAAACAACACCCAAGATCCAACATCCAACAAATTCAAAAGAGACTAAAAGATAAACATAAACTAAAAATTGAGACATGCCTTTAATTTAAATTAACATATTACATAAATAATAAATAATATACTAATTAACTATAAAACATTTTAAAAAGTCATTTATTTTAAATCTACATCCTGAATTTATATATTTCCAAAATGCTGCTTTGCCCTTATATCCATTGTGAAAAGTGCTACACAAATAAAAATTAAATACATTCTTATTACATTTTACATACATACATTTCTAGCATTTGTCAGGCGCCCTTATCCAGAGTGACTTTTTATTTTATTTATACAACTGAGCAATTAGGGGCCTTGCTTAGGGACCCAGCCGTAATAACTTAATTGTGTTTCTAAATCCAACCCACAATCTTATTACTACATTTACATACATACGTTTACTGAGGGTTTTTATACAAGTGTATTATCTAGAATCGCTTAAAGGGCACTTGTGGACTGTGCCCTCCCAAAAAGTCTGTTGTTCCCCCACTGTTTTTAATAAAAATCAACCTGTTTCTCTGATTGGTTGCATTTTGTCTCATGCGTCATTAAGTCTATTAAAAAGTACACAGAGTAAGTAGTAAACACAAAACGTTGTGCGTTTATTTCAATTTTATTTGTAATTTTTTTTCTTTGTATTTTTATTGTAACATTATCACAGCATATAATTGTTAATTAGTAGTTTTTTGTTGTAATATTGGTTAGTTTTACTTTACAGGAAATGAGCTGACAGTCTGTAATGGTTGTATAAGTGTGCATTTGCACTGTATGGCTTGTTTTTATGCCTTGTTTATCAACAATAATTTATCATTATTGTTGCTGAAATTATTGTGTGGCGCTCTCATTGGAGGTCATGTGCCACCTTGTTAATTATGGTCTGGCTCCGCTCTGGTGTTATACTTTAAAAAAAAAGGAAATACAGGTCATTTAATTACAACCTGTTATACATCCTGTTATAGGTTCACGACAAAAGCGTATGTAGCTAAAAAAAAAGAGAGAAAAATAAAGAGAAAAAGAGAAAGGGAGATAAATAATGTAGGTCACGTGAATCTGTGAGGAATCTGTGAGATCATTACAAAACAAAACCCCTCCAAACTTATAATTCTGCAGAACTGATGAACTCTGTGGTTTGATATAAAACAGTTGATTTATTAAGGAAATGACAGTTGATGTTTCAGAAAGTGAACATAAATCAATACTACTCATAGGAGGTTCTGCAGGTCTTCAAGCACACACGCATGTAGGAAGTCTTTCAGCTGAGACTTCACATCACACTTCCTGTTTTTACGGTTGACATCTTGTTGAAACGAGTTGCAGGTTGCATGCTGCTTTTTGGAGGTGTGCACCTACACATGGCTTGCAGCACTGATCTGCATTAGAGTAAAGGAGAGAGTCTACATATTACATGTTTAGCCTTTACTATGAATGAGGCTAGAATAAAAACTGGTGCTCTGCGGTTTTCTGAAATCCTATTTGGTTTTTTACTAAATAAAGATTGGTTTCAGACCCCCCTGTGTAATGACACCCCCTCACTTAATTTCCTGTTTTAACCGCATGTGGGTCTGTACTTCCTTTTTACTGTCTTTTTATTTAGGGCTAAAATGGAAAGTAAACTGAGAAACCTTCCAAATATTATTTTTTAATTGCTAAACAGTTATTATTTATAATAAGCCCTTTTTATCTCTTTATTTTCTGTCATCCATAATGCACAGTTATTAGAACTGGTTATTTAATGCATTACATATTAATAAAACGTATTTAAATTGCATTTAGACTTTTAACATTAAGTAAAGTAATGTATATTTTGATTTAATAATTTTTTCTTTAATTGGAGTCATTAAGAACGTTACACTTTATGTTGTGCTGTGTATAATTATGTATGTGACAAATACAATTTGAACTTAAATAAATGCTGTTAGGATTTTTATATTGTTTATTTTTGCAACGTCTTCTTATCACTTAGCTTTAAAAAATCTGAGGTAAAAATATATGGGAGGCAGGACATTAGTGAGGTGTGCAGTAGGTCAGAAAGAGGAGTTCAAAGTGGAGGTGGTGGTGAGACCAGCTATGATGTATGGTTAAGAGACAGTGGTGAGACCAGCTATGATGTATGGTTAAGAGACAGTGGTGAGACCAGCTCTATGATGTATGGTTTAGAGACAGTGGTGAGACCAGCTATGATGTATGGTTTAGAGACAGTGGTGAGACCAGCTATGATGTATGGTTTAGAGACAGTGGTGAGACCAGCTATGATGTATGGTTTAGAGACAGTGGTGAGACAACTATGATGTATGGTTTAGAGTCAGTGGCACTAGGGAAGAGACAGGTGGCAAAACTGGAAGTAGCAGAGCTGAAGATGTTGAGGTTTTATTTGGGAGTGACGAGGATGGACAGGATTAGGAACGAGTTTATCACGGGGGCAGCTCATGTTAGATGTTTTGGAGAGAAAGTTGGGGAAGCCAGATTGTGGTGGGTTGGACATGTACAGAGGAGGGATAGTGAATATATTGGTAGGAGAATGTTAGAAATGAAGCTACCAGGCAGAAGACAAAGAGGAAGAGCAAAGAGGAGGTATACGGATGCGATAAACGAGGACATGAAGTTAGTGGGTGTGAGTGAAGAGGATGTAGAGAATAGGGTTAGGTGGAGACAGATGATTCGCTGTGGCGACCCCTAAAAAAAGGGACTAAGATAAAAAATATACTTATTTATTTATTATCTTTAATTAATGTATGGTTTTATTTGTGTGTTATAAATAGAAATTATTAAGTAAATAATAAAGAAATAGGAAAAAGAGTAATAAAATCATAAATTTATTTTTGTCCTTATTTGTTTTGTTTTTTTTATTAGAATTCCACAAGGTTCTGTTCTAGGACCGCTGCTTTTATGTTATCTCTGTAAACAATTATACGTAAATATGTAAACACACCCTAAATTTGACTGAAAACAGGCACAAATTAACCATTTAAAATTCACTATTCAGGAATTACTGTTACACTTTTTATTTACACAATTTACACATTTTTGCTATTCACACGTGTTATAGCCACTCAATGGCTTTGAACTTTAGATAGCGTTAAACTGCAATTAATACGAAAGACGTTTCAAGTAAACAGCTTATAACTTTAACAAAATATTTAAATCTAAACGAACCTAGATAATAGTGAGCTCTTTTTGAGTCTGGTTCTTCTCAAGATATTTATCTTCATATCAGTTTTTTGAGTTTTTTGCTTGTCCTGGGAGATCATTTATACATTGCAAATTTAGATGACGAATATATATAACTAGATATTGCTAACACTGTTTACTAGATAAATAAATGTAAATTGACATGAATTGTTTGCAGGAGAAGTTGCGCAGGATACCTTTATATCCACTAGGCGGCGAACTTTCCTAGTATACTTTCTGTCTTTCTGGGTTGAATTCGTGTCTGCTTGACTTCTTAACAAAACACCTTAATGTATATTAATGGTAAAATCTGAATTTTTACAATAATTAAAATAGCTGGGCGTAGCTAGCTTAAAATTATTTTAATTATGCATGGCAGTTTAGTTTTTAAATTAGTTTTACATTGTGTTTATATTACAACTAGCATCATGCTTTAACTTTCTTTATTACAGTGTAATAAAACCGTGTGTGCTGTAACGATGCTGTTACGATCCTAACTACCTCAACAACATTTACATTTATAGAATTTGGCAGACGTCCTTATCCAGAGCGACTTACATTTATCTCTTTTATTCAACTGAGCAATTGGGGGTTAAGGGCCTTGTTCAGGGGCCCATTTCTAACTTTAGATGAACTCTTCATACTACAGAAAATACAGCCTGTATAATTTCTCATTGCCAATTTTTAGAAAAAACTAATAATAAGGCTTTTAAGCATAATCATACTTGCTGTGTGTGTGTGTCATAAAGTTATTTTTTTTGTGACATTAAGTTAAAGAATAAATTTTGTCTAAGAATTTTTTATACCAGCAGCACGGTGGCTTAGTGGTTAGCACTGTTGCCTTACAGCAAGATTGTCCAGGTTCGATTCCCAGGCAGGAGCCTTTCTGTGTGGAGTTTGCATGTTCTTCCTGTGCTTGCGTGAGTTCACTCTGGATACTCCGGTATTCTCCCACAGTCCAAAAACATGTATGTTAAGTTGATTGGTAATTATAAATTGCCCATAGGAGTGAGTGTGGCCCTGTGATGGACTGGCGACCTGTCCAGGATGTACCCCTCCTACCTTTCACTCCTTTTAGAGACTGCTGGGATAGACTCCAGCAGAACCCCTGTGACCATGAATTAGGGAATAAGCGGGTATAGAAAATGAATGAATGAATTTAAACCATGATTCTGTAAAATATTGGTGACAGTGTTGTTGTTGTTGTTGTTGTTGCATTTATTGCATTTATTGTTGTTTCGATGCATTTATGAAACACTGGAAAATCGTCACTAACTAGTGGAGGCAATGAGGGACGACAGTGACAACACCAAGAACAGGCCGTCTCTCCAGAACAAATAAAAAAGGCCAAGATTAAAACGGAGGCCGTAGCAAAAACTGAGAAAAATCTAGAAAATCTGGAAAGTGCTGGTTCCTCTCTGCATGTCATAGTTTCCTTTTATATTCTTCACATATATAACTGTAGTAATGTGCAGAGATGTTCCTAATAAAGTGGATGTTGTTTGTATACTTTACGTCTTTGTATTATCCGTATTTACTGCTCATGCTTTCTTACACAGTTTTAGTGTCAACTGCTCAGTAATTCATATTGATATCTGTTCTACCCTGACTAACGATGTATGTAATAAAATTATTCCGGGGTAAGAGATCTGTAGCAATATTGGAGGAAAGAAAGAAATAACACTACCTGTTGAAAATGTGCCGAGTTAGTTACATTTACAGCATTTGGCAGACGCCCCTATCCAGAGCGACTTACATTTATCTCTTTATACAACTGAGCAATTGGGGGTTAAGGGCCTTGCTCGGGGGCCCATTGGTGGCATCTTGGTTGTGGAGGAAATCAAACCCTGATCTTCCAATTAGCAATCCAACACCTTAACCACTGCGCTACCACAAATACTTACCCTGAAATACCGTACATGCAAAAGCTTGTTAAAAGTTTAGTTAGGCAAGGTATGTTACTATTACATTTCTAAAGTATTTCTATTTTATTCCTATTTTTAAAATTTTGTTTATTGTGTCACAATGAAGGTGTAAAATAATGCCACATGATTGACATTTTTTTATTCAATGCATGAAAAAATTGCCGTTTCCAACTGGGTGTGTAAACTATCTTTCAATCCACTATACAGTAAATCAGCTCATCTACAACTTTATTTGAAATACAGATCTAATGTCTTTATAATCTAATAATCTTTTCTTCAGTCCTAATCTGCCGCAGGTTGTTCATCATATTACATATTTCTGTTATTGCTATTCTTCTCTTTAGATCCCACTAAAGCTGATTTATATGAACTTTGGTTTATGTACAGTATGTGTGTGTGTGTGTGTGTGTGTGTGTGTGTGTGTGTGTGTGTGTGTGTGTGTATACATTGCCTTGGGGTTTCTTCTAATTCTGGAATAAAGTTTTGTGGGATAATAATTATGTCCTGACTTCCATGTCAGCAGGATTGTCTTTTAATATTTAAAATAATTTATTATAATGTTTTTCAACTTTGCCTGTATTCAGTAATTATGCACACATATTGGTAAGACACACACTATAGTATATATTAACAGTCATGCAGTACTTATGTCACCACGTTCATAATTAAACCAGCAGTCGTTGCTTTGTATTATGTCTATTTGTATATCATTATTTATAATGTTTATAACATATACAGACATAAAAAGCATTACACAATATGTTTTATGTTTGGGAATGTGACTAATCACATAAATTTCTTTAGTTTTATAATACCAGAAGTCGACTATATGGCCAAAAGTTTCTGAAAACTGTACCAGCACTCCTGCATAAGAGTGCCTTTTCCACAAACTAGGATGTGTCTATATGATGTACTATTAAATTATTTGTCTATTGTAAGTAAAATGGCATTTACACTAACATAAGTCTGTTTCGTTTCTATCCTGAGCTCACCGTCGCCACCAGATCCAGTCTGTATTCAGTCCAGTTGGTGGATCAGCACAGAGACAATAAGCCCTAGAGGCAGTTTCCCAGGAATGACCTTGTCTTTAAGATGGCTATCCAGACAAGACAATGAAAACATTGCTGCAGCATGGAATAACCTGCCGGTTTGTCCAGTTAGAGAAGAAATGACCCCCTTTGACTGAACCTGGTTTCTCCCAAGGTTTTTTTTCTCCATTTTGTCACCGATCGAGTTTTGGTTCCTGTCGCCTCTGGATTGCTTAGTTGAGGACTGCTAATTTACAGATATTAATTAAACTGAACTGAGTGTTTTTAGTGAGTTTTCACTGTATTGTCTTGTTTTTTTTTATAATTTAAAGCTGCTTTGACAGAATCTTGACTTGCTATCATTAGCATCCTGCTACTGACCTGCTCGTCTGACTTTCCAGTTCTGGTTAAAAGCTCCCAACTCCAGATCCTTTATGTCTTCTCTCCACTTCTCTTAAGTGTCCTGCACAAAGCCTTGACTCTGACTGAACCCTATTAAACACTCTTGGGATGAACTTTAAAGAATGACTGCAAAGCATTTCCAGAGGTGTGCAGGTTTTTATAGGAGTAATTTGTGATTTTTTTTAACGGTTTGCAAAAGAGGCAAATGTAACTCGCACCTCAGTGCTTTATCATGGATTTCTAGCTCTGCGTTGGGAGATGCTGTTGGTTTTTCTGAGATTGTAGTGAGTAGGTTAAGAGGTAAGTGCTCTCTTTACACCCACATACATAAAAAGAACTCACTCATGCCTATAAAACAGACCGATAATTCTATTGTCTGCCTGCTCGGCTCTCGTTATCACCCATGCCAATGCTCTCGAAGACAATTAAGCTTATGCTACAAGGTCAAAGGTTAGAAGTGTTTATTGAGGCATATTTAAACTGGTATTGCATCATGTGACTGTTTTATAGCCACCACTTTTCATAGAATCCTTTAATCCACGGCAGTGCACAAAAAAACTCTAAAAAGCACTGACCAAGTGGCTGTGAATACAAATTGCATTTACAGCATTATTAAGATGCCCTTGGGCAATTGGGGATTACGGGCCTTGCTCAGGGGCCCAGCAGTGGCAATTTAGTGGTGCTGGGAATTTAACCCACAATCTTCTAATAAGCATTTCAACACCTTAGCTACTGGGCTACCACTTCTCCAAATTTATTTTTATCCAGTTGTTCCAAATATCCAAAAAAAATAAAATAAATGACAGCGAGCTATGTAATAATTTTAGACTTTATTGTAGATTTTGTGGGTTTCAAAGAACATTTACAAATATTATGTTTTATACAAGGGCCAACACTTTTTGGAGGCCCCCAGAGATCTGTTTTATTAGTAGTAACAGTGCGGAATGAGTGTGGTAGGGGGCCCAACCTTATATTCTTTCATAGGGCCCAAAACGGTTAGCAGCACCCCGCTAGTATTTACATTTATGGCATTTTGGCAGACACCCTTATTTTATTAGTAGTAACAGTGCGGAATGAGCAACTTGGCAACTCCAATCCCCAAAACCTTAACCACTAAGCTACCACTTCCCCACTATTAAGTAAGACAATAGCGGAACCTCAGTCAATGACCGCAGATGGGCAGTTGCGCTTGCACCCAACCCCCTGGACAGCCCTACTTCTATCATTTCCTTTTCTTGTTATGTATAGCGATCTGAATTTCGATACCAGTCCATCAACAATAATTGAAAATGCTTCAGCGCTGTATTGTTCTTTTCCTCAGCTATTTTTGGCCAGTTTGGGATTTCTTTTCCACTGTGCCGCATTAATTCCAGTTCACCACACAGGACAGCACCAGAGATCCAAACTTCCCAGTGCATGGCCTGCACACTCATTCCAACCTCTCATTAAAAAATCCTGTGCTTCCTTCCAACAGAATATAAAATTAAGCACTAAGGCATCTCCAAAGCAAGCACACCAAACTTCTACGGTTTAAATTAGCTTATAAGTAAAGTTTCATAATATTTTTTATTATTTTTTATAAGTATTTTTGCTTTATTATAGCGTGCAGTGCTTACCAACAAACCAGTGTATTTTTTTCATCCTTGCCAACACATTGTTTAATTACAGGCCACCGGGGAAAGGAACCTTATATTATACAGCATGTGAAAGAGGGAAAAATGGCCTTCGAAAAATATTTGACATCTGGCCACATGTTTGTAGCAAACAGTCCTCATGCAAACATTGAAAATAATTGTGTAAAATTCTATTTTTGGTTCTTAAAGAGTGTTAAAATGATCTTTAGGGTTTTGGAGCAGTCATGTGACTAGTTAAACTAAGGGTTAATGTTACACAGTTCAATCCCATGAAGCTGCATTAAAATTCCAGACTGAGACAGTATGAGTATAATCCAGACAGGTACAGAACATAGGAGAGAAGGATGGAGGTTCATAGAGCCAGCAGCGATGTCCAGTTCTTGCCAAGCATAGAAGAGTGGGCAGACAGATATTGCAGGTGGGCAATTTTTGGTGGTGGGGTTGAGAAGATAGATCCTTTGTAAAATTCAACTAATTAAATGATGGCATAGCAAACCTTGCTTGGGGGTGTTTAAGAAGACATTATATTAAGTCAATATAACCACAAATATGTTTTTAAAATGTTAAACAAAGGGTTATTTTCACCATTCAGAATGTCTAATGACTGGACTTTTAAACACAAATTCAGGCAATATTATAATCTCTTAAAAGTTGGAGTGAAGTCTAAAGTCTGGGCCAAAATTAAATATTCAAGTAATATTTTGAAATGAGAAATTGAGTAAACATTTAAATATCCGTGGATTTTTATTGTGGATGGATGAATGGATGGATGGATATGTTATTATTAGGACTTTTATTCAGGAGTCAGGGGATGATGGATTATGGTCACTTTTGCTGGATCCACTTACAGGCTTTTTTAAAGTCACTAAAATCGATGCATTGCATTTGGAAGCAAATATTTCCACATTTTATGAATTGCGTGAATGTCTCTATCGGCTTTTCCTTAATCTTTGACTGCCCATGCCTAGGGCCAGCCCTGACTTAAGATAGATAGGAGGAGGATCCTGGAAAGAGGCAACTAACAAACAGTTCTTTTAATAGCACAAGTAACAAGTCTAGCATAAACCTCATTGTTTTAGACCAGACAGTAACTGTGTGCACAGAGTGCTCTTTAATAAAGGGGTGAGTGAGTGCAGAGTGATTAAGGGATGAATTACAGGTGTCATGCATTAGAATTCTGGTCATTATCTGTGTTGTGTGATGTAAGAATTTCGATTGGGCAGATTTAACCAGCTTGTTTTTTCTGATTTTTTTAAACAAGTTTTGTACCTTTTGTTCCTTCTTTGTGTTAAAACAGTTATTACTATAGCAGGATCATCATATAAAACATAATATTAAAAAGATAAGTAATCTGCAATTTGTATGCAATATTTGTTTATTTGTTTGTCTGTATTTTATGAATAGGTTAGGAAAGTAGGACAGCAGGGTTGAATTAGATGATTGAAGTATACAATGTGCTGACTGATGGGTAGCTCCTGCTAACTAACCCTGACACCTCCTAGTGTCAGGGTCAAAGGTGAACAGCTGTCACACATGCTCAGGTGACCAATGTCTCAGAATGAAAGTGACGTTCCTAGGATTAAGCTCGGAACCCAGAACCCAGTCTTTTTTTTTGTTTTTATCCAGAACTACAAATAAAAGAGTGCATGTACGTCATTTAGCCATAATCAGAATTCATTGCTCAAAAATCTCTATTAGAATATCTTAAAGGAAGCGATGGTACCCATAAATAGCTTAGTCACTCGACTTAACTTGCAAAAGCCACCCGTGGCTCCCCTGCGCCCTGAGAATTGCGTAAAGAGGAGGATGTGAACCAAGATGGCTATCAGGGTGAGGGGGAGTAGAATGCACTTTCACCCCTAACCTTAGACCCTTGTTACTGTGATCCTGTCTGACCCCCACTGAGGGAGAAAGGCAGATAAGGAGACAGGGAGCAAGCTTGTCTGTAGAGTAGAAGAATGAAAGACTGAAAAAAGACGTGCAGTTGTTGCAGACTGTAATGTCCGGTAATGAATGTGTGTTTGTTTCAGCTAAGAATTATCCTGAATTGTGGCGTTTTTAATTAAAAAATAAAAAATATATATATTTAAAAAATAATATTTGACTACTATATATAATACAAATATGAGATTCAAAAAATGTCTACTTAGTTGAAGGTATATATATATATATTTTTTTTTTTTTGACTGCTGTATCCCATATCACACAAAACACACTTTCCAGGAAATAGTAATGACGTCTGTGGATGTGTTTCCTGTGTGAATATCCTTTAAGGACAGATGTTTCTTAACATGAAAGATGTTTCCTAACAAAGCTTTTTTTATAAAACAAAAATATAATTTAAACAAGTTTTTAATTACTTTTAACATATTTTTGTGAGCATGACTAACTATATTACCCATTTGCTATCTTTCTAAAAATACAGCATAAAGAATAAAGCTATTACTTTTAATTAATTTCAATGTGTGTAATTTTTATATATATATATATATATATATATATATATATATATATATATATATATATATATATATATATATATATAATTACACACACTAAAATTATTCATATATATATATGATATATATATAATATTTTGGACGCATTTCATTTAAAAAGTGTTCTTTCTAGATAGATAGTTTTTTTGTTTTTTTAATCTGCTAATAAAAAAACTTTGGGAACAAACTTTTATAACTTTAAGCCTGAAGCATGTGTGATATCCATCCAATTGACATTATGCCACAGGCTTGTGATGTCATTGACCAGGAAGTTATGTTATATAAGCATAAGTCTGCATTCAGCGTGGGCAGGGACGCTGTCATTGTGCCATAGCGCCAGGCCGCCATAGCGCCACGCCGCCATAGAGCCAAGTCACTGTCCCATGCATGTGGGACCCAATGTGACGCAAGAACCCTGGATCCTGGGGTTGTTGCCATGTCTAGATTGTAAATCCGGACAAATATATGTGGAGAGGACCAGCCTGCTACATTACACATGTCCGCCAGAAATACTCCCATGGCCAGGGCCCCATATCTATTTGATTGCACATCGATTTCCTCCTGGACCGGATTTGCCCTTGGTGTTTGGCACATAGTGATGAGCTACCACTTATATCCCTACTGGAAACAGTTAACTGCTGTTAATGTTAATTGCTAAATCTTCAGTACAGTGTTAGTACAGAATAAAAAATTACAAACACTGAGTAGTTAAAACACTGAGTAAAATGTTTGTTCCCTAATAATACTCCTTTTTTGCTTTCTTTAAAAAAAACTATTTTAAAGAGACGGAGTACAGAAATTACTAACCATAACCCTAAACTCTAACCCTAACCCCGAGTATTTGGTTTCGGTAATCTATAAAAAAAAATATAAAAATATTTAGACAAATACATGTGTAATTGTGTGTTATTATAAAAAAAAAAAGAAAAAACATTTAAAATTGTTTGTATTTTAGCCACATTTTATTCGCTGATAACTGAGAACAGTCTTTTCTGCTGGTTTTATTCAGATGCCTTGTCTTCTGAAACAAAAAGGAGTTAACACAAGTAACACTAGTAAGCGAACCATCATGCATAAGTGAACACTGGTATTCAGTGTCCTCTTCTGCAGTGTCGCATTGATACTTAACCCTTACTTAATGCTTCACCAGGCTTTTTGTGCCAAAACTGAGAAGCGCCATAATCCGAAAAGAGATTTTTTAACACTCCTTTAATCCTCTTTTAGAGCCAAAAAAGGACAAAAGGGAAAAAAAAGAGATCAAGACAAACAATTGCTTGCGAATTTCTGTGTCTAAAGGGAGAGCATTTTCCCACTGTAGGGTTTTCTGACAAATAAAATCAAATCCAACATAAACATTTATTCTATCAGAGTGGCTTTAGAAATATTCTGGGAATTATTGGTTATAAACCGAAATGCAATTTATGCTCTGGAATAAGACGAATAATTAGTTTTTTTATTCTGTGGAAAACCCCTCCAAATGAAGCACCAATAATAAAGCTGCATGAGATAGTATTGTATTGACAGTACCTGAACATTACACCACCATAACATCAAACTCACTAGCTCACACACACATGTCTATCATACCACAATACATATAATCATACATACAAGGAATCTCCGGCTCTGGTTTTTTGTTTTTTTGCATATGAATACTGTGGGTTCTGAATGCATCCAGTCAGTATAGGATCTCAGCTTTCAGAGTCCAACAGAGACAAGGAGGGACACAAAGAGAACTTTACAAGAGGAACTCCCTCAAAGACATTCCTTTAATCCCTTTCATCAGAGACATGGAAAGAGCTAGGGAAGTTTTGTGAGAAATACATTGTGAAAGGATTTTTTTGGTTAAAATTTAATAATATAATAATTTAATAAAATACTTATTGTAGATTAACATGTAGTGAAAATTCTTTTGGTAAATAATTTATTAAACCTTCATTATAAACCTTCATAATCACAAATTAGAACAAAAAGTGGATTAATGCCATACATAAAATCCCTCAAATGAATAAAACCCAGTGGCCTGCAAGACCTTCTCTGTCCTAAACACTACCAGAAGAACTGACTTACATTTACAACCTAAATTCCAATATTTGTTTCATGAAATTATATTAATTTGTTTAATAAATTAGAGTTTCTCCTGCTGCACTGCTTCCAGTACGTGTATGTGGATGTTAGATTTTTTTGTCCAATCAGATTTCAGCCTCTATGTGCTGCCATGTTAATCTTAATTTTGCACAGTGCCTTCAAAATTACACACTGTACAGAGAAAAAGCTATAGAAGTGTCCACTTGTTGTGTTGCAGCGTTTTCCATCTCTCTTAGTTCATCATCTGTATATTCCTGTTAGAATAAGTAAGTCTTTAAAATAGTGCTAAAGTGTGTATTTTGATAGCTTTCATACAGCATGCACCTCCAAGTGTAAGCAAGGCACAAGGCACAACACATACGAGTTCAACGTTATCACACCGGATCTGGGTCAGCGACAGCGCCAGAATATGCATACGTCATGATAATCTCGTGCATGTGCATCTACAAGTGACGTAGTAGAGACAAAAACATGGAATTAGGTCATTTATTCTGTTTTCTTTGTGCAAAAATAAATTCTTGTTGCTTTGTCGATCATCTTAGTATTTGTTTGGGAATTGAACGTGGTAGTTACCTTACTGTCTATGGGAGGGTCAGAGAGCCCTCAGATTTCATCTAAAAAAACTAACATTTTGTTCCAAAGATGAAAGACGGTCTTTTGGGTTTGGAACAACATGAGGGCTAGTAATTGATAACAGAATTTTAAGTTTTGGGTGAACTTTATCTTTCATACTATAGTGCACTGCAGTAGATACTGTACTATACTACACTATACTACAATTTACTACAGCTTACTAAAGTAAATCATCTCTTACACAGAATGTTTATATTGACTGTCTTTAGTAGTGTGTTAGTACGTGTCATCGGCTTTTTTATTTTTGCTATAAACAAGACAATATAATGATGTAGGAATTTAAGGTATCGAAGGAAATGTATCATATTGTTATAAGCCATCATAAAACTCCATCCCCCATGCTAAAATGTCTTTATCTGCAACATTACTTTTAGTTTTATAATAGGCAAAAGACAGTGAAATAAATTTTTGATCGACGTGGTCTCTTTTTGACCCAGGCCTAAATCATGATGCCACAAAGACAGAATAAATATAGGGACCCAGCGACAGGACTATAAACTAAAGCAGGCAGTTATTGATCAAGGCATTTTCCCTGTCATTTGATGAGGACCTGGTGGACGTGTAATACGAACACACGGACAGGAAAGACAACCTTTTCGGTGGACAGTGCTTTAATATGACACCATGGGGGGATGTCTGAGAGCTCCCAGGTCACAGACTGACACTCCAAAAGGCCTCCAGTGACACCCTGCACAAATTGATTGCTCACACCTCAGAGAGCTTACTCTCACCACATTAACTTCACACTTAGCCCAGATATTCACTTTCAGCATGCATTCGTCTGCGCTGTCCTCTGAAAATAGACCAAACCAGCAGGCATGCAATAAGGTCCCAGAATAAAATGTAAACAGAAGATGGATGTGAAACCAAGCTTTGTTAAAGAAATAAAATACACATATTCATATCGAATAAGTCATTGGAATAATAACGTGACTAAGAGATGTGTTAAATATCTACACTACAAAAACACTATATGGGCAAAATTTTGCGGACAACTTACCATCACACACGTAAATGTGTTTCTAGAGATTTGGATTACACATTGATCTAGAATGTCTCCTCTTCTTTCTTTGGAACTAAAGAACCTAAAGCATGACAATACCCCTGTGCACAAAAACCCCTGAGCTCTATAGAGACATGATGTGTTCCAGTTGGGGTGAAAGAATTTGAGTGTTCATCACAGAGCCCTTAATCTGACTCAACACCATGGAACTACTCTGATCTTACTAATCACAATTATTAGAGGTAAATAAACAAAATTCCCACAGTCACACTTTAAAATTTATTGGAAAGGTTGTTTTTTTTTGGAGGTTATTATAGGATAGATATAGAATATTCCGGGGAAAAAAACATGGATGCCATATAATGTTTTTTAAAAATATATAGATATTAGGTCTGCATGAAACACACTTAAATTTCCTTCTGACAGTCTGAATTGTAGATATAATGTTTTGATGGTATTTGCCCTGTAGTTGAAAAAATAAAAATTGAAGTTAAAATATTTAATTGTAAGCAGTTTATGTAGTATTTTATAAAGAATAACGATTAAATTCTTATTATTAAATGCGAATTGTTTCTGACTGTTTTAATCTGTTAAAATCTGTTTAGAATGCAAACATTGCAGCAGTTATTGCTCTTTAAAGATCATCATAAAAAGTCATTTGTCTAATTTATTTTTGCAGTTGAGCTGCATATTGCTCAGAGGAAGAGCGCCCAATCACATTTAGAGACGTTCAAATGGCAGTAAATGAAATAATGGATATTTAATGCAATAAAATTGAGGGTGTGGTTGAGGAATTGACAGACATTAAAAAGTGGCCATTTAATTATGTAGGCATTAACAAATATTAAACCGTAAATAGCTGCGAAATGGCGTCGTCCACTTCTTTATATCAGACAGTAAAATGAGAAAGCAAAAAAAAAAAAAGATTACTCATGCATTAGAAAAATGAACATAGCTCTAAGAGCATTAGAAATGATGAAATATTCACTATATTGTCAAAAAAGAACAAAAAAACACAAAAGTTACATCACTTTGTGGGTAAATACATTAAGGAAATGGCTTTAATAACATGATGAACAATATAAATAGCGCAAAGAAAAAATTACACACAGAGCCAATTACATTTATCTTCCAACTGAGCAAATAATGGTTAAAAAAATGGTGGAAGTGGTGGCTCATAGTTAAGGTGTTGGACTGCCAACCTGAAGATTGTGGGTTCGATTCCCAGCTCCACCAAGTCACCACTGCTGGGCCCCTGAGCAAGACCCTTAACCCCAATTGCTCAGTTGTATAAATGAGATAAATGTCAGTCGCTCTGGATAAGGTTGTCTGCCAAATAATGTAAATGTAATTAAGGCCTAAGAGCCTCACCCAGGGGTTGGTGCTGGGAATCGAACCCAAGATTTTATAATCAGCAGTCCAACACCTTAACTGCTGGTCCACCACTTCCCTCACTTCTTCTAGAACTCGTAACCCACAGTTCTAACTTTATACATTTACAACCATTAAACCCTGTTAAAATAATACATACTAAAGCTACAGTATATTATTTAATGTAAATTACTTATATAACTGTAAATTCATCATTTACAGTCATTAGCATAAGTATTTACCCCCTGCACAAAAAGATATTTTTTTGGGGGAACGATACAGAGAGATGAAATGGGGAGAGAGCAGGGGTGGGAACTTCTTAACCCGTCCGTTACACCATTGGAACTAATCATGTGTCACGATTCTGCATTAAATATCCCATAATATTTAAGGTGCACGAAGTTAAAATTAGTTTACACTAATAGAAATATTGTAGCTGAAGTTGAACTGTGTGCAATTAAAGTATCTTCAAATTTTATTCTCAATCTATAGTAAAGACGCCTGGTCAACCCCAAAGTTTAGCAGATAACATAACAGATAACTAAACAAACAGCATCAGGAAGTCTATTAAATAATGTTATGGACATCAGGGTTTGGAAATGTAAAAAAAATTAATAAAAATAACACAAGGCGTCTTTTGGTACATTTTTATATTCTGACTATTCAGAATATACAGTGACTGGATAAAGAGGGCTTTACTCAGAGAAGCAACAAACCACCACTATAATTTATTTCACACTTACTGTATGATCAGACAAATATGAGCCGTTTAGCTTCTTGACCTATATAATCATGATGTACCACAGATATGGGTTGACGAAAAGACGAGTGGCAGATTGGATTTTTTAAATGTTTATTTACAAAAAAAACCCTAAACTCATAAAAAATGTCTCCTGTGTCTAAGACAAGTTAATTGAATACTAAATACGAACAACTTGACTGTTTGTACTGTTATAACAACATGACAGTAACAGTAAACATTGAAAAATGTACTAGCTTTCGGTATGATGTTGATGGCAATAATCAGTGGATAAACAACTAGAAATTCATATTTATATTCTTATGTTCAGCATTCCCAGAGGAAAATTGTTGGCTTTTCAGTCATTCTGAGGTTTTTTTAGGCGTCAGTACTCATAGTCAGCTACCGTACATTCTCCTGAAGCATGTAAGGGTTCTCTTGAAGGCCCAAAAGTATCAGTGGCATCATAAAAGCCTTAACCGCTGAGCTGTTTAACTTTCATTCCCAGCCAAAATCCTGGCCTGTCATCTGATAAAACTTTAAATTGAAGGGTCTGTAAAAGTCTCTGAGCTTGTACAACACATCAGACGGTATGTGAGGATGAGCTCTGCCTTTAGATTTGCCGAGACACCTCGGCCTGCTGCTCCCCTCAGGCTTCTTTAAACATGGGAAGCCTTTAGTCTGGTTGAAGTAGAAGTGCTTGTTTGTGACGAGCCTCTTCAAGCCCAGAAAGTCTTGCACTCGTTCCATCTCGCTCGCTGGATCCGTTACGAGCCTCTCCCCGCTCACGAACAGCAAACGCGAGAGCGGAAAGTACCGGAGCCAGTTTTCTAGGTGCTTGGAGTAGATTCCGATACGTACAGCGCTCCATGATGTATCGATCAGACCTGTGCTATAGTTTTTGAAGACCAGGTTCTGGAAGGAGGGAAGTTTGGGGTTTTTGGAGAGAGTCTGTGTGTAATCAGAGACGGCTCGAGTAACCGGGTCTCGAACCACAACGATCAGTTTAGTGTTGTGGTTCATGGTGAAGATACGACGAGGAGCTTCCCGTGTCACAAAGTAGCTGGGGGTCTTCTCCATGGTGATCTGTCCCTCCAGAGTACGGGGCATGAGGTTTCTACAACATTAACATTTAGAAAAACATTTGTTAGCTAGAAATCTCAAACCAGAAAACAAGCTAAGATAAAAAAGATACAAACTATTAATGTTTCAATTAATAAATACAGAATAAAAATCAGCCTGTATCAAACATTCAGATAGTAATCTTTATTGTTTAACACTAATTTCAATCCTAAAGAGAAATTAAGGCTCCTGAGGAACTGTATATGCTGCATTCTTTAGCTTTTTATGTTAGCACACTCAATAAATGTCCTGTTTGTTTAAGAAAATCTGGATATCCTAAAATTGATATTTGTATATGTTGACTCTATTTTTTAGCATAATATTCAGGGGGAAAAAACTGCTATATTGCACAAATCGTAGCCAGTGCCTTTATTTCTAGACAAGTACAATACATAAAAAGTATTAAAAACCAGTCAATAAGTGAGTTTTTTTTCGAAAGAAAACTTTAATAACCAAAATCTTTTTGTGTGTTTGTGTCTTTAAATCTATTTTTGTTGCTGTTTTAGTGTTTATCACCGTTATTAGCTGATATGCAATTCGATATTCTTAAATAATCTAATGCTTATTTATCTACATTATAAATCAATCAATTTATACATAAGGTTCTTTTAAAGTAATAATATTTTTTGTTTAAACATTTGTCACACATTTCAGAAAACAACTTTGAAATTTGATTAAAATTTGTGCTTTTTAAAATATTAATGTGCTTCTAATAATAAATTTTTTACAATAATCTTGAAGACCACTCAAAGTTCTTTTTTTAATACCCCGAAAAGACAAAATATGGACACATCCTTCATACAAATTCTCTAAAGATCTAAAGATCTGTGAATGAGTAGCTACGGAGTTAATGCTCTAATTGGGTTAATGCTCTAAAACTCTTTGCAGTATTTTTCTGTAATCCTGCAGTATTTGTGCATCA
Organism: Bagarius yarrelli; assembly: GCA_005784505.1. NCBI lineage: Eukaryota > Metazoa > Chordata > Actinopteri > Siluriformes > Sisoridae > Bagarius > Bagarius yarrelli. The sequence continues at coordinate 5,024,954 of VCAZ01000004.1, read as the reverse complement.
GCCAACAAAGGGCTGTCCTACAGACAGTAACTGCAGTAATTTGAGACCAGTCACACGTCTGGTGACAATCCTAGTTGTCATCAGAAGACAGTACAAAAACTTTACTCTCAGCCTAGAAGTTCTAAGTGCTAAACCCATGGACCTTCTACACTGAATAGGAAAGCCAACATCACCCTTTTATTTATTTCTCCCTTTTTTCCATGTAGAATAATCCTTTTCTGTATTTGCAGTGCTGATGCTAGTTAATGCAAAGAAATGTTTCATTGTCATGTGCACAACTGTGTCTCATTATGTTTATTGTGAGCATGTGTGGCAGATTAGCTTCTGGTTTGTCTGGGCAGGCACTCTGTTTGTGGTAAGCAGTCTCCTCTTTCTTTTCTTTTTCCTTTTTCCAACTATGTGTTTAACCAGCATGTCACTGGCACAAGACTCATACAGAATAGTTTAACACAAACCACCATTTAGCTTCACTGCATTTAACGTAATGCAGGTATCATAGAGAATAGATCAGGACACAAATACCACAGTGACAGATTATGTGATGGTCTTTTTATGGACAAGACAATGAACAAGTATTAAACTTAGCTAGAGGATAGAAAAAGTCACTAAAGGAGTTTGCAGAGTGCCTAAATGTAATGCAAAGGAAGTTTTTTAGTTTTTTTAAACTGTGTAAATCAGCAACAATCAGCAGGATTCTTCTGCAAGTAAAGACATATACATATAACAGGGTAGAAATCAGTGACATAGTATATCCTTAACTTTTACACAATACACTTAATAATTCATATCTTTCTCTTTTTTTCTCCTAGAGGCAGGTTATTTTGTCCCTGAGGTACCAGTGACCAGTTCCCTGCCCCTTTCCTCGAACTCAAGAAGATTTGTGGATAGATTGGGACTCACTTGAGCAAGACAGTGGAGACTGTGGCAGGAAAACAAAATTCCCTGAAATGAAGTAAGAAAAAACCTTGAGGAGAGGTTTACATTAGTTTACATTACATTTGACTACCATTACCATATGCTGTAATTAACAAAAACATTCGGTGTCACCCAGATGAGGATGAGTTCCCTCTTGAGTCTGGTTCCTCTCAAGGTTTTTTTCTACTTCATTTCAGGGATTTTTTTTTTCCTTGCCACAGTCGCCACCATCTTGCTCATTAGGGACAAACTTACATTTTTATTTCCTGTTACTGCATTCTGTGTGAAGCTGCGTTGAGACTATGTCTATTGTTAAAAGTGCTATACAAATAAAAATTGAATTAAATTAAATTAAAGTAAAAACATTTACTGGAAATCTCTTCCTTAAACTGTTGCACAAAATATCTTTGAATACTGTAGCCTTACATTAGTTTTAAGTTTTGGGGGGGTTTTTTTTAGAAATGAAGATTTGTTGTTTACAGCTGACGCTGAAAACATCTGTAACAATTTACATTTTTAAAGCAACATCTTGCAAAATTATCTGCTCCAGTTAGCTAGAAAGTTTTATTTTGATATTTTTTACACATAAACTTGGTGTAAGTTTTCGAATAGTGTATCAAATAGTAAGAAAAGTTTAGTTTCTCTCAGAATTAATGGGGTTGTTGTTTTATTCTCTTCCCGCTTTCTCAAGTGCTAGCGCTGTTTGTCTGAATGCACATACACAAGTGTAAATGTTTGTTCAATTCAATGCAATTAAGCTAATGGAAGCCATAGTGACGCTTGCCTAGTTCGCTGACATCGTGTTTACGTTAAAGAGGGCTAGCATGTAATCAGTGAATAGTTGCGACGCTCTGCCAGCTCTGGAAAAAGGCCCATGCGCTCACCCGTCCCACCTCTTCATCTTCAAAGCTAAAAAGATAAAAAATAATTGGCGGCCTGGTGCACCTTTGTAAAAAAGCCTTTTATTCCACACTAATTGCTTCAGTCCTTCTATGTTATAAGCATAGCTGTTGTTTATCGAGGAGCATCTCCAGCTGCTGAAAGGATAACGTACCAAGCAACTGTGCTATTTGTTTTGATCACACCTAGCGTAGCATTAGCTGCGAGTATGTGGGTCAGTGATGCTAGCCTTATGGCAAAGCGGGCCAGATGTGTGTAGCAGCATAAAGCCTGGCTGTCAGATAGCACTCTAACTGTTAAGTTTAGCCAAGTTTGTGGGCTTGGAAAAAGAATATGCAGTTCAAGACTACAAGAAGACAAGTGAGAGACTATAAGAAGCTGTTTCTCCTGAGAGTTTTAAATTTATAACAAAATGCTGCACTATTTAGGAGAACCAAAGTCTAAAATAACGCAGGTTCTTATATTATATATACTTATATATACTCCACTTTTTGTTTTTTTTATTAGACGTTATTTACCCACTGTTTCTCACATACTCTGTTATCCCAACTCTCATAAACCCCAAGACATGGATTAAGTTATATTCACTATAACATATATCTCATTAATCAACTGGGAAGTTAAGGGGTTAAGAGCCTTGCGTTCAATGGTCCAGCGGTGGCGCCTTGGAAGTGCTGTAAATTGAACCCACAACCCTCAGATTCGTTTTCCAACTTATTACCCATAAACAGCACAGCATCCACACACTTTGTGAATATACGGAGTTTTAGAAAGAGGCCAAAATAAAGAACCTCATACTGGAATGCTTCACCCGCCAGGAAACACTTGTCTAATTTACGATTTTTGCAAACATCCCTATTTTTCAAAGACCATTTAATGCTTAGTTTAGCAGGTGACCTGGTAACAACCTCCACCAGCTCCTCATACATTGAGAAGCATGTTGGTGAGCTAGAAAGGGCTCCTCCACTAGGTCAGCCGAGGAGCCCCATGTCATCAGTCTTATAGTGTATAAATTTATTATTTCACTATGTTACGACTTACAATATTGTGGTTTAAAGGACTACTCCAAATTTTCTGATTGGAGAATTCAATACCATTTTGGTTACCAATTAGCTGCTAATAATCAATATCAAGCTTCTTCAACGCCTTTTTACCTCAGACTCTATTAAACCAAAAGCAAACCTTATGATTCCAAGGTTACGCTTAAATGATGCAAAAAAACCACGTCTGTCCTCCAGTATAGTCTAGTCTAGGAAAATATACCCTTGCTGCCATGTCCTCTCAACACTAGTCACTAAGACGAGTTCCCACCATCAGAACCCTCTCAATTATCCACACTCTCCTTCATTATCTGTAGAGAAACCACCCAAATGCCCTTAAAGCAGCTCATGTAAACATGGTATCGGCTTAAGTGCACTGTAAATGTACTCTGGGGGACACCGGCTTGTCATTACAGAGGTAAATGGAAGCTTCGAAAGACTCAGCTGTAATTAAGAGTCAGCTGGTAATGCACCAAGCGACAGCCATAAAAACTAAACAAACAAGAGGAGCGAGGTTTTGTTTGTTAGCGTGTTTTGGTTAGAATAGAGCATGCAAGGCTTAGGAAGGCAAATAATTAATAATAAGGGGTGGATAAATCTTAGGAAGCAGATTAAAGTGATTTTAAGGCTGCAATATAAACATGACTTTAGCCCTTTAATACATGCCATACGGTATGTGTCATCAGTTCAGAAAAAGTACAACCTCAGCGCTAATGGTGTGTTAGGACGCAGTGTGTTTGGTGTTTGTGTTGGTGTGTGTAGGTTTGCATTTTGTATGACTTTAAATGTAATCGGGAGGTTTGATAGTTTATAAAAATCCAGAAAAAGATCAAAATATATACTGAAATTACTGCATAGCAAATACATCATTAAAATATTTTAAATGACAGCAATTTTGTGTGTGTGTGTGTGGGTGGGTGTGTGTGTGTGTGAGACTGTCTGCCTGTGGTATCTTCTGAGAAAATCAGTAGCTACCAGCTGCAGCTACACTAAAGCTTCTCGAAACTAAAGTGTGTGTATGTGTGGGGTAAAAGAGACAGAGGTTATCACTCGATTGGCATTTTTTACTACAGACCCTGATAACCTTACAAGACAGAGGAAACCACCCAGATTTAAGCTTAAAAACGCAACACTTCCTTTTCCCGGCGTCATCATTATAACATCACACCATCTGATAACAATCACTGCTGCCATGTTACATAATCATGTTTGCAGCCTCTCTTTGTTATTCCCGACTAGGCTTTTCTCTTTAATGCTCAAGAAGAGATAAACAGGAAGTTCACGTCCGGATGAGTAATTCCAACAGGCCAATTAGGGAGGATGTTCTATCACACTTTTTTTCTTCTTTTCATTTCCTCTTGCCCGGAGCTCTGAATGAGCTAATTTGCAACATACATGTGGTATTTTGGGTTGTGCAGCTTCTTTCCACTGAACAAGTGAAGGAGTGAACATGCAGCAGAGAGAATTTCTAACATTCCTCACTGACCCTGTGATCTGTTAATGAAACACTAGAAGTGGACTGAAGGAAACTGCCTCTCTGGATGTGGTTGAGTTCCCCACCTTAAGAGACGTCTCATCGTTGGAAAACGAAAGCCAGAGACATGTCTGTGTCCAGCCGTTTCTAAAAGTATGCTTTGTGTGTTTATGTGTGTGTGTGTGTGTGGTTTTTTTTACAATGTATGTACATAAATATATATGGGAAAAGGTGTATGAAAAAAATTCACGAAAAAAAAATAAATCAAAAACTCTGAAAGAGACAGAGAAAGAGAGAGAGAGAGAGACGGACAATAAGAGAGAGAGAGAGAGCGAGAGAGAGAGAGAGAGAGAAACGGATAGAGAGCGGGGTAAAAAGATACACACACAAAGAGAGAGAGAGAGAGAGAGAGAGAGAGAGAAAGAAAGAGAGGGAGACGGATGGAGAGAGGGAGAAAGAGATACAGATACAGAGAGAGAGAGACGGACAGAGAGAGAGAGAGAGAGAGAGAGAGAGAAATGGATAGAGAGGGGGAAAAAGATACACACACAAAGAGAGAGAGACAATGACACAGAGATAGATGGAGAGAGAGGGAGAGAGAAAGAGAGAGAGAAAGAGAAAGAAAGAGAGGGAGATGGATGGAGAGAGGGAGAAAGAGATACAGAGAGAGAGAGAGAGAGAGAGAGAGAGAGAGAGAGAGACAGAAAGAAAGGGAAACACTAACAATTAGTAAAACATGTTACTTAATGTCCTATCTTTAAAATAGGGTAGTTACATCCATACAGACGTTATTTTATCTACAGAACAGCAGGAATAACGTAAGATGAATTTTTCCAGCCCAGACCTTTCTCTGCGTGTCGGTTTGGATAAAAACCAAGCTACCAAAATATTCATTAAATAACAAAACAGTTTGAAAATGTTGAAAACCTTTACAACATAAAATTCACTGTCGCTGATTCAGAATAAATCATAAAGTGTAAATCATACATTTTTTTTCCATGGACAGTAAATTTTCCGAATAAAGCTGTGACCACACCATAAACTTAATTATAAGAATAAAGCAAGCTAAGCACATTTCTCCCAGACCTACAGTACAGTAGAGTTCACGCAGGTGAGTTCCAGAAAGAAAATGCCCTTCCGTACTAACTTCTCCTCTTTTTTTGAAGCATTCCCACAATACTACAACAAACGACACAGAGAAAAGTGTGTGGGCTTGGCACATCACATTAGACCTGTCAATGGTTATTATCTATGCTCTAGTTACACTTAGCAATTACAAACGACTGCCTACAACCTCCTTCTGGGCCGGGCAGCATTTCTGATGCATATATTTGAAATATGTTATTTAAACACAGATATATCATGGTTCGGTATGACGTTGTTTTTGTGTCATAAGAAACACTGATAATTATTTGATTTCTGCTGGTTTTAAAGTTATGCCAGATCTGGTTTAGGTTGAGAAAGTCTCTGCAGCAACAAAACAGCTGATAAACACAACCGTAGGTTCTAGAAATATTTAGGGAGAACATGCAGAGATGTCGGTATGCTAGCTAAAATGTTGCAAAAAGACACTTGAAAGAATTAGTTGTAGTATCACAGTAGTTAGTTAGAAGATCAGGGTTTGATTCCCAGCACCACCAATTTGCCACTGTTGGGCCTCTGAGCAAGTCCCTTTTAACCCCAATTGCTCAGTTGAATAAAAGAGATAAATGTATGTCGCTCTGGATAAGGACGTCTGCCAAATGCTATAAATGTAAATGTATGTTCATAAACAATAATTGGTAATATTATATGATCTTATACTCGGTAGCGCAGAGGTTAAGGCTTTGGACTACTAATAGGCCTAATAGGCACTACCAAGTTGCCACTGTGGGGCTTCGAGCAAGCTCTTAAACCCCAATTGCTCAGTTGTATAAAAGAGGTGAGTGTAAGTAACACAAAAATGTGTTTATAAATATATTCAATTTAAGTCAATGAATTGTTATTTGTAGAGCATTTTTAACAATAGACAAGCAACTTTACACAGAATGCAGTAACAATACAGAAGTGTAGTTTTGCAAGTAAGTTAATTATAATACACTTACATTTTACACCGTATTTGGCAGACACATGTATAATCTATTCAACAATGGACTCATCAGTTTGGGGTTAACATTTACAGAGCCAATAAAATGAAGTTAGCATCTAACCAGAAGTGCATAAGTGGCCTATTTACAATAAATAGCAGTGTAATAAATAAGGGAATGAGGTCCATAATTACAGGTGAGAGTGAATAATGCACAGAAGCTGCAGTAGTATGTAACTTAATAAGGGTATATAGTATTATGCAGTTATAGCTGTGCAAGGAATGCCATAATGGATATATACATATGAGTGATTGTATGATACAGTAAATACAGAGTAAATACGGATTCCAGAAATGTAAATATAACAACTATAGTAAATATACCTTTATCAGTAAAACCAATACATTAATATTACAGCATATTAAACTAGCCATCTGAATAAATCGTACTCTTTTTACAGTTGTGTGTAGACTTTTGAGATTCATCGCAGGTACAGTACTGTGTAGTTCTAGCACCTTAACATTATAACTAATGCAGGTGGGTTTAAACTATTTTTTTAGGGTTAGACCACCTGCTTTCAGATAACACTGACCCTACATAGACCTTTTTAAAGCTTGGCTAATGTATTGTGTTGGGTTTGTTGAGGCTAAACAAGACTAAACCATATTAAGAATAAATCTGACTAAATCTAGGCCTAAAACTAAAAGAAAATCCTATTGCTTACATAAAAGCTGTATTTGTGTCCTATTGTAATACTACAACATCATTTATAATGACAGCACACTCTTCTACAGCTTAATTATAATAATCTTTATAACCCAACACTAATTTAACAATGACTGATGATACCAGCACTCGATGCTTGGCTGATATATGAGTGTAATGGAGTCTGAAGGTTAGTATTGGCAGATAGATGATGGTCATCCGTCTCTGAACTCTGATAAAGAGACGGGACGAATAAAAAAAATCGTTAATTTCCACCTCAGCATCCACAAACCTGATCAGTCAATGATGAATTTTATGTTAGTGACCAGGGGCCTGTTCAAAACATCAATAGTCGTGTGTGCTAGCGACAACTACAAGGAATTAAAAAGTACATAGTGCTCAAAGTTTTTTCAAAAATCTTTGTATTACCACCACATGTTACATTGGAATAATTTTCTTTGCATATCCCAGCTTAGATGTTGGGATCAGGGCACAGGTTCAGCCACGGTGCGGCATCTCTGGGGGGGATAAGCCAGCAGACGTGTAATAAAAAAAATAATAGTGTGAAAAATTAGCTTGACAGCAATAAATTGCCTGATAGATGGACTGAGTAAATATCCCACTCAGATGTTATTTTGTCCACCATCATAGTACAATTATAGGATATTATTTTGTGGGCACCGACCTCAACTAAACCATTGTTAGTGGCTGATGGATTCAAATGGCTTTTTCAGCAATCCATATCATCAGCAGCTTCATGCATCACTGGTGATTCTACATCCCCCTGTATGTCGATACTTCATCCTGAATCGACATGCTTTTCTTTCTAGTGCTTACACATGAAGAATATTTATCACATGCTTGGATCAGCACCTACAACATTTTAGTCACCTTGTGTATGACCATACGATGAGGTTGTGACGGGTGGTTAACTAATGACGTGTCAAAACATCGATCTCTCGATCTCTCTCTTTTACACTGGGTTTTTCCCCCCTGACGAAAATCGATATTCATCAAACGCATTTCAATCATGTCACCGTTTATTGAAAAATAATCTACAATTTGGGTTTTCTGTGAAAAAATTAGAAAATAGCTACAATCCCATGTTGGTAAAATACAATAGACTGTGATGTAAAATGGAGGGTCGTAAATGAGTGTGTTAGCATAACGGTGGGTTTAACCTGTATCCTGTGCATGAATATGCAAATTTAATGCACAAGAGATAGAAATAACAATCTAAAATGTAGAACAAACCCAAAAAAATGACAAAAATGCAGCAACATTTGTCATTTTCCTAATTTGAAATAACGAAAGGTGTCAGGTGCCCCAACTAGACAACTAGCTTTCTTTCTTAAAATTTTTTTTTTAATATAGAACTACAGGATTTCTCAGGTCATGTAAAGCTCTCCTAACACCTCCAAATGAAATCAGCTCTACTGACTGGAATGGCCACTACAGAAAACTTATTGTTATATACAGCAACAGTTATGGAACATTCTTTGCATTAGTACTAACTAGCTAAACTTGTGTCCAGATGTTATCACCACCACCAAATGACATCTGGACACATTTTTGGCCAGTTAATACTAATTAATCAATTATATTATTTATGACCAATAATATTTACATAAATATTTATATTTAACATAACCCATGGATCCCAATTTCTGGTGGCAAATTGTGACCTCCTGTGTGCCTTAGCAGAAATTCATTGAAAGAATTAAAAGGGGCTATTTGTCACAGTGATTTTGTTTCTTCACATATCCTTTCTAAGAAAGTTGGGGTCAGAGCGCAGGGTCAGCTATGATACAGCGTCCCTGGAGCAGGAAGGGTTAAGGGTCTTGCTCAAGAACCCAAGATGTGGCAGCAGTGGGGCTTGAACCCAGAACTTCCTGATCGTCCAAACAACAACCATTTGAGCCACCATTGCCCACCAAATACAAAATTACTAATTAATATGCAAGGTTTTTTGTAACATCTTTTCCAAAAGATCTGCTGTTCACTTGTAGAGTTTTACCTTAACCTGACTTTATCACGTTAATAACCTCTCATCAGACAGCGTGATAAAGTCAGGTAAAGAGAGCTGATCAGCTGAGCGTCTCACATGGAATCCATTTGAAGATAACTATTACATCAGCTGGGATTTTATGGACTAATTAAAACATAAAGTGGTTTAACTGCTGTGCTTCGAGAGCATTATAGTTTTACTGTAATGGTAAAATTCAAGACCTATGAAATTTAATGTGTGTTTAACTTAAAACACACACCAAACCACACACACACAAATAAACACAGCGCCTACTTCTTTATCGCGTTAGACTTTCATCAGCTTTATCCCCAGCTTCCAGCTGGCAAGCTCAATATCTGACTTGTCATTAAACACACACACACACACACACACACACACAATCTTGTTGGTGTTGACAGGTTTGGCATCTGGTTATGGTCCCCACACAAGCAGCGATGATACACACTGTATGTGTGCGTGCACTATTACACAAGGTCATTCTAGTTTAATGGTCCATTTATCCAAAACTCCAAACACAAACACAGCTAATATATTTACAGTCTGAATATTTCAATTCAAATCCATTCAGGTGTATTTCAGTCCCGTCCTTTGAGACACTGTTAGCAACAGATCCAGTGAAAGAGAGAAAGAGAAAGAGAGAAAGAAATAGAGAAAAAGGAAGAAATAGAGAGAGAGAGAGAAAGAGAGAGGGATGGAGAGAGAGAGAGAGGGAGAAGTATATATATATATATATATATATATATATATATATATATATATATATATATATATATATATATAATAAACAAACAAACAATAAGTTACAATACGAGCATCATTTTATAACAAATTATTACAAAGAGAAAAAGAAGTTTAAAATAAAATTAGTTTAAAAGAATGTGAAAAAGAGAGATGGAATGAGAGAGAAAGCAAGAAAGAGAGAGAGAGACTGAGAGAGAGAGAGACAGAGACAGAGAGAGAGAGAGAGAGAGAGAAAGAGGGAGAGAGAGACTGAGAGAGAGAGAGAGAGAGAGAGAGAGAGAGAGACTAAGAGAGAGCGAGAGAGAGAGGTCAATAAACAATCCTTTTATTGGCAGCAGACTGAATGTCTTGCCAATGAGACAGTGCTCTAAGCTGTGGACGTTATTGGCAAGTGATATTAATGAACCTACCAGAGTGACAGGGTACAAAGATCAACACACACACACAAATACTGATCACACACTTAACTGAGATCATCCAAAACTAATGCAAAAAAAAAAAAGAATACCTAAAGCTACAAACATTAAACTACAGAAACACTTTCAAGTAATTTTGTTTTATAATTTCTTTCCTTGATACCTGTATATCATAACAGAGCGGATATTAAAAACCACCGTCTATGCACATAAAACTCGATCCCAGCACGGAAATTACTTACTCCTAAAACTGCATTTAATTATGATAGTTTCCAGGAAAGCATTATTATTCCTGGCAAAGTTGAAGCATATACTAGAAGAAGAGTCCTGAAGTCTAAACTACCCTCTCTGTACTAGATCAGTAACAATCGCTTGTTCCTGTAGACCCGATTTCCTTAAGAGATCAATCGCCGTCTAACACAACAGCTTGCGATCAGCAGCAGTCTATACCTCATCAGAGCAAAAATGACTTCTACCGACTATTGCAGTGTTAAGTCATGCTGTAAGATTAGATAGACAAAGCTGTCATTTTGTCTAGCCTACAACATTCATTTGCGCTGGTAAATAGTCATAGGAAAACATGGGAGCAGATGGATGTAGAAAAAAAAAACACTTTATGTCCAAATGTTTGTGGAAACCTAGCCACCACACCCACAGAAGTGCTAAAAAATTAGCTGCTAGGTAAATTGTTCAAAATGTTAAAGTCGACTAAATGCAATAAATGTACTATGAATCAGTGAATTTGACTCCAATGTGGGTTTATTATCAGTAATTAGATCATCAAGGTCATCATTTAAATAATTAAGCGATTTATATTAATCGGATTCAGAGATGAAGGTCGTAATACTAATGTTGTCCACTAGAGGGATCCCAAAAGGAGAACAATAAAAGGCATGACTTACATCACGTAAGCCAAAATTATAAAAACAATATTGATTCGCTAACAACGAAAGTGGGAGGGTTCGAGGCGCTTAATAAAATTTGGAACAAGCCAATCAGAGCTCACACTTAAATTATATGCTTTTCAGAATTATACAAATTCACATACACATTGTTTGTCCTTCGAAACACACATAAACTGGGAATTGGGATTTTTAAAATAAATAATAATATGACTAACAATGCAATAGTATGACTTTTTATATTTTTATTAATTCGCGATATATCTTTAATTTATTGTAAACATGGTAAGCGTAGGGGATTTATTTCATGGAGAATCTTTAGCACACAAGACTTAATAAAAAAAAAGCTGTTGAAGGTACAGCTGATTATAGTTGTTATAAAGTAAGTGATAACAGGAACTAACTTGTTTTGTGTACTTTCCGCAACATCAAGCGCACCTCGAAAAAGTGTTAGTCTTTAACGAACAAAATGCCTAAATTAAACAAAATACGATAATGCTGAGGGAGAAGAGAATCCGAATCGATCCAGACTTCGAAGAAGACAAAACCATGTAGGATTTTCACTCTTTTTTATTATATCAATGCTGATATATAGAACGCGAAACTTTTTCTATCTATTTAGAAAGAATTTATAAGATGTGGTATAATCTGTAGCATGTCGTGCAGTAATGGAGTGAATCAGAAAAACAACCACAAGCATGCAGATTCCAATCTGAAGTATCTACTTCAGGATCCACCTTAAGCTACCACATCCTGAATGAGGATGATGTCAACCATTGCCGAAGAAAGAGTGTTGAGTCTAAATGTTTTCAGTCTTTAAGTTACCACGCCAAATGTCACGGGTTTGGTCGGCCCTCCGAGTTGGGTTTTTAATCAACACAGCCATAACAATTCATGGAAAAACATTTAAAAGACGTTTACTTTAACTTAATTACAAGCAATATAGACATAATTTATGATGAATATTTGCAATTCATTTCAATAGATCACATTTAAAAATATAAGTGTTATGAAGAATATGTTCTATTTTATGTCCTAGATGTAAAATGAGTCAAGGGCTAAAAAAAATAATTCATAGCATAATTTCTCTTAAAACAAACTAAAATCAGGTCCCACAGACACAAACACCACACAAGGGTTAAAGTTAAACTCCTGCTATTGGATGTTGGTTCAAATTGAATATATTCAAGCTTCATTGAGAATTTTTCGATTTGTTAAAGTTCTACCTTCAACTTCTTGAGCTATTTGGATGTAATTTATTGACACTATTAACTCCATAACCACAGATGTATCTCAGGTTCATTAGAACCCAAGAACGTCTCAATAATGGTAACCAAACCCATTCTCGAGAAAAGACTGGTGTTTCGTGTCATATTAAAAGAAATACACACTTCTTTTGCTGTAGATCTCTGATCAATTACTATTTTTTTAACTTATCTGTCAAACTGTAATCAGTAATGTGAAGTAACATCAAGTAGTTATGCTGCTTTCGACTAAAGCTGCTAATTTACAAAAAATACATCTAGGAATTCCTATCCAATGAAATCTGGAAAATGTCCACAAATCCTAGTTCATACCATTAGCATTGAATCAACCATCACTTTAAATAAGTAAATAAGTATAATTAAAAAATGGGTAAATAAGTTTAAATTAGCTTATAATAATATTCCTTTATAATAACCTAACCTAGTCACAATAGTTGGTTATATCAATGACACTAAATAATAAAATGTTTGAAGTTTTAAAAAAAGCCAATTATTTATCATAAACTTACATCAGGATCACTTGCGTTAATTGGCTGGTTTGTTGCTAACAAAATACACTTTTATTTAGGCTTATATTAAAAATGACGTTTTCTTGTTACTCTTGGAAACAAGCAAATGTTTAGAAACCCCATGGACTTTGTAATTCGTTAAATGGTTCCGACTGCAACCAATTGGAACCAACTTTTATCCACCAATTCGGAAGTCATTGAATGACTCAATGACCACAAGACACTAAAAAAAAAACAAGCAAAATCTATCTCAGCCTACATCTTTAACCCACTAATTGTTCAGTGAAGAACGGTGATGTCACTAAGTTAAGGATTGGTCATATCCATGCATGCAAACCCAAAAAATCATTCTGTAAGTGTTAAACAGTCCCTTAGTGGTCATGTTTTTAAATACACAAGGCTCTACCAGACGCATCAAAAACTGATGACATAGAGAACATAGAGCTGGACAAACATCTGGAGCAGCTGTTGCACAAATGTAGGTGTTCGTACCAGAGATTTGTTGAAACAATAACATGCTTATTAAAGAGAGCTACAAAATGCAGAGGTTCTACCAGTAATTTCTGGAGATGAGTGGTTTTTAATTTATTTGCCTTCATTTATAAATAAAAAAAAATATATTTTTAGCCATTAAAATGTGACTGGCTTTGTATCTGGTTGTAAGCAGGAGCATCCAGATCCCCATCTGACAAATCAAGTATAGGTGATGTCACAGGGATCTAAAGAAAGCATAACGCATCTATCGTTTAAAGCAACCCTCCATTTTCCCTGTAGGTCCAAGACTGTTTATTAGTGTCATACGTGACTAATGGACATGTTTCCTAAAAGACATCTGACAGGGTTTCAGGTTCTCTAAGACAAACTGTCTACCGCTAACTAGAGCTTGGTTTAAATGCCTATAGTTACTTTGGTTTTTTTTGTGGCTAAATGAGCCCGACATTGATAAATACAGCAGTAGTTCATTTTATTCTACTTTTAATAGAAATGTCTATTCGAGCACATTGCATAAGTGTAGTCGATTTTATTCTTAATGATTTCAGGATGTACCACCAGAACTGTTGAACTATTGGGTAAAATATTATTGCTGGGTTTTGAGAAGAAAATGGTTATGTCGTCTTCTCATTTCTTGATTTTTTTTAACATTAAATGTCCCTTAATGCAAACTCAACAAAAACACATAATTAGTGAAACAAGTTCTCCTAATTAAAACCCCCCATGATACTTTTGCATTACCCTCTAAGCTAAGCTTATCTTTAATTTGTAAAAAGCAAATAAACATAATTAATACGTAAATGCTTTTTTAATATTGCTAACAAAAAAGGCTAGGTTCGATTTCCGGGCAGGGATCTTTCTGTGTGGAGTTAGGGTTAGGGTTCTCCCTGTGCTTGTGTGGGTTTACTCCGGGTTCTCCGATTTCCTCCCACAGTCCATAAACATGTACGTTAGGTTGATTGGTGATTCTAAATTGGCCATAGAAGTGAGTGTGAGTGTGTTTGTGTGGCCCTGTGATGGACTGGCGACCTGTCCAGGGTGCACTCCTCCTGCCCTTCGCGCTTTCAGAGACAGCTGGAATAGACTCCAGCAGATCCCTGTGACCCCAAATTAGAAAATGAGTGGGTATAGAAAATAAATAAATAAATATATTAATATTGCTAACATGGTAAACTGGTAATTAATATTATGTGAATGTGTTCTTTTACGTTATTTATTGATTATATTTGAGAAATTAAAGTCAAATGTTATTCATTCCCATCCAAAATTATATTTATTACAAACTTTAGTCAGTTTTGGTGAGTTGGTTATGAGTTCTTCGGGTTGTTCCACCACCAAAACCAAACAAAAAAGATAAAGGTTCTAGTTTGCAGTTTTAGGACAATAAATCCCACAATTTTACTAATATTCTTCAAAAGACAAAATATTCTCAAAATATTGCTCATGGAGGTTTTGATTATAGTGATGTTTATAGTTTATATATGTTCCTGTAGCACTAAGAGAAAATGTTTTTAGAACAATGTTTTTGGAACGTTCTTATGCAGTTATTCATACTTGATGAGTGTTCTCAAAAATATTCTCAAAAATGCTCTTAAAAGAACCCTATAAAATATTTATTCATTCATTCATCTTCTATACCCATTTATTCCCTAATTCTGAGTCACGGGGATCTGCTGGAGTCTATCCCAGCCGTCTCTAAAAGGGCGAGAGGCAGGAGGGGAAGACCCTGGACATGTCGCCAGTCCATCGCAGGGTCACACACACATTCAGACTCACTTCTATGGGCAATTTAAAATTAACCAATCAACCTAACATACATATGTTTTAGACTGTGGGAGGAAACCCGAGTACCAGGAGTAAACCCACGCAGGCACGGGGAGAACATGCAAACTCCACACAAAAACCTGGGCCTTCTTGCTTTGAGGCAACAGTGCTAACCAGTAAGCCACCATGCTGCCCCCACTATAAAATATTCATATAATAATGTTCTTTTAATTTAATTTTATATTACATTTGTTCCTAGAACATATATTTGTTAGCTGGAAACCTTGTTATTTTCTGCTGGGTGTCAAAGTCACCCATTTGTCATTTTTACATGAAGTAAATCTATACTATTGCATGTTCTTTTCTGTGGTTTGTTTATTTATTTAACTTGTGCACCTGTCTGTCCATAAATATGTCCAAAACTTTATTATCAGCTGACTTTTCTTTAAAGACAATAAATGCACTCTGTTACATAACTGCATTTTTTACTTACACAGTATTTCTGCTTAAAAGTAGAAACATCTTTATATTTGACTAAACATCCTGATTAAAGTGAATGAATGGAGAACCCACCTGTACCACTCGAGCCCTTTATCGTAGAACCTGTCGAAGAAATGCGGCTCTGCGCCCACAGCTCGCACGTCGGGATGCACGCGCAGGAACTCGAGCAGCGCGCGTGTGCCACCCTTCTTCACGCCGATAATGACGGCCTGGGGAAACTCTTTGCTCCCGTAGCTGTCAGATACCGAGAGATTGGAACTGACACCGGAAAGATCTCTTCTCGTCTCTTTCTCCGTGAGCCGTGATAGAAAGTCTGGCTGGATGGACGCGTTTCGGTCCTGATGAAGTTGCGGTAAAGTTGGTCTGCGCTCGTGCAGAGGAATCGGGGTTAAATCGCAGTATCCGGTCAGACAGTAGAACACATAGGTGAGCAGAACGATCATGGTGAAGAACACGGACACTCGGGAGGGCGTTTTCAGGTGCAGGTTAAACCTTGTCGCCCAACATCCCATGGATAGCTGTCCTTCTCACGAGCTGATGTTGGAATCATGCCGTAAAGCCAAATGTTTAAACTGCTGACATGAAAGCCGTGAGACTCGAACCCGAACTTGAAGTCTTGCTCTTGCCTCTTAAATCACTTCTTCTGCCATGTCCTGCGATGATGGCTGCTTTAAAAGTGTTCATTAATCATACTATAATTTACACTTTGCAACATGGATGTGTCTTTACTTGTGTCCTAGTCCTCTGGTGGCCGGTGCTTTTCCCGTGCACATGGTTAGCGGACCTCCCGCTTTGATGCGAAGCCACGCCCACATTCAAACCCCGCCTCTTCTGTTTGTCGCTAATGATTGCTGTTAAACAGGAATCATTCTACTGTATTGTAGCACATACAGCACAGCATGAACACTGATATATTCTTTTTATACATGGACACTTTAATGCTGTTTTGCTTATTCATTTCAATGCTGCTATTACTTTTTTTAAACAATTTTTACTGTGATTAGCGCTGTTGCCTCACAGCAAGAAGGTCCTGGGTTCAATTCCTAGGCAGGGGCCTTTCTGTGTGGAGTTTGCATGTTCTCCCTGTGCTTGCGTGGGTTTATTCCGGGTTCTCCGGTTTCCTCCCACCGTCCAAAAACATGTATGTTAGGTTTATTGGTGATTCTAAATTGCCCATAGGAGTGAGTGTGGGTGGGTGTGTGACCCTGTGATGGACTGGCGACCTGTCTAGGTTGTACCCCTCCTGCCCTTCGCCCTTTTAGAGATGGCTGGGATAGACTCCAGCAGATCCCTGTGACCCCAAATTAGGAAATAAGCGGGTATAAAAGATGAATGAATGAATGAATGAATGAATCAATTAATCAATAGTCTGTACACTAGTCGACACTATTTTATCTGCATCTGAAGCATCTGAAGAGTATTTAGAACTCTTTATTTTAGGTTAAATCAGCTTTATGGTCATTGCACATAGTTACAAGTGCAAAGTAGCAGTGTACTATAAACATAGTGTTTATATATATATATATATATATATATATATATATATATATACAGAATATGTGATATTAGAGATGGGTAATGTGCAGATATATCTAAGTGATTGCCCAGTATAAGTGTAGATTTACATATAATATATATGGATATACAGGATATGAATAAATATACAGAAATTTCTATAAATGTACAGCTTGATTAAATATACAGAAACTATATATATATAAATAAATACACATTATACAAATTAGTATAAACAACTGAATTACTTTGCAGCAGGATGAATATGCAGAGAGTTTACATATCCACATACCTAAATAAATATACAGATATTATTATACAGACTATACAGATAAATGGATACAGGGAGGATGTATACAGAGATGTGTTACAGTACTGATGGGTTTATCAGTTCACTGTGGGGTTGAGTTTATTAAGGAGATCATTGTGGGATTAAAACTGTTTCTCAACCTGCTGCTCTTGGCTTTTAGTCAACTGAATCTTTTCCCTGAGACAATAAAGTTGAGAAAATGTGCACTGTTTGCTAGGACAATTTATTCTCCAGATGTTTTTTTTTTTTAATTTTTATACATCTGAGCAGTTGGGTGTTAAGGGCCTAACAGTGGCAGATTGGTGGTGCTGGGAATCGAACCCCAATTTTCCAATTAGCAGTTCAAAACCTTAACCACTGTGCTACCACTTCCCACCACCACTTTTTGTAGCTTTTTGTTGTTTTAGATAGCAGCAATAGTCCTGAAGAAACACTGTTTTATTTTACATTTGCTTTATATGGTTGAAATGACAATAAAAGCTATGTAAGTAACCTGGTCTAACTCATCCCACAATGTTAAACTCTGCTGAGCTCTGGGAATTTCAAAATGTTTATATTTGCCATGTACAGTCTAGATATATAACAGTGCTTTCAAGTATTTATTTAATATCTCTTACTGCATTAATCTCCAACAATCACTTCATCGTGATCCCTGAAGCAACAAGCTAAATCAAGCAACATTATCCAGAAACAGAATAGCATAGATTGCGGTTTGATTCTGTGGGCGTGGAATTTAAATGTTCTCCTACTACTTCAAGGGTTTTTACAGGTTCTTTCGGTTTTCTCCACAGTAAAATCACATGTGACGTAGGCTGACTTATAACTTTCAGTTGTCTGTGTGTTGTGCCCTGAAGAGGGTTGGTTTTAAAGCATCAAACCAAAGCATTTCTTATTTATGAAATAGAAATTAAAACACATTAAAGACGTATTTGTTGCTAATGACAATGATTAGGATGGGACTTAATAACAAAAATTCAAGTTCAACATTTCAACAAAATGGTAGATTAATTTAATAACATTTTCTGATGATAATCTGTCATGACTTATGCATACATTACTCTATTAGAAATAAAAGACAATATTTTCTTAATGAAAAGGTTACTAATATTTCTAGCCAGACTTTAAACTATAAATTAAGTGAATTAGTTATTTTAGGATAAAAGACTATCAAACACACCCCGAACACCAGAAAAAGTGAAATGTTATCTAAAGTATCTAAAGTATTTTTATGATTAGCACTTTCCTTAACTTAGCCATCCCAGGTTAAACGGCTGTCACCATCAGCTCGCAAACATGCTTACAAAATGGGAAGAGTAGTATGTAGAAAGACACCTGTTACTAAGGTCACAGCCCAGTAGGGATAGTCTCCAAACTGTCTGTAAATCGTCCTCTCTGTCTCTATCTGTCTCACACAGACACTGAGTGCCTTCTCCTCTCTAATTAACGCTAGGAGACAGGTGTCATTATGGCCCAGACTCAGTGGTGCCTGAGGCCAGACTAAAAACAACACTGTATAACTGTGCCCAGACTCTTTGATGCACATGCTAGATGACTAATGCGAGACCACATCATATCGTGATTCTTAATAATGAGGTAGAGGATCTTCAGGCTTGAGCTGGATGCAAACATGACTTGAAGATGAAGTTCTAGATTCCTTCAAAAAGGATTCTACGATTCCAGAGAAAATGGTGATTGAGAAACGTTACAGTGTAATAATGAAATAACTACATGGTTGTTAGATTATGGTCCCACATACCAACAGAAATGACATAAAGGATACAGTATTTTCTCTCTCACACACACATTGCTGTTAAAATCTTAAATTGGACCGGTCTGAACCTTGTTGATGATGGAATTTTGAGTCACAGACATCAGGAGAGAAAATACAAATGAAGAAACAACTATTTACGGCTCTTCTACTGTTAGTGAAAAGAATGTGTTTGTCTTGCGGTGTAACAGTGAAGCACCTAAAGAGTGCAGGGTTGGAGTCCCACCTTAACCCTGTGTTGTGTTGTGTTTGCTTGTTTTCCATGTGTTGTCATTAGACAATTCAGTTCCTTCCCTTAGTCATCTAAGGGATCATCTCTAAATCACTGTGATGTGTTAATAGGTTTAAGAGTGTGTGCGACTGTGCCCGATGATGAGTTAATAACCTGTTACTTAAAACAAATCCACCTCAATAAAATAATAGCTTTACACCATCATTCTTTCTAGGACAGCGTGATCCGTTATAATTAATTCTTGATAGGTCATATTGGGTTTTTTCTATTTTCGGTAATAAGAATAACGGCATAATAAATAAGCAGCGTCACTAACTTCGTTACCTTTGTTAATAGCGAGTAACCAAAGAATGACTGTTTACCATGTTACAACGCCGTCATTGTTACTGACAATACAATGTGGCGTATCTATAATTTAACCCACTAAAACAGTTTTTATCCAGGTTTGCTCTTGGATAGAGAGTCAGAGAGCAGTGAGGGTGTGACAACAGCTCTGTCTGAAATCACATACTCCATGTACGTAATTACATACTTCCCGACCGTTCAAAAAGTATGTTCTATATAGTATTGTTATGGGTAGTATGAATGAAATTTGGATGGACTATCTTATTCAGAGCGATGGCAAGTTCATAGCCAGGTTTTGCAAACTGGAAGTATAAACACTACTTTTCCCTCAAGCAAGATTTTTTAACGTAACATGCAACTTATGACCAGGAAGAAAGAGTCTCTCTTTCCGTCTCTAAAAGGGGCCAATGGCAGAGGGGTACACCCTGGACAGGTAGCCAGACCATCACAGGGCCACACAAACACTCACTCCTATGGGCAATTTACAATCACCGATCAACCTGACATACATGTTTTTGGACTGTGGGAGGAAACGGGAGTACCCTGAGTGAACCCATGCAAGCACGGGGAGAATATGCAAACTCCACACAGAAAGACCCCTGCCAGGGAATCGAACCCTGGACCTTCTTGCTGTCAGGCAACAGCGCTAACCACTAAGCCACTGTACTGCCTAATAATAATTCATTCTATTTATTGTCCATTTTATTTATTTTACCTATATAATATTGGGGCATTCAAGTTATTTGAGATATTTAACAATAGTTAATTTCCCTGGTAAAAAAAGAAGTATGTGAAAAGTAACTACTGTAGTAACTATAACTAATTAACTGCATATTTCATTATTGAGCCAAATTGTCAAAAGATCCAATACAGCTCAAATATGTTACCAGTGAGTAAAGCCAGGGAGTGGTGTGTGCAGTGTTACTGCGGTCATGCTGCTTTACTTCCACACATGGTTGAGAACATGATTAATGATGTGGCAACCCATCAACTTGAAAAATTCTCTTTTTGTTCAAAACCTAATTTAAGTAAAATTATACTTGATTAAAGATAAACGAAGAGGTTTTGAGTTTTTCAGGAGTAAAGGCGGTATTGGCTGGTTTTCATTTATCTCCAGATCCTCTCCAGACAACAAGGATCCACTACAGTGTCAGTGTGATAAATACAATATACAAAAAAGAAATAATTCCATTCAAAACAGCAAAATATAAAATGTTTAACAGCAATTATACAAACACAAAGCCTTTATTCCTGATTTATCTACTTAACAATGTAGTAATGTAGTGCTATCAGCCATAAATCAGCTCCATTTTAACCTTATTTGTAACTATTTGTGGTTTCCACTCACATCCACCACATTTGTTGCCTATAAAAGTCTCATAATGTAAAAGTGGATGGAATTTTAGTGGTTAGTGAACAATGGTTGTTTTGTGTCTTTTATTCCAGCATACCGTGTTTATCTATTTATTAAAAAACAGTTTTTCAATAAGTAGACAAGGACAGAGTGTCATATCATCTGCAGTAAAGGGTGTTAAATCCCCTAAGCACCTTCATCCAGATGTGGTGGGATGGCTTCAACAGCTGGAGAGGTGTTTACTTGCAAAAATGCCCTCTAACATGTGCATGGACACAAAAAAAAAATCTAGGGAATCGTTAAGCACAGGCTTTATAGCGGTGGAGTTGTTACTTCGCCTTTTTCAATGGGAGACAATAGAACATTCTGGAAGCAGCTTTTCTTTAACAAGAGGTCATTTTTGTTAGTTTTGTCATTAGTAAAAGTCAGAGGTTAAAATTTAGTGCTTATTCTTAAATTGTCAGTATGTAAGTGACAATTACAGAAGCAGAAGCGGAGGTCGTTTGACATGAGGGTTTTAATTACATATTATAACATAAATTGTAAATCAGTTGTCACCCCACTATGGTATTGGAAATGTATCTAGTTTTGTGTGCCTTATACATCATCTGTTCAGCCAGCAGTTTGTGGGTGTGAAGCATCTGAAGCCAAAACCACCAGGTTTGCACACGTCTCAGGAGGGAGACGTGCAGATCCTCTCTAAGTCATTAAGATTTTGAGACTGGCGTTTGGCATTTCGAATCTTTAGCTCTCCTCAGAGAATTTCCATGAGATTAAAATCTGGAGACTGACTAGGCCACTCTAGGACCTTAATGTGCTCCTATTTGAGCTACTTCTTTGTTGCTATGGTCGTGTGTAATAGGTCAGTGTCATGCTGGAATACCCATCCACGAGCCATTTTTAATGCCCTGGCTGGGAAAGGGGTTCTCACCCAAGATTTGACAGTACATGGGCCATGTCAATCGTCCCTTTAATGCAGTAAAGTTGTCCTGTCCTGTTTGCAGCCAAAACACCCTCAAGGCAAAAGGTTTTTTTCCTCCAGGTTTGATGGTGGGGATGGTGTTCTTGGGGTCATAGGCAGCATTCCTCCTTCTCCAAACACGGCGAGTTGGGTTGATGCCAAAGATCTTGATTTTAGTCTTATCTGACCACAACACTTTTACCTAGTTCTTCCTTTAAATCATTCAGATGTTCAGGGGCAAACTTCAGACATGTGTACATGTGCTTTCTTAAGCAGGGGGTTGATGCAGGATTTCATTCCTTTAAGGCGTAGTGTGTTACTAATTGTTTACTTGGTGACTATGGTCCCAGCTGCCTTTAGATAATTGACGAGAACCTCCAGTGTAGTCCTGGATTGATTAGTTACCGTTCTCATGATTATTGGAACTCTATGAGGTGAGATCTTGAATGGAGCCTCAGACCGAGAGAGATTGACAGTTATTTTGTTTCTTCTATTGGCAAATATTCGCACTAACTGTTGTCACCTTTTCACCGAACTGCTTGGCGATGGTCTTGTAGTCCATTCCAGCCTTGTGTACGTCTACAATCTTGTCCTTGCCATCCTTGGAAAGCTCTTTGGTCTTGGAGAATAGTTTGGAATCAGATTCAGTATACAGGTAACAAGCTGAGAGGAGCACTCCCTTTAAGAGAGTCCCTTTAAGAGACTGGTCTTAATCTCAGCTCGTTACCAGAAATCTTGCTAATTGATAAGGAATCAAATAAATATTTTTTGAAATGTGTTTTTCTAAAACCTACCATTAAAATTACAGACTGATCATTTCCTTGTCAGTGATTTTGCAAACATACAAAATCATATTTTCCTGCAATGTAGATAGAAAAATGTTGCAATGAAACTTAAGATCAAAACAAAATGCCATACTTTAATCTACTGCATTTCTTTTAAATTATAAGGATCTATTAAAGTCTTCCAGCCTCTAAAATTATTTTCCTGGCCTGCTATGCAATGTTTGCGCACACACACACACTCACACACTCACAGAGTAGCAGTGAGGTATAGCGGCCAAGGCAGCCTCTCTAAAGAGCAGTGTATGAGAACCTTGTGGTTAAGTATAAGTATAGAGTAAAATGTACTGCACTGTACTGAATGGGTGTAGCAGTAAAGGGAGAGAGAGAGGGAGAGAAAGAGAGAGAAAGAAAGAAAGAGAGAGGGAGAGAGGAAGAGAAGGAAGAAGGGAGGCAGAGAAACACACAAACACGTGAGAGAGAGGAAATAAAATGGAACTAAAATAGAGAGAACTATTTGTGCAGAAGAATCTAAAGTGGCTGAAGGAACCTGGGTTTTACTTTGTACAATAGAAGCCAAGTTATATAATTTCCACGCCTGCCATCTGATGCAGCGTTAAAGTGACCAGTGCAGGAATGTTTGATATGACACATTCACTCCGAATCGGTTCTCCTTGAAAAAAAAAGATTGTATTAAACTGTCGTAATCATCATTAATATTATTCAATCCTGTTAACTTAAAAGTTTGTAAATTAAATTTTGGTCTGGTTTGACAACTGTAACATTTTTGCTAAGAGGTTTCTAACACAGACGCTTGCTTGCTACTTACACATTGTACCCATATGTAATACAGTACATAGTAAAAGCATTTGCAAAGCTTTTTGTAGAAAAAGAGTCATGATGATTTGTTGGTACGTCCTGAATTCAGGCACTAAACCAAGTTAAGACAAGGAAAAATGCCTGTCAGAGTGAAAAATATGGCAGATGGTGAATATTACATTTGCATTTAAATTGTCTGACATTTTGGCAGACGTCCTTATTCAAACCAACTTACATTTTCTTCTTTTATACAACTGAGCAATTGGGGTTAATCAGTGGTTAACTTGGTGGTGCTGGCAGTCGAAACCCTGATAATCCAATTAGCAGTCCAACACGTTACCCACTGCGCTACCACTTCCCCCTACTAAGGGTATGTATCGACCCATAAACTGTTTCCCGATATTTAAGCTAGTTTTGTATTATCGGATAAATTGTCCGATATACACACAAGGCATTGCATTGTGAGGAGTAAAAAGTCAGCAACAGCACTGACAAGTAAAGTATTTTTATTAGTATTTTGCTGTAACTTCTTCTCCTTTTGGCTGTTCCCTTTCAGGGGTCGCCAGTGAATCATCTGTCTCCACCTAACCCTTTTCTCTGCATCTTCTTCACTCACACCCACTAACTTTATGGGGCAGTGGTGGCTTAAATGTATAAGGTGCTAAGTTGCTGATCTGAAGTTGGGTTCAGAGCCCCACCACCGGCAAGCCAACCACCGTTGGGTCCTTGAGAAAGACCCTTAACCCTTCCTGCTCCAGGGGCGCTGTATCATAGCTGACCCTGCGCTCTGACCCCAACTTACTAAGATGGGATATGCGAAAAACACTGCATTTCATTGGCTCTGTACACGTACCTTACACAATGACAATAAAGTTGAATATTAATATTTTATTTTATTGCATCCATATACCTCCTCTTTGGTTTTTCTCTTTGCCTTCTACTTGGTAGCTTAATTTCTAACATCCTTCTACCAATATATTCACTATCCCTCCTCTGTACATGTCCAAACCACCTTAATCTGGCTTCCCTGACTTTCTCCCAAAAAAATTCAAACATGAGCCGCCCCCCTGATGAACTCGTTCCTAATTCTGTCCAACCTCGTCACTCCCAAAGAACTTAACATCTTCAGCTCTGCTTCTTCCAGCTGTGAAAGTGGGGATATTAAACCACAATATAATATGTAAAGGGAAGTCTTGGACTGCTAATTGAAAGATCAGGGTTCGATTCCCCGCACCACCAAGTTACCACTGCTGGGACCCCCGAACAGGGCCCTTAAACCCCAATTGCTCAGTTGTATAAAAGAGATAAATGTAAGTTGCTCTGGATAAGGGCGTCTACCAAAGACCAGGAATATAAACGTATATAGAACACATACTGTATAGTGTATGTATGACATCCAAACTGATAGCACCCTCTGAGTGTAGGGGTTATTATATGAGTAAGAGTCATACTAAAATGGATGGAATGAAAACTATATCCATGTGTTTTCCAACCACAATATGACTAATTTATTACTTCTACCCTTATAATAACCTCCACACCTTGCTTGGAAATGCTTTGCCCTAGACTTCAGAGCATAGTGCGGTGTACAAAAACTTACAGCCATATCATGTATTAGAATACAGATAGAGAGCTCTAACTGCATAACAGCACAATTCTTATCATTTATATTAGTATATAATTTGTACTTTTCAGCTACTACTTTTTTAATGTTTTTTTCTTTAAAGTTTAGTCATATTTGCCAGCTGACACAAGTTAGCCATCAGAGCTGATAAAGAATCTGGGGCAATTGCTTCCATTAGGACCACCCATACATGCCTGTTGTTGACCTTCTTTGTATGAGGGTAAAAGTTTAACTATTTCTCGGATAGAAGACACACACACACACACACAGAGAGAGACATATACCCAGCTGTCTTTCTTACTAATAAAAACCTATTAAGTTTTGTATGTACCTACTAGATTATATGGATTATATAACACTTTTCCACATAAAGTCACTATCTAAGTTTGTTTGATGTCTTGTTGTTTTTAATGTAACACACAAAATCAGGTATGTAAACACGTAAAAGAAGTAAACACTTGTATACACTTTTAAAGCACACAATCTTCGATGCCGTCACAGAGTTTTTATTGCTGCATTTCTTATCTGATGGTGTTGTAGAAGCTGATAAGGAGGATACAAGTATTTCTCTATTGTAAGCTTTATCAGGGTTCTAAGTCAGCTGTGCGTAAGGAGGCCGGGGTTTCTGATAAAGAAACCTGCGTGGAGTCAATTCAGTGGCAGACATATTTACAAAACATACAGATTTGCAAAAGAAAATAAAGAAAATTTCTATCTTGCAAATATGTGGTATTAAATTGACATATCATGGAAGGATGTATAGGGTTTAATAGAAGGTAACAGAAGCGTATTTATTTTTAGTCTGTATTTCAGTATTTAGTAGCAACGACCTTATAAAACTGTATAAAAAGGGGGAAAACTTAACTATTAATTAAATTTAAATATTTTTATTAACAACTACAATAGCTAACAATCAATCGGCTTATATTAAAAATAGCCGCAAGGTTTTATAAACCATTTTTAAAAAGATAAACAGTGCCATCTACAGGTCAAGTTATGTCACAACAGCATTAAGCCTTTTTTAATGAACAAAAAACCTGTATTTTTTTTTATTTTATAATAACTTTTTGTAGCTAATAAGGCACTATAAGTACATTTAATTAAGTATTAATGAAATTATTAATAATTATTAAACTCGTCTTTTAAAATTATTTCTATATAATGACCCTGCGTTTGTTAATAAATAAAATAAACCCACGTTGTGGTCATGATGTTTTTTCAGTCACGTTCTGTTTTATATTGCATTACAATTTACACATGATTTACATGATGTCAATAACATTATTCCCGTTAGAAAATGTTATATCATAACAGTTAACAACAGCGGGAAATTACACCTTTACAGTGTGTGAATGATGCAAATGATGATGATGTAAATGTAAGTAAAATGATGTAAATGCAGCGTTAGTTAAGTAAAGTGCGATTGCACCGAAATGGGGTACATGTGCCGTCTGTATTAATTAATCCTGTTTTTTTTTTCATCAAAACAATAAATTAAATACATTTATTTTTTTCTGATTCGGAATATTCCTTCATTAAAATAAGTTTAATTTCGATTATAAATATTTCGATATTTAATTAGCGCCAATATTTCAATTGTTTTAGTTAACTTTTCTTTCTCGATGTAGTTTAAAAATTAAAAAATGAAAATAATAATAAAAATGCTGATTACATAATGCACTTCTACAGAACAGCAACACAGGACTGCTTTACACTAACTTTATAATAAAGATATTAAAGGGGGGTGAAAACAGCACTGAACAGCGTTAAAACAGAGCTGCAATCATATCACACTGCATGAAGAGGACTAAGAACATTAAATACTCAATACTCTACATTAAATACTCAATCACTCTATACACTGTGATTACAATGTCACTTAACTGTTTTTCTTCTTTTTTGTTCCCCCCCCCCATGCCACAACCATGCTACCAGTGATCCAGACCCCATCTCTCTCTCTCTCTCTCTCTCTCTCTCTCTCTCTCTCTCTCTCTCTGCCGCAACCGAGCTGCCAGTAATCCAGACCCCATCTCTCTCTCTCTCTCTCTCTCTCTCTCTCTCTCTCTCTCTCTCTCTCTCTCTCTCTCTCTCTCTCTCTCTCTCTCTCTCTCTCTCTCTCTCTCTCTCTCTCTCTCTCTCTCTCTCTCTCTCTCTCTCTCTCTCTCTCTCTCTCTCTCTCTCTCTCTCTCTCTCTCTCTCTCTCTCTCTCTCTCTCTCTCTCTCTCTCTGTCTCTCTCTCTCTCTCTCTCTCTCTCTCTCTCTCTCTCTCTCTCTCTCTCTCTCTCTCTCTATGTCTCTCTCTCTCTCTCTCTCTCTATGCCACAACCGAGCTGCCAGTGATCCAGACCCCATCTCTCTCTCTCTCTCTCTCTCTCTCTCTCTCTCTCTCTCTATGCCACAACCGAGTTGCCAGTGATCCAGACCCCATCTCCACTCCTGTCAGACCCTTTCCTGTGACCCGCTTTAGTTGATGATCACATCACCAGGGTGACCGAGGACGTTTCCACTCTGCCATAAAGACGTTCCAGATGTTCTTTAAGGACTTATGATTGAAGTTGCTTACACACACACACAATGTAACCACATAATTCCTGCTACCTGTTTTTCAGCCAAATGAGGATGGGTTCTCTGTTAAGGCTGGTTCCTCTCAAGGTTTCTTCCTATTCCATCTCAGGGAGTTTTCACTTGCCACCGTCGCCCCCGGCTTGCTCATCTGTTTCATTTTGATCTTATAGTTTCGTTGATTGTGTAAAGCTGCTTTATGACAATAACCATTGTAAAAAGCGCCATACAAATAAAATTGAGTTAAATTGAATTGAACATCATACGGAATATTATACACACACTGGACACCAATGCGACCTAAAACAGCTGCTTTGTTTTTGACATTTTTTTATTTATTTTTTTCACTTTTTATGTTGTAAATGTATATTTTTTAATATAATGCACAGATAGCGGTTAACCCACTTGCTACTTGATGTCTGAACAAGTTTTATTTATTGTATATTATTTTATTTGACTATGGATGGCAATATAGAACTTTTTAGAATAATATATATACATTTATGATATTATTTTATCCAAAAACATGCAAATCACACCGACGTTCTGACTTCACACGCAACCATCACAAGGTTAAAATTTAAATTTATGTGACAATATAATAATAAGAATAATGATAATAATATTAATAATAAAAATAATACCAATAATAATAATAATAATATTTATAATAATAATAAATTAAGGATAAAGAAGACAAATTCTTATTTAGCTTATTGCTTATATAATCCTGCCGGTTAAACACGTGGAATTTGTTTATGGAATTCTATTAATATCAGAATAAGTGAAACTATTTAAAAAAAAAAGTGTAATTTATGAAATATTTTTTTTTCTAATAAAAATGTTAGGCTACAAATATTTCTTATTCGTAGTTTTTATCTTTTAAAAATAAAGTTTAAAAAGACACTTTTATGGTAACCTTTTTTAGAAAATCTTTTAGTTGTTTTTTTTTTATAATTTATTA
This sequence comes from Bagarius yarrelli, assembly GCA_005784505.1. Classification (NCBI taxonomy): domain Eukaryota; kingdom Metazoa; phylum Chordata; class Actinopteri; order Siluriformes; family Sisoridae; genus Bagarius; species Bagarius yarrelli. The sequence goes on along the minus strand of VCAZ01000004.1, from coordinate 4,995,999 downwards.
ATAGATATTTATTTTGTAAGTAAATAAACGGAAACAGTTTGGAGGAAACTGTTCCTATCTGCGTCATTGTTCTGTAACAAATATAATAATCGATTGTTTGCGTGCGCAGCGGGCTCATTATGACAAACAATATGATAACCAACGTTTCCGTTTATTCCAGGAAACCCGTATGGATTCCAATTGTCCAGACAAAAGTAAGATAAACTAATTTTTTTTTTTTACAGAAATTACACACTAAAATATGTGCTTTATTACGCGGTAAACTGAGTTTTCTGCTGGGACGGAGTTGTACTCCGTGAATAAAGGTTAACTCGGTAATTAATACGCTAATAATGTGGTGTGAAATAAAGTCTAATATAAAACTGTACGTTTTCTCACAGACTAAAGTGTGGCAGGTTTTAAGCAGAATTAATGCTTGTAGTTTTCCCGCACACTGGCGGAAATTTAAACATGCTGTTTTCTGGTTGCCATGACAACCACTGTGGCGCAAAATAAATAGCGCCCAGAATTCTTTGGAAAATATGGAAGCATTTTTTTTTTGTATTAATTTCTTTTTAATTAATTTTAATTATAATCCCATAATCCAGCAAATATGGTGGGGAATAAAGACATCTCTATTAATTCCTTATATTTAATAAACATAAATGTCATACAACCATCAATCAGACTGCGAGGACTTGTCACGTGGGACCACGTAGCCTATGAGAATGATTTAACGTCAGAATAGTAACTAGAAATCTTTCGAACAAAAATACAAATTATATACAATATATAAAGATAATAATATATAAAAGTTAGCAATGGATAAGTTTGTGACATGGAATGAAAAAAAAACTGGACACTCGGTACCAGGCAAGAAAAGCAAAACAGACACCAAACCGAATCAACTGAAAGCCCGACCGAAAAAAAAAGATATTATGAGGAATATCTTAGGCATCGTCTAAAATCGCTTACTACTGAAAAATCTACTAAATTAAATAATAATGTAATTCCCAACTATCAAAAAGTATGTTCTATATACAGATAGATTGAATGAAATTCGGACGTACTACATTCTCCATATTGATATGGACACGTGACATATTACGTCACAGCATAATTCATTTATATTATTTAGCAGACGCTCGTATCCAGATAGACTTATCTATTTTGATCTATTTTTTTATTTATTTATTTTTTACCAAACTGAGCAATAAGGGATTGAGGGTCTTGCTCAGGGGCCCAACGGTGGCAACTTGGGAACCCTGATGTTCCAAGATGATTTTAAATTATGAATGAAATAATCAGGGTTTTAGGTTTTACATTTTGGTTCCAGAGTCTTTGGGAAATTTGGTTGCTTAAGAAAAAAAATTAGACAGATAAAGTAATTTATAAATTGCCTACAAATAGGAGAAGAAAGAAGACAAAGCAGAGGCTTGTTGGGAGGCAGGAAACAGGTTCACATACTAAAAAAAAAGAAACACAATCAGATTCGGTCTATCCAGAGTCGCATCCAGTTTCCTCTCAGTGCTCTGTTCATTTCTCAAATAATTACAGACAGTTTTGCTAATTTATATATAATCTTTCTCTGCAGCTCCGCCCTCAGCTGAGAAACAGCCAGAAACATCCTGCTCCTTTATCACAAGTGAAAGCGAGAAAAAATCTCAAAAAAGACAAGAAAAGCACCAAGAACCTGCGCCCTGGGTTAATGAGCTGCCTGCAAAAAGGAGAAGAAAGAATACAAAACAAAGCCACGTAAGGAGACAGAAAACAGAATTACGCCATGTCAACGCTTTTAGATCAGGTCTGTCCAGAGTTAGACTTTGTATCTTAATAAGTGTCCTGTGTGTAATATTATCACAGAAGAATTATGGTTTACACTGTAGAACAAGTGACCTTTTCATTCTTTAATTTTTTTTTGTTACATTACCTTAAAAGTATACAGTACATTATCTAACAGTATTGTGCTTCTGGGGGTTTCTTCAGGTATTCTGGTCTTTTATACATAATAATTATAGTTTTACTAATTAATGCTGTGAATTATCCTCCTCAGCATCTGAAACTGACTCCGAGACATCCTGCTCCTTCACCTCGAGAGAAAACAGGAAGTATGCTAAGAAGAGAAAAAGGAAGGATGAAGAACCTGAGCCCCAAGCTGATGAGCTGCCTGGAAAAAGGAGACGAAAAAAAACAGCGCAGAGCCTTGTGAGGAGACGGACAACAAAATTACACCCTGTAAAAGTCAACACTTTTGGATTAGGTCTGTTCAGAGTCACACCATATTACAGCGTGGTGCCTTGACTTACGAGTTTAATTTGTTCCATGACGAAGCTCGTAGCTCAAATAACTTGTATGTCAAATCAATTTTCCCTATTAAAATGAATTAAAATGCCATTAATCCTTTCAGAGTTCCTTAAAAAACATCGCAATTAAGTATAATGTACAGCATTTACCTTGGAGATCAGACGACTCCAATTGCTAACACACATGTCTGACTAGCTATCGAGTGAGACACGGAATGCTGTTCTGATGTTAGGGCGTTTACTGTGGTGTTTACTCTGCTAACTATCTGAAGGGTATCTGAAGCTGGATCATAACCCGGATTTTAGCTTGCAGTGAGACGAAAAACTTGTTAGTTGGGACACTCATAGGTGAAGGTACCATTGTATATTACAAACATCCTGCATACCTTATAACATTTACAGCATTTTGCGGACACTCTTATCCAGAGTGACTTACATTTATCTCTCTTTTATTTGGGCATTAGGGGTCTTGCTTAGTGGCCCAGTGGTGGCATCTTTTACACTTTTGCAATCCAACACCTTAACCACTGCGCTACCACTTCCCCCATCAGTAGAAGTATAATTTTCATTGCATGACATGTTTATTAGTTTTTGCTTTAATAATATATAGTACATTATTATTATTATTATTAGGTAAGTGGTAGCACAGTGGTTAAGCTGTTGGCATGCTAATTGGAAAATCAGGGATCGATTCCCAGCACAACCAAGCTGCCACTGTTTATTAAAATAAATGGAATTGTTGAAAATTTCCAAACTAATTTCAGACTGTTCTAGTGTTCATACATGATCTTCTTCATTCTTCAGCAGCATCTTCATCTGATCTTCAGAACTCGATGAGAACGCCCTTCAGAGAATTCTCAGCCAGTCCTTTCTTCTACAGTCATTACTTTACATCCTGAATGCAAGAGCTTTTCTAAAAAGCTAATAAAGGAGGATAAAGAACCTCAGGCTAAAAATCAGCCTGCAAAAAGAATAAGAAGAAGAAGGAGAGCCGAACAGAGCCTTGTGCGGAAACAGATTACAAAATCCTGCCCTGTAAAACGCGACACTTTTGGATTAGGTCTGTCCATAGTTACACCATACATATTACAAACATTCAGCATGCATGACCTGTATATTGTATTTCAGTGTATAAGTATAGTTCACATTGTGTGACGTTTTATTAGTTGGTTAAATTGCCTCTATATTATACGAAACATTATTAAATAGTAATACTATTACCGGAATTGCCCTGCCAGGGTTAAGGATCCCCACCACGCTGTTCCTGTGCAGCTGGTGTTTTCTTTTTGGCACTTTATTGTTAATAAACTATAAACATGATCTTCCACTATCAGCTAAGAACCGGTCAGATACATCCTCCTCCTCCACCCCAAGAGAAAGCAGGAAGTATGTTAAAAAGAGAAAAAAGATGAATAAAGAACCTGAGCTCTGGCCTGAGGAGCTGCCTGCAAATAGGAGAGGAACGGAGACACAGCAAAGCTTCATGAGGAGACAGAAATCTGAATCACACCACATGAACGTCAACACTTTCAGATTAGGTCTGTCTACAGTCACACTGTAAATAGTACAAACACTCTGCACACATTATTTACAGCATTTGGTAGACGCCCTTATCCAAAGCAAATTACATTTATCTCTTTTATACAGCTGGGCAATTGGGGGTTAAGGGCCTTGCTCAGGGGGCCAACAGTGGTAAATTGGTGATGCTGGGAATCGAACCCTGATCTTTCAATTAGCAGTCTACCACTTCCCACAATAGCCCATAATAATTAGTCACATAATAACCGTGACCTCAATGTCTAAATGAAATATTTAGTATTGTAGTAGTATCTCTGTACATTCATTACACTAAAGTAAAAAGGAGTGTGTGGGGAGTTTGCGTGCTCTGAAAAAGTATGATTCACAATCTCTGGCAAAAGTGACCCACATATTCCTTTATTTGTTAGTTAGTATACTTAATTTAATATAATGCAATATTATGCAAATTATTAGGTAGTAATACAGTACATAGACTGTTCAATGGAGGACAATTATACTCCAGGATATTAATATTTTCTTACAAAAATGTAAAACAATATTGCAGACATAAAAGTCTTATAAAGCCATTTTCTTTTGGGGAACCACAGCTGGACCTCTAAGAAAACAAATCAATAAAATATTGTAAATAAACGTCAAAAAGGTCTATTCTGAGTAAATTACGGTCACACGGTATAAAAAGGAAGCTAATGATTGGCTTATTTTGTTTGATTTTATTTGCTTAACAGCGAAGTTCTACACTCTGGGAAAATTGCTGGGAAAAGGAAGTTTCGGTTCCGTTTATGAAGCCGTTCGGAATTCAGATGGAAAAAAGGTGAATATCAGCACATATAATTGCCAACAACAACACACTAACCGCCACTGACACAAATACTAACCCCAACCCACAATAGCTACTAAACTAAACTTTGCAATAAATAACCAAAATAACTTCTTACATTCACAGGTTAAGTGAATAGCACATTTATTCCGCATCTGTGGGTTGGGGGACTTGTTTTGTGTGTTAAGTTTGCACATGCAAGTCCAAAGACATGGGATTTAAGCTAATAGGCATATGTAATTTGTCAGTATTTTCCTTTTGCCCCATGAACCATGGGATAAGCTTCAGGCTCTGTAGGTGGTACAGTACAATTTCTGATGGACATATGGACACTAACTTTGTGGTTAATTTTGTTGGACTGCTCATCGGAAAATTCCCAGCACCACCAAGCTGCCACTGCTGGGCCCCTGTACAAGGCCCTCAACCCTGAATTGCTAACTTGGATTAAAAATAGCAGTAATGTGAATTACACTACATTGTAAATTACATTACATTTAAGTTGGTGGTGCTGGGAATCAAACCCATAATCTTCCGGTTAGCATTCAAACACCATCAGTGCGCTACCCCTACCCTTTAAAATCCTGATACACCTTGCTAATGTTTTTTATTGAAGTTTTTGTGGTTTATACTGATGTCATAACTGTAAATTTTAAAAGTATTATTATTATTATTACTATTATTATTTTACAATGTTGGAAATTTTTCCACTGTGGGACGAATAAAGGTTAACATTAATAAGGATGAACACAGTTGCAGTTGGCAACAAAATCCATTAGGTGGCGCTGTTTAAAAGATCAAGTCTGCCACTGATAAATAGATCCAAAATACACCAGTTCTGTATTAATTTTATGTTAATAAACAATTAAGCTGTTAACACATTTAAAAATAATAATAATTAATTTGATGTCTTTTCATTAAATTGAGTGAGGTCTTGTGGCAGTTGGAGAGCTCGTTAGCTAGCTACTCCTGAACACCGACGCTAACTTTTCAATGATCGCAGTGTAGCTAATTATCTCGTCGTGTTTTGCAGGTGGCTGTCAAATGTGTGTTACAACAAACGCAAGATTTTATGACTACTGTAAGTCAACTTACTTTACTTTTGTGAATGTATTTGGTATAAAACAGGGCTGCTAATAGAGATGGGCATTTAATTGCATTTCTTTAAACGATAATAAAGAAATTTAACTATTAATTTATTACTTATTTATAAAACAGCAAAGAAAGCATGTCTTTCCAACAATTAAATCCTTATCCCACCCTTCCAGGATTTCCAGGTTCACGGTTAAAATTACTGACTTTACGACAGCTTTTCTAAGTAAAAAAAAATTATATGCATGTTGCGATATCTTTAGATCATTTGTTGCAATAAAATTGCAAAATTAAGTGTAAATTGCAGCACTGCAGTGCACACCCTGTCAAAGAGTCGGGCTACCAAACTCCAAGCACTGGAAAAATGCAGAGAAAGTGGTAGCGCAGTGGTTAAGGTGTTGGACTGCTGATTGGCAGATCATGGGTTCTATTCTAAGAAACACCAAACTGCCACTGCGGGGGCCCCTAAGCAAGGCCCCTTAACAAGGCCCCAAGGCTCTGGATAACCAATGCATATTAACACATCTTAAAAATGCAATATCCCCCAATATAAAGTCTCCAAAGTATTCAAACTACATTTACAGCATTTGGCAAACGCCCTTATCCATTTATCTCTGTTATACAACTGAGCAGCTAAGGGTTAAGGGCCTTGCTCGGGGGCCCAGCAGCGGCAACTCGGTGTTGCCAGGAAATTGAACCCCGATTTTGCAGTTAGCAGACTAACACCTTAACCACTGCGCTACCACTTCCCCTACCAACTAGAACCTTCCACCAATTTAATATGTTGATAAAACCATCAATCAATTCCGTTAATTATGATCGACAAAATTATTATCGATCAATAATTATGCCCACCCCTAAATGCTTTTTAAATGAATAAGTTAAAATAAAATAAAAATAAGATAAATGCCTGGTGTATTATACTCAATCCTGATACTAACCTTGTCGACGCTATTTCTAGCTTGATGGTAAAAAACTACCCTTAGAGGTGGTGCTGATGAATCTGGTGTGCAAGCCCCCTTGCTGCCCGTATGTGATCAATCTGCTGGAGTGGTTCGAGACGCCTGTGAGCTTTGTCTACGTCCTGGAGCTGCCCAACCCTTGCATTGACCTTTATGAGTATTGTAAAACTCAACACGGCCAAATTTCTGAATGGCAGGCTAAGCACATTATGCAGCAAGTAATTCAGGCCACATGCCACTGCAAGGACCGTGCTGTCTTTCACGGGGACATCCGATTAAACAACGTTCTGCTCAACACGCAGACCATGCAAGTGAAGCTGATCGATTTTGGCTGCGGTTCCCTGTATCAGGGCCGCCATTACACAGAATGTGATGGTAAGTAAGCCAGAGATAGAAGTTGATTTTTTTTTTTTTTTTAAGAATTAGGTAAAAGATCTTGTGATCCTTTTTCTGCCTTATATTTAGACAGTCTAGTTTTCTTACCAATAAGCTGGGTGTCTGGAAATGTGAAGATGCTGGATTCATGCACTGTCAGGCAGCTGGGGTTTGTTTTACATTGCCTGGTAGGTGGAACATGGCGTCCAGGCAAGGTGGTGTTTGGCAAAAAGCTGTCCGAAGGTCAGAAAGGTTTTATTGGATTTATTGCAGAGGATTTATTATAAAATTCACTAACAGAAAATATAATTACTAATATAAATACAACTGCTAGGTTTCTCTCTTAACCCGATTGCATTACTGCACATGCAGACTGCTGCAGTCTCATAAAATGGTGTATGAATGACGACCCTAGAAGTAGACCAACCCTCGAGCAGATGCGCACTCATAAATGGTTCCAAGCCAGGTAAGTGCAGAACATAAACAGAAGTTAAATAAAGGTACAGTTATTAGCCTTAAGTTTAGCGAAAACAGACTCTGCTAGCAATATTAGATACAAAAGAAGCTTGATTAAAAAATATTACACTTAAATTTAGGTAAAACAAGTTAATTCCAAGTTAAATAGTATTATATTTAACTCCGTCTCTCTGGTTCTATGGAACTGCAGGCAGGGGGTAGTACAAATCTCCTTTAAAACTTTATGTAGGCGTGTCAAAAACATGCAATGAAGTGATTCACATTTTCATTTGGGTGATGCTGTGAATTAAATCTAATCTAATTAAGCAGTTTGACACCTTAACCACTGCACTACCACTTTCCCCCTTTAGTGATGCCAGAGATAAAGCGGAACCGCACTTGGCTTTGCAGGTAAACCGTGTTCCACCGCTGAACGGAGGTGTAGTAAAGAGAGGCGACTGCTGAGAAGTGTTCCAGTCTTAGGTCTAAACATAGGTTGGACCGAAAGGGCATTAACTCAAATCCCATCAATTTGTCACTTGGATTTAAATGTAAACTGTGCACCAAATGCAGGACAGTATTTTAGGTTGTCTAGAATAGCAGTCCCTAAACTTTTTTTAAGACCACAAACTGGTTTCACTCATGATCCGGTGGTGGGGTGGAATCATGAGCCTAACAAAAAATAAAATTAAAAATTGCATATATGTAAATACAGATTTTTTGTTATAAATGTTTGGATGATGAAGATAGATAATTGTGGGGCTGTCCTAAAAACAGAGTTCGGTATCCTCCAAATCAGAGTCTTGCTTTATGTTGACTTGAAAGACTTGGATCAGCTCTGGAAATCATACATCTAGAACATGTATGAAAATAAAACTAAAATATGTACACTTGACATTGTAATACTGTCAGTGACCAATTTATTTATGTGGGGCATTATTTTTTTTTAAATAAAACATTCAATTTATTTATGTGGCAGTTTTAAAAAGACTGCAGTAGTCAATAAAATAAAAATAAAAACCAAGTTTTTTTATTTATTCTGTGGTCCGAAGCCCGGTGGTTGTGGACCCTGCCAGTCTGGACCATCAGCGTACAGGGACCCCAACCTGTGGTGATAAATCAGATGCTAATTACATGTTTTGTGTGTTACCCTGTCAGTGTAGCGGACTCAACAACTAACAGCACACAATGTGAGGGGAATCCCACCTGACCAGGGGTAAAGTTCGAGTTGGTGACAAACCCTCTTGAGAAGATAATGCTGAGGCATCAACTGACCCTGGCAAAGAGACGGAACCCGGAAAACTTGAGTAAAATTACATTCCAGAAATAAATCGCTAAGACAAGGTTTAAGTGCAGTTCATGGTTTATACCTAATTTCTAAAGTCCAGATAGAAAAATAACACTGATATGACTTAACTTTATTATAGGCAGGTTGCAGAAGCTTTTTTTTTAAAAAAAAAAACACTGGGGGCAAAGAATTATTTTATCCCCTGCTAATTTTGTACGTTTGCCCACTGACAGGAATATTCAGTCTATAAATTTAATGGTAGGTTTATTCTAGCAGTAAGAGACAGAATAACAACGAAAACATCTAGTAAAAAATGTGCATTTTAAAAGTGAAATAAGTAATTCATCCTCTATCAAGCGGCAAGATTTCTGGCTCAGAGAAGTCTTTTATACAGGTAACGAGCCGAGATTAGAAGCACTTTCCTAAAGGGCCTTTATTGAACAGAGGGCTCTTAATCTCAGCTCATTACCTGAGTCACCTATCCACAGAAGATTCCACCATGGACGTGTCCAAAGATGTCAGGGACAAAATTGTACCCCTATAACAAGGCTGGAATGGGCTACAAGAATATCACCAAGCATCTTGTTAAGGAGATGACAACAGTCACCTCAACAAAATGACTCAATCTTTCTCAGTCTGAGGCTCCATGATCCAAGATCTCACCTCATGGAGTTTCAATGATCATGACAACGGTGAGGAATCAGCACAGACCCACATAGGAGGATTTTGTCAATGATCTTAAGGCATCTGGGACCATAAACACCAAGAAAACAAAACAATTGCTAACACACCAAGCCTTAAAAGAATGAAATCCTGCAGCAACCGCAAGGTCCCCATGCTTAAGATTCAGAGAACTAGGTAAAATAGTGTATTTCAGCATGTCAGTGACCCCAATCACACGGCCAAGGCAACGAGCGGGTGGTTTAGGATTAAGGACTTTACATTCTAGAGTGGTCATAAAATCTCTAGACCCTAATCCTTTAGAGAATCTGTAGAATGTTGCTACATGTCAGCAGCAAAACCTTTATGACATGGAAAGGAACTGCAAAGAGGACTGGGACGAAATTCCACTGTGAGACACATGGTGGCCAACTACAAGTAGTACAACTACTGTGGTTACCAGGGTTTTGCCACCAAGTACTAAATCTTGTTTTGCAAAGGGATCGAATATTTAAGATGATATACACCTTTATTCATTCCACACTGGGGACATTTCTTTGTTACAGCAGCATAGAAAAAGATGTGCAAATAGGAATAGGGACAGTGCAGTGTATAAAAACAATATTACTGTTTAATCTTACTGTTAATATACCAACCATTTAATTATAGACTGTTCATTTCTATGTCACTGGGCAAAATTAGCAGGGGATCAAATATTTTTGAACCTTTTATTCCTGTATCAGTACAAATTATTTTAGGCTATTTCAAATCTACATAGTTTTATAGGTTAAGGCTTGAGTGTGCATATTGTGGAAACATATTTTGACCCCAGAAATAATGCAGTGTGTTCTAAACCTTCAATAAAAAGATTCTTGCAACATACTTCCAAGTCTCCTTGCCTCCTACTGGTTTTCGGCAGGTAATTTACGACAATATGTAATTTTGGGTATTCAAAGCATCAGTGATTAAATCTGGACAAAAGACCAATGAGAGCACAATGAGAAGGAAACTAAGAATTTATTTTATCAAGTGCAATGCTTAAAAAATAAAAACACTCAGTGTACTGTATATGAAACATTTTATCATAAAATCTCAATGCACTAAAGTCAATATCGTTAAAAACGCCGGTGAGTAATAATCCCCCAGAGGACCCCAAACTACCACATTAATACAGTATGAACGATGTTTTGGCAGTTGACAAATTCACAGGAAAAAAATAAAGCAGAACTCCTTTATCAATTGGTGCCGTGAAGCCCCACCCCTGCTATCCCTCGAGCATGGAGGGAAAGAGAGAGAGAGAGAGAGAGAGAGAAAGAAAGGGAGAGAGAGAGAGAGAACAAGACATGGTGGGGCAACAGGCCCCCTCCCTTCACAAAGTTCTGCACGATTACATTGACAAACTGTATTAGTAACTGTTCATGCTTAGATCCCTCCATATGTCAAAGTGTTGAAAGGAGGAGGAGCCCGTGATTGTTAAACATGTTACAGAAAAGCCTGGAACGGCATTTTAGACTATCGGCCTCGATGGACGTGTCCGCTGCAGGGGGTTACGCTCGCTTCTTTTCACAAAATTGCTTGTGTGTCTGCATTCACAGATCACTGCTACTGAAAGGGCACCCAAGGGACCCAAGAAGACATCCCAGCTTAAGGCTGATAATTTTATACCAACGTAGGCGTGTCACCAACAGTGCGCTCTGTAGTCAGACTTTACCAGCTGAGCAGGTTGCTGCGGCCCAGAGTCATGAAGTAGACCTGACTCGCGCCTCCTTGGCGCACAGAAGCAAAGAACACCTGCCAAAGAAATAGCAGGTTACATTTTTAAAAAGAATCCGGCTTACTTTCACTGGCTTTGCTAGTGATAGGCATTTAGAGCGGAGAAAAAGCAATTTATCTTAATTCTAGCTTTAAAATGAATAATAAATGTAATGCAATAAAAACTAATTAGCAATAAGTGGTTTTTTTTGTTTTTTTTGGAGTATTATGGCAGGTGCTCCACATGTCGAAATTAATCTACATTCTACTGTATTTAATATATTACACTACACACTCAATAGAACAAGGGTGCAAACCAGACAAATCCAGGAAGAGAAAAGAAATCGCTCATCATTTCCATCTGTGCTGAAATAATTATCATTTATCATCTGAACTAATATTAAAGCAAACTCTGAAGTATCGTTTTGTCTTAATTTGACTACGTAACGTACAGTATAAAACTTACCTTGTCATTCCTCTCGCACAGGAATTTAAGCCTTTGTGCCCTTTTGTGCATAAACACACCATCCAGATGGCCCGTCTCGACCGAGCGGATCTCTATGGCCTTCTCACCCCAGCCCATGATCTGATTAGACCGGATATATGCTGCGTAAATAAAAAAAGGAGTCATGTGACATGCGGGAACAGCGATGTGCAATAAATCCAGAGTGACTAACCTTTATCTCATTTATACAAGTGAACAGTTGAGTGTTTAGGCCCTTTCTTAAGAAGCCAGTAGTGACACTTAAAACCTTAACTTCTCACCAATGAACTAAGACTCCCCCCATATACAGATATATTAATCGGTCGATATGGGTGACGATCTAATAAATTCCGCTTGCTGGTAAATCAATCATTCATTCATATCAGAGATTAATCCGCTTTCTGAGTGCGAGTGACTGCAGACCGTGTTGCCAGATTAAATGGGTTTCCGTCCAGTGCTGCCAGATTGGGTGTGTTTCCGCTCCATTGGGCTTCTTCTGATTTATTTATTTGTAATTTAACGCCATGTCAGCAACAATAGTTATATTCATGGCAAAAAGACATTTTAAGTTATTATTTGTTTAAAAGTACTCATAAACACACATACATACATATATATGTGTGTGTGTGTTTATCTCTCTCTGGTATTCTCTTAAAAATTGCTGGGTATCATTTAAAAATGGACATTTAATTAAAATACATGCTTTAGACTCAGCACATCTCTACACCACTCACAGACCGGTTTCTCCTTCCCTTTCAATACATAATAGTTGGTAAAACTTTAAAAAAAAAAAAAAAAAAAAAAAAAACATACAATAAATTACTGGTGTCTTACACAAAAATAAAAACATCAGGACTGAGGTTTACTAAAAAGGTAGTTTCTATAGTGCATCTTAGATTTTTTTATTGTTTTGCAGATTATATGCAAATTAAAATATAAAAACTCATTGTTTATCGGTATCCGAATCGGCCATGAGAAGCACTTTATTATCAGTAAAAAGAGTTTCATGTCATGCATCCCGAGTTACAGGGTATCAGTCTACAACCAATGCTACAAGCTTTCAGCTCTTATCTACATAGTTATGCTGGAGTGTTTGTGTGTTCACCGTACCCACGGAAGTGGGCATCTCTCCCCACTGTAAAACCACGTCTTTGGTGATGCGCCCATACGTGTTCACATAGACACCTTCATCCTCATAGCAGACCAGCAGCTCGATGCCATCGGTGTTGGGAAGAATGATGATGGCGTGCGACTGGATGCTGGTCTGAATCTATCAAGTTAAAAAAAAAAAAAACACATCAGTGTTAATCAGGTATGTTAACTTTAGCGTACTAGCTACAAAAGTGAGGACAATAGCTATGTTTCTATCCAGTCATGTGAATGAAACGTGTAAGCAAAACTGGAATATCGCATCAAATATCTGAAAGTAAAGCACCATTTCGCTTCAATAAGTCAAAGAGAATAAAATCCTCACTTCCTAAAAAACGGTACCAAAGATCAAAAAGAAAAATGAAAGTTTTTTCAGCTACATGTTACAAGGCTCTTTTATTTATCACCAAAATAGTCCACGGTTTATCATTCTTTACATCATCTCTGCTTACACTGCTTTAAACATTAGCATGTTCTGTTGTTTTCCATCAATAATGATCATCACTTCTTTCTTATATATTGCATTTAAGAATGTTCGGACTTTATCATCCACCCATTTTTCTTCCGCCATTTTGGTTTATTTGATCTGCTGAAGCCAAATCACATGACTTTTTTTTCGATGTGCAGGTCGGAATTTATTCGCTAAATCTGTTTCCATTGCAGGCTAATAAAAACGTCACATGCAACGTCTGGCTTTTTATGAGCTTCCTGGCACAACTTCCTGTTGTTAAGAATGCTGCAGAAGTACACACTGTGCTTACATGCGTGGGCAAATAGATGTCGTAAACAGCCCCCGAATCCACGTCAACGGCGTGAAATCCAGAGCAGGAGCCGTAGATCACCTTTAACCTCTGACCCTCCTCTACTGTCAGGTCCACTAGCAAGGGCTTGTGCTGCAGGTCCCCAAACGACTACAAGAAGAAAGACGTGAGTCATTTCTGTTCAGCAGCACTGTTAATGAGGGTTATTTTAAACTTTAACTCACCTTAAAAGCCATGAATTTATGATACGGCTTTGGTGCCCATGCATAAACCTCCACAGAGTTTTTCAAGGCAAGAACCAGGAACTTAATTCTTTCATATTTCACTGTAAGAGAGAAACATTTAAATACATATATTAAAAATTGCCCTTAATACCTCTGATAACTTCTCAGTGCAGAAACACTAATACTGACACATACCAACTTTGTAGTGCACACAACCCTCCAGTTCCCCTACTGTCATCCACCCCTGCTTCTTCTCCACCTCTGGGTCGTTGTGTAGGATCTTGTTCCTCAGCCAGGACAGATAATACACTCGCAGCTTGTTCTTTTTTCCTGTAAGAAAAGTGTTCAAGGTCAAATTAGCTCTGAAAAGGCAAAAAGGTTGGAACAGCTGGAACTGATGTCCACTTTTCTTGACTTCTGGGGGTGAGCATCATTTTAACTTTAGCCATTCTGATTCTACTTAACGAATCTGGTTTTTATTGATTTTTAATTACATTTTTAATATTTGTTGCACAGAAAGAGAGAAAAAAAATACATAAGATATAACCAGTAGACTGTAAATATTAGCTGTGACAATTCGCCCAATAACAAAATTTACATTTATCTCATTTGGCAGACGCCCTTATCCAGAGCGACTTACATTTATCTCTGTTATACAACTGAGCAATTGGGGGTTAAGGGTCTTGCTCAGTGGCCCAGCAGTGGCAACTTTGGTGGTACTGGGAATCAAACCCTGATCTTCCAAATTAGCAGTCCAACACCTTAACCACTGAGCTACCACTTCCCACTTTCTTCAAGAAATGATAAAATAATGGAAAGAAATTAAAAACCAAAATTATTTAGATATAACAAAAAGTTGTTTTTGGAGGGAAGTAACAGAAGAGGGATTAAATTGCAAAGTCAGCAATTGTTATAAGGAAAAAAAAAAAAAAAAAAAAGAAAAATCAGCCGCGTAAAATTTTAAGACTTTCAAATGAGTCATTAAAAAATGTAGATCGTCTTATTAACTAAACAACCTTTAATGAATGAAACACTGAATTTATTCATAAAGTGTTCAATTAAACGATTTAAATTATTCTTTTTATTCTGAGTAATATAAAACCTGCGGCTGCCTAATTTTACTGCGATCGCTATTTTAAAAAAACAAAAATGATTAAAAACAAATGATTGCCAGTTTATCCAGAATTTCCAACTCTATTTAAAAGACAGACTGTGCTTTGTACCCAAGTGTGAGGTGCTGTTATTGCTAATATTAGCTGTATCTGGTGTATTCTCAAATGGAACTGGTTCTTGATACCCAACCCTGAGGCTCTATTTTTTACCTGATATTGTGACCAGGACATTGAGGCCCTCTAGGACATCCATCTGCTGAAAACGTCGCCGGTTGATCAAAGGGTAAACTTTCCCCTGCCCGCTGCGATCCAGAAGCAAAAGACCGCTTTCTGTCCCCACCAATAAGTTCACACCTGCAGGGGGAAAACTGGAGATTAACCAGAGCAACTATATAGATAATAATAATAAACAATTCAGAATCTGCATTTTATAAGAAAAACATTAAACAAAATCCTTATATAGCTTTAAAAAAAAAAAAAAAAAAAAAAAAAAAAAAACAAAAAAAAAAAAAAAAAAAAAAAAAAAAAAAAAAAAAAAGCAAAGCAACCGCCAAATCCACCACCAGGAGAAACAGATATTCAATGTGATTATTGGCCAAGCGTGAAATTGTTTAAAGATCAGCTGAAAACTGGGCAGACAGGGATGTCCTGGTTTTTGACTTGCTCATAAATTTTTCATAACTAATGCATTCAATCCTTCATAGGTAACATATCAGCAACAGTGTATGCGAAGAACACAGCCTGCATAGTGGTGGCATATATGTGCGCTTTATATTCCGTTTTAAATCTACAACATCTCTGTTCATTTTGTTTCAGAGTGACTGGTTATATAAGCTGATTTAAGTAGTTGGTCCTTTGGAAAAAAAAAACCCCAAAAAGGTATGGTTGATGTTATATCAGCAAACTCTTGAGCTAATTTATTGAAATAAAATGTTGACTTTTTAGTCTAATGTCCACAGACGCTTGTGCCTTTTACATTTATTTGTGGGAGCTTTGACAGTTTAGACTTCAGCCTTCAGCTTCCAGAAGCTTGCGCAGAACAGCAGTAGCACCCAAGCCAAATCAACTGTTTACACAGGCTGTTAGAATTAGTCACGTACCCCAAAGTGCAGCGCACAGGATCTCGGAATTGAACCTCTTCTTGTACTTGCGGATCTCTGGAGTGTCGCTCTGGGGCCGAGTGTTGACCGGGTTCACATTAACTACCGAACCTTTCCGCATGGGGTCCGGCCTTAACGCTTCATGGAGCCGACCGTCGTTCCCGATAACTGCTGCACACAAGAAAAAAAAAAAAGTATGTAGCAGTATGTAACTTATCTTAAATTATCTCCCCTGAGGTTTGTAAATAAAACCCAACACTAAAAAGGACATTTCCAGGACATTCAGTCAAAAATCACTTGACTGAGCGTAATAATATTTTTCTAATTATTACGCTACAAATCTCATGCATTATTCTTCTTTTTCCAGGGACTTACCCATGTTGTTGAGAGAGCTACCGGTGGAGGGAGATATTTGAAGAAGGCGGGGGTCAATGAATGGCGTGAAGGAAGAAGAGGACTTGTGTTTTTGAAGAGAATTACTGCCAGACAGCGTCTAAAGGTAAAATATAGCAAATAAATAATTCTGAGAAGATATAGAGATATAATAGATTATATAAAAGCCTTATAACTAGTTAGAAAATAGGCTGTTTTTGAGTCAACAACTTTAAGTCTAATAATTAACTGAGATTAGGAGATTAGTCTGGTCCCTCGACTGGAACCAGTTTACAGCTAAAAATAAACTGTGGTAAATCCTTATTAAATCCTTATTATTATTAGTGCAGTTTAAGTAATGCATTTAGATAATTAATTCAGCTATATAAAAAAAAATTAATAAAAAAATGAGAAGTGGTTAAATGAAGATGTGCATAATGAATCACAGACGGTTAAAAATAACAGGTAAATGGACATAGGGAATGGGGGGGTTAGAGGACATGAGAGTATTACGAATTATTTTGCTAAATTGAATAGAGCAGCAGGATGCAGCTAAAATGAGAGTTTAGTTTAATTTATAATTAAGCACAGTGTTTAGCTGCTTTTAACAATTTCCCTTTATTAAACCAGAGCCAAACGCAAAACAGCAACAAGAACATTTTGTGGGAAAAATTAGGACTTTTTTTGCAAGGGATTTTTTTTGTTTTTCCCCTCTTTGGGTGACACCAACATACAAGATACAAAATTAAGATTTTTAGATGAGTTACAGAGATAACTATAAAGCTAATTATAATGTAATGCTAATAACACTATGATTATAATGTTGGTGGTGCTTACAGCTCGTCCATCGCCCGGAATTAATTAGAAGAGGCGCTTATGTCAATTAGCAGTGAGTAGCGTAAATTAAGCGGAGTAAAAGCTAGCCAGCAGCACTTCAAAGTGGTACAATGTCTAAACATACCTCGCTGGCAAGCAGCCTCTCCAAGGCGGATTGGGGGGATATGGAGGGGCTGGTGTGACTGGAAGAGGGGGAGGAGGTGATGGAGGGGGAGGGGGAGTGATGGCTCTGTTGGATGAGATCAGGCAGCAGGTGAATATGCCCTGCGAAGCCATTTCGTTCCTGGTGGCCCAAAGCAGGACCGTGTCCAGGGCCAGGGCCCGAACCAGGCCCAGGAATCAATCGGATTTTCTCTGCTACACTCTGGAATCAAAAACAAGCACAGCTGAATCTACACTCAATGGGGGGCCAATAAACAAATCATTCGGATTTGCACTTGTTTCAAAGATGCCAATTTAGTGTCGTTTTGCCGTGAATAAAAGTAGAAAATAAAAAAAAAAATAATAATAATTTAAAGTTCATGGATAAATGATGGAAAACAAAACAAATAAAAAATATTAAAGAACAGAAAAAAACAGCCCCCTCGAACCTGTCTGACGATTAAAGTGCCGTCTTTAGAGGGTGTGATGGCTGTGTCGCTTTCAGCTTCATCATGAACAATCATAGTCTTCACTGACTCGGTCTCACCGTTGCTAACTTTCGAGGAGCTAAAAAAAAAAAAAAAAAAAAAGACATCCAAGTATAATCGAATTATTCTAATACTGACAGCACGTTAAAACGTGTCATCTAAAGCAATATTAAAATCATAAAATGGGGTAGACACCTTGCCCTCGAGTCCTCGGTGCCAGATGTGGACTCATTGCCCAGCTCCTGTTCCACCTCAACGTCCTCCTCCGAATCTGAATCCTCGCTAGATGAGGAATAATCCGTCACCTTGTGAGGAGGACGGGTCTCTTCAATTGCACGTACCTCATTGGCCAGTAAAGTGAGATCCTAAGAGTGAGATTTAAAGACTTTACACACACAGGCCCCCAGCAGTCGGCTCATTTATAGAACTGTCCACTCAATCTAAAACCCAGGGTAGAGCCAGAGTTTAATAGGTTTCCACAAGAACAACAGCTTTAAACACAGTTTAAACTTACAGACGGCCTGGTTGGTCTGACAAAGTCCTTTTTCTCCTCTGATTTTTTGCCGGCGGTTTCTTGTCGTGGATGTGAGGAGCCCTCCGATTTTGAAGATGCTGCAAAAAGGAGCGCACACCAAGATAAGGTTAAAGGCACCATGAACTGAAAAATTCTCTTTTGCAATATGAGGTCATTGACCTATAAAACATCTAATGAGTTTGTCATTACTCTTAAGGCAGTCGACAAAAATTACAAGTTTGGAATGTTCCGCTTGTTAAGTTATGATGTAATAGTATAAATAAGCTCCGCCTCCACAAAAGAAGGTCGACCCCTGTTTTGACATCTGTCAGTTTAGCCCCGCCCACCAATTCACACAATTTTTTTTTTTTGCAATAAAAAACTGTAAGCCAATCAAAGCAGTGGGTGTTTATTTCTGGGACAACAATCCATCACTCCTATTTAAATAAAGCACTCCAGTGAGGGGGGTAATAAACAAGACAGAAAAAAAAGCTTATTACATCTGAATTATTACCTTTTTTGTTGTGAAAATCTTATTATAACAGTACAAAATTAAAACAGATTCACAACCTCTTTAAAAAAGTCATTTAATGATCTGTCAACTAATCCTGCAAAACAATTAAGTCTAGTTGGTATTTAGAGATGATTTTATCAGGTGTTGCAGCAACACTTACAGCGAACCCTAAACTTCTCCCCTGAATTCTGAGAGCTGGTCTGTGAGCTGGAGTTACTGGAGCCAGAAGAGCTTCCACTGCCTTGCCTGGCCAGCTTCTCCACCCGGTCCCACAGCAGACGCGGCTCCACATTACTGTCAGGCAGGAAAATGAATGTGATTTCACAGAACCAGATAGTTAGTTAGTTACTGTATAACAGTCAAAAAAGACGGAGGGCAAACCTTCCAGCGTTCCTCTGACCATGCTGGCTGTTTTGCAGGTGGTTCTGAAGGGGAGAGTCTCTGCTGGATATCGTCCTTACAGGGACCTTCAAGAAAAGCATGCAAGGCAGTATGCTTAAAAAAGCAGATGGACAATAATTTGCCTGGTTATTTCAACTAGACACACACCATATACCATCATGTCTTTGGTTCCTAAATGTTTTTTAGTATGAGGCGATTTATACACACTAATGTTGCAACTTATTTATTTAATTGTCTAAAAGTTCAGTAGTTGGAAGCTCCCCGAGGCCCAGAACTCAGACTAAAAATAAGTGTTTCGATTTCTGAAAAACATTACATGCATGTATGACTATAATTATGTATAAATCTAATCTGCTGTATGTGACCATGAAACCCACATAAAGCCGCATTTTAAAACCAATTTTGTGTTTTGCATATTTTGTCATGGATTATGTTTCTGTAAATGTTTTTCGTCCAACAGCAGTGATGGAAATAAGTGCATTATAAATTAACCTTGTTCCTTTTTTCACTAACAAGTAATCAAACGAAGGCTGCAAAGAAATTTTCCCCCTCTGGTGTATGTGGGGTAAGACGGGATACAGAACTGTTGATTGGTGTGTGTTGTTGAGGGTGGGAGACAATTACATGAATAAAAAAAAACATGCCTAAGCCAATTATCAGTTAAGTAGGGTACGTACTTCCCGTATAACCCTAACAACCCTTTATCATTACACGTCATCAAACGTACTACTGGATTGTTGATGGAAGTTTAATCAGTTTAAAACTACAGTAGCTACCAGAAATTAAGCACTACTTTTCCGTCATTAAGGTAGAAGACAAGACTGTTTATGTAACATGTAACCTGTGTGAAGTAATTCTAATCTAATGAATTCTAAACGTTACATAAGTTTGGATCCTGCGCTTACCTTCGGTGGAACCTCATCACTATGGGATGTGTCAGGTATCTCATGACTCCGAGACTGCGTAAGGGACAGAGGGTGAGGATGCTCGGAGCGTGCGGGGTGTGCAGGATGCGCCGAGTGGTGCGGCTCTTGAGAGCGCAGGTGGAGATGTGCAAAATTAGGAACTGGATCGCTAAAGGAATGGGAACGGGACACAGGGGGAGCGGATGTGTT
The DNA here is from genome assembly GCA_005784505.1 of Bagarius yarrelli. Lineage (NCBI taxonomy): Eukaryota > Metazoa > Chordata > Actinopteri > Siluriformes > Sisoridae > Bagarius > Bagarius yarrelli. Next base: position 4,975,566 of record VCAZ01000004.1, on the reverse strand, counting down.
GTTCTTTAGTGCAGCCAGGTGAGACCACTGGACCTTGCAAAGGGGGAAGGAACAGAAGGAGGAGTGGGAAGGTTGTGAGAGGGGGGGAAAAAAAAAAAGCACACGCGGTGAGACAGACAAGCGTGATTGCAGCCAAGAACACAAAACACGGGATAAAATGGGGAAACAAGGACGTTTTTACTGATCGTTGTTCCACAGACATTCGCAGAGCAACACACAGTGCATTACGTAAGAAGTGGGACAGCTTAGGAAATGCTCGGCTTTACCTGTGGTTCCATGGGCTTGTGCATGCTTGAGGACTCCGACGAGGAGTTCCCATTAGAATAGGGCTCAGATGAACGGGGAGGTACCGGCGGCTGCTGCTTGGGTGGAGCAGTCTGAGGTGAGCCCTGATGGTTCTTTCGGTATCTTTCGTCAGCCTGCCACAAAGGATATGCATCAAAGATTAGGAGAGAAATACGATTGGCCATTTTGGACACCTCAAATGTGAACGGTCGAATGTTCCAAGCCAGGAAAATTGCATGCTGTGTTTAATCGCCTGGTTTACACATCAGCAAGCTCGAGTAACAGACAGGGGAAACAGTCAAAACTGGATTAGGACATTGCTTCTCTGGCCAACACAAGTTTCATGCTCATTAAAAGTGTCACTTTACTTTTTTGAAATAAAAGACAACTAAAGATTTTTTGCCTAGAGTGTAAGTTCATAGGCCAACCTTGTCATGCAACACAAACACGAGGAAAAGGGGAAAGAAAGCATTGATAAAACTAGGCTCAAACTGAGAACCATAAGGAATTGTCTATGAAAAATTCTGAGTACAAATGTCCGTCAATTAAGTTCATAAAATGTAAGTTTTAAGGGACATAAGGGAGCAAGACAAGACAATAGGACAGGATGTGGTTGGATTCTGGTTCATGACTATGGTGGTCAGCAATATGGTTTTCCTGCTGGCTGAACGTCAAGACACAATCCTCATTCACCAAGGACTGTGTAACTGACACACAAAGGCCGCATTTACACTGCACATATCAAGTGACCCAATTCCGATTTGTTGCACCAACTCGGAACAGATTCGAATTTAATAGAGGGGTGGGGTGATGATGGTAGTTTAAGGGTTATGGTCTTGGATGGATAACTGGCAGATCAGGGTTCGATTCCCAGCACCACCAAGTTACTATTTTTGGGCACATGATCAAGGCCCATAGGCCCCAATTACTCATTTGTTTGAGAGAGATGAATGTAAGTCACTTTGGCTACATGCATTAGCGACTGCTATTTATACAGACAAATCGAATTTACACCCGTCATAGCGATGGTGGCACATGAGGGCAGCTTATATGGACACTGACGGCGATGATATATAACTTAGCACAACTGAGTATTCTGATATTTATTTTTGTTCAGTTAAGCGGAACATTTTTCCGCCTAAAGAGAGTTGTTTTGCCAACCATTTAATATGGTGAGGAAAGCAAATTAATCATTTCATCTTCATCTATTGATTATCGCATTGGGTTTTTTTTCGGTCAATACTTTTATATTGGGTTGTTTAGTTGTACGTGGCATAAATGCAAATAAAATCGGATATTGTCACAAATTCGGAATTGGGCATTAAGACCTGCATTGTAAATGCAGCCAAAGTCTTCCACTGACATGGTGTCCAGACCGGCTTCAGTAAAAAAGGTTTATGATAAAGTGCAACTGATGCCTAAGTTTTTGTATTTCCTGTGAGGATCTGAATTTTTAAAAAAAAAAAAAAAAAACATTTACCATGTTAGAGAAAACCAAATTTTACACTGCTTCCACCAGGACACTTTTACCTGACTGTCATTTAGTTAAAACGTTCTTTACATGCAAAACTGAGCTGGGGGTTAGCTCAAAAAGCGAGAGTAGCAGCAGGCAACAGTGGGTTGACCAAGAGGATTGCTTTTCACCTCTCCGACTGGCTGGGCTTCAGACACCGGGCCGGTGGTTGGAGCTGACTGGACGAGAGGGTCGTCAGTCCTGTCTGTCTCGCCCAATGTCTGTGTGACTAAACAGCTCGAGTCCACCGACACACTCTCAGTCTGTTCCCTACACTCATCAGTAAGGGATTCGTTCTCATCTACATCTTTATTCTGCTCTACGCTTTGGTCGCCGTCAGTCTCTGGTGTGCACTCGTCTGTGTTTGAATAAACTGGTGGATCGGGGCTGTCTAAGGGGCGCGCTTGGGGTAGTTTTGCCCAGTCGGGCTGGGCCGTGAGGGAGGTAGCGCGCTGTTTGGGCCCTTGCTGCAGGGACAGCAGGTAGGCCTGCTCCTGCTGGAGCTGTCGCTGCAGCCGCTCCGCCTTCCGCTGCTCCTCCAGCTCCCGCCATTTGAACTCCTGAGCACAGAGTGTAGCGCCATGGAAAAGCTGCACAATTACTGAGGAAATTTCCATGTGGGTTAACATAAATGTGCTTGAAGATACTACTATAAAAAGTGTTGTTTCAAAATTATACTCATGATCTCTAAAATTGAATTGTTTTTCCTACTTTTGTGCAATAGGCAAATATTTTTATGCATTTTATGTACCTGCGGTTCTTATATCACTTATGTGATTTCGTTTCATTTGCTGAATGTTTCAATCTAAATAGTTATGATTTTTTTTTTTATTTAAGGCATTAAAAAAAAAAACATGGTCCAAACATCGCGCCATGGGTCAGTTAACGCAAAAGCGACACAAGCTACTTGATGCAAGATTCTATTTGAATAAGTACGTGTTTAGCAACCTTTAATAAAGTATGTTCTATATGCTATCATTACAGAGTAGCATGAACAAAATTTAGACATAATGCATCCATGGTGACATTTGCGGTGTCACAGCAGTACAAATTTAAAGCTGGATGATGTTAAACGGGAAACAAAAAAAATGTTCCTTATATATAAATTGCACTCGTTTTAGTACTCAAAGCTAATTAAAGCATTTGAGTGTTCTGGCTGTTCTCTTTTTGAAGCAGACGTTGTTTAGTGCGTCGCTCGCTAGGGCACATGCGGATTCAAAGCTTATGAAGATTCAATTTGCTTAAAAACGATTCACAGCCCATAAGAACGACCTAAGGAATTTTCCCCCTTTTCATGCGACATGAATGTTTTATTATTTGTTTTTTGTTGCTTGTTAAGCTAAAGTACTGTTAAGATCAGTTTTTAGAATGAACTTTGGCTGAAAGTCTTTAAATAAATCAGTAGCAAGAAAAAACGCTTGTGCTTGGAGTAAATTATACCCTGGTTCTCAAACTAACTAACCCAGCAAAGTTTGTTAGCATTCTGGAAGTTCTTATTCCTGTAGCAAGTTTGGATGGTTTAGAAAGAAAACCAATAACTTAAAACATTATTTTAAGCATGTAAATAATAAGAGATCTTTTAATATATAATAATATATTTAATCATTTGACCAAAAAAAGAAAAAGAAATAAAATGTTAGTCTGCACCTGACAGGTTTTTTGCCTTAATGGTCACTAATGTAAGATGTACTGATAAGAAAACTAAATTCTTACATACTTGTACTAAATTCTCATCAGTTAACAGCCTGTGTGATTGATGGAAAATGTAAGGAAACGAGGAAAAAAAGTCAACAGAGACCCATTTATAAGAAAAAGAGAGGAGAGACAGTAAAACTTTTAACTTTGTTTGTTGTAGTCTTACATTAACTCATTTCCACTTTCTCCCCCTGAGACACTGTGCAGACTGTTTACAACATAAACAGCTCCTTGCAAAGACAAGAACAATGACTCTGGTCTAACCGCACGAGAGTGGAATGGTAGGAAATCCCCTGCTCTTCCTGCTGGGCATTTCCTGCAGTCATGTCACCAGACTGTGCTTATATAAATATACGACTGAACATTCTCCCTCAGGGAACCAACAATATAGTGAAGGTGACGGCAGCAGAAATGTCCGTTTTAATTAAAATGAATGTAAATGTGAAGGGTAGGAGACTTCAGTAGGACGAGATGAGAGAAATAAGGAAGGAGCAAAGATCCTACCAGTAACATGGCCTGCTCGTGAAGCAGCTGCTGCTGAAGGATCTCGAGATGCCTCTGCTCCTCTTCCAGCTGACGGCGGATATATTCCTGTCAATCACACGTTACGAGGTTAGGTTGGGTGTATGCGATACACACCTTCGTCTGTGCTCGCTTCTAAAATATATATAATTAAAATCTAACTTTTTTTTTTTTTTTTACTAATTCCTTCCCGGTTTTCTAGGATGGAAAGAGCTCAGGAGAGGATAGAGCATTCTTACAGGATCTATTTAAAAAAAAAACATTCCAAAGGATTTTTTTGTATTTCTTACAAGAGGAACAAAAAAGATTTTTTCCAGTCTCTGTCTGCAAAATGTCTGATCGCTTTTTCGTCTTATGTTGTTAAAGAAAAGACAAAAAAAAAACCTTTACAGACTCGGACAATACCAGGAATTAAAACGGTGCTGTAGTTAAAAAGCCTGGATGAGGGTGCACATAAAGGGGATGGCCAAAAAAGCAATATTTTTTTATTTCCTAATCCTTTCCTCTCTAAATCTGCCACAACCAAGGAGCCCCCGAGACTGACCATTTTGAGGGAGCCCCCGAGACTGACCATTTGAACAATCGGCCCCAGGGGGCCTCCTGCTCTGTTACACTGGATGCGTTTTCTTTTTCTAATACAACACCAGTGTTTTTAAACCATCTTAGCGCTTACTCATGCATTTGCTAATTTTAACAAAGAGGACGTATTGGTTTGTCAGCTGGAAACAGGAAAAAAAAAAGACAGGAGAGAAGGAAAAGAGGAAATGGCATTGGTCCATAATGGGGATATTATTGACTTAAAGATTATATGACATACAAATGTTTCTGTTGTTAATTCCGATGAATTGTAATTCATTATTTGCCAGATAAATTTGTGGTAATTACTAATAGTGTTACTGGAAAACAGGTTATCTCGGGTTGCACTTGGCAGCAAAATGTATTATGTAATGTTTATCAGTTGCCAACTCGTTTCAGTAGATATGAAGATTGTTCTGTATCTACAAGATTGTATTGTGTATTATATCTTCTGCTATAAAGATGAAGATTGATATTTTGTTAGGAATAAGCACTCTCGATAAATGATCAATTCATGTTCTGACTATTTTTGTATGTCGTATAACTATATAAACATCTATTCATTTTGGCCAAGGCTACCAGTTTACCTTGGTTTGCCTTTTGAAGTGATCAAAAGGCATGCCAGAAGAAAAGATTCTTTTATCTAACCACCGATGTAAGAACCTGGATTTTATGAGGGCTTACTGTAACTCTGACTGGAATTGGGTTCTACAGTCAGCAGGGTTTGACAAAACACACCACAAAACCATATGCCATGGCTATCTTCTTGACCTAAAGCCTTTTTACCAATCTGTGGTGATGTAATGAGGTGACAGTATATGACACTGGAGAACACAGAGCAAACAATCAGACTGTTCCTTTAAATTCGTTCTTCAATCTCATAAAATCTTTAGGAGGTGTTAAAGTAACAGATAAGCGGCCCAATAAATATTGTGTTTTTTTTACATTTTAATTTTACTTCATCAGTAAAGCTGACACACTTTTTCTCCAAATTTCCTAATTTAGCGTCAACTAGAACAAAAAATTCTGTTCTTAAAGAAATTTTTAGCCAGCATGTGTCTTGTTCAGCTACCTGTTCACGATCATTTCGTCTTTTCTCCTCCTCAGCCCTCCTGCGCTCGTCTTCCTCTTTGCGCCGGCGCTCCATCTCCTCTATTCTCCTCTTCTCCTCCTGCTCCCGCCGTCTCTGCTCACGCTCCTGCTGCCTTCTCAACTCGCGCTCCCGACGCTGTTGCTGTAACAACCACGAGGATCAGTTATAAAACTGTGCAGGATCCTTAATAAACGTTTACATGATCCCAAAAGCCAAAAAAGCATTCAGACCAACACATTCATACGTACGCACAGCTGCTGTTCCCAACAAACGATGCAACGCACTTATGAATGCTAAGCTGAATAATAATGAGCCTGGCATTTATCTGTTCATTTATTATGCTAAATAATGGTGACGTGTAAAAAGAGCAACTTCTTAAGACAATGAAACACAAACATACTTGTAGCGGAGATAAAGGTCTAGAGAACAACACTGGTGGCCAATAGAAGCTACAAAGCAGCAGTCAAGTAGCATAGTGTTGCTAATTCCGTCAAGTGTGTCAGTGGGACAGAGAGTTGCAGAACTAGTAAACTGAAGGTATATTAAATCTTTGTACCCCTTTACCAACATTTAATTAATTTTGTGCTGTATTTAAATTTAAATGTAAGGTATTGGGTATTTGATGGTTTCCTGTACTCCATCCTATCGGGTCACCTCCTTCTAGATGATGATGAAAGTGCTGATTAAATTTTTTTTTTTTTTTTTAAATTTAATGGAAAATGGGAGGATTTTACAAGAAGGTGTTTATAAAACAATAATCAATAAGTATAAGTGCAAATATGAGGGAAGTGGAGTATTTACGCTGGTAAATACCGCATTATTGTTACCCATTCTGTGTATATGCCACGTTTGTAAATGAGACCGCCAGAAGAGGGCAACACTAAGCGCACAGCATGAGCAGGAAACGTAAAAGTATACAAAAAGTGTAAGATCCAAAACAACTTACAGAAATTTGATTGTTTAGCTATGAATGTATCCGTGTGTGGTTTAGATAAAAAAAATAATAAAGAAAAACAGACTGGCCGTCCTGGTCTCCTGGCAGTTCATGACCTACTTTGAGAAACCGAGCCTAAACAAAGCAATTCTGAGAAAACGCTGGCAACAAAACAACGAAGAACTAATGACAAACCTCTCCAAATGTATTGAAACTGCAAAGCTTATTGCTTTGGGTTTTCAAGATTACTAACATTTAAGTTTAAGATTGAAGGATTCAGCGTTTCGGTTTCATATCTGCATATTTCCGTCTAGATATGGACTCGAAACATAGCATTTTAGTGACGGCTCATATTTTAGATACGGTTGTTTATCCTTTGCACGCAATTACTGCATCAAGCTGGAGTTGCTTTTATTCATGCTTGAAAGATATCGCTCTTTAGTCTCCGCTTGGGTTGGGGTCTGCCGATTGACCTGGCCAGTCTAAAGCCCTCCACTTTTTTTTTCTCTCCACTGATATAGTACTTTGCTATGTTGGCAGTGTGTGTGTGTCTTGGCTCATTTTCCTGCTGCATGATGGAATTGCTCCCAGTATAAATTGGACGCATTTCCCTGTAACTTGGCAAATAGAATGTTTTTGTAGTCTTCTGATTTCATTTTGCTGCCTAAATAATGAGTTACATCATCTTTAAGTATTAGTGATCCTGTTCCAGAAGCAACTAGGTAAAGCCAGTCTATGATTTTACCCCCACTGGTCTTGACCACAGCGCTTGTCTGTTTTAAATCAGAAGCAGATCCTTTTGTTCCACAAGCTGATTCTTGTTTCCAGAAGTTTTGTGGCTTAATTTTGGATTATTTTTGCAGATTCTAATCTGGTTTTAACACTTTCTGGGGTTTGTATTCCCAAAACATGATCACAGGCTGTAATTCCCATTAATAAAAATGACTAGCTGAATGGGAGATGTGCTTTCAGCCTAACGTGACTTTGGCTACACTCACATTGCAGGAAAATGTGGGCCAAATCCCAATTTTTTTTTGCATGTGACTCAAATCAGTTTGTCTTATGACAGTGTGAACAGCACAAACCACATGGAATCCAATCCATTTACTTCCAATTTGTGCCACTTTCATATGTGGTATAAAATCCGGCACAGGTTCACATCACGCTCCCACCACTCCTGACTCCAGATCCACACACTTCCATGCTAAAGTTGCAACATGCTATTATTAAAAATTTTTTTTTTTTTTTTATCCTCACCCTTTTCCATCTTAACGACTGCTTATTAATTCGCTGTCGTCTGCTGCATTTTTCCATAGGACACGACACTGCGCGAGATGTTTTCCTTATGCACATGTGAGTCAGTTTGGGGCTATGACCACTTTCCACTAATCTGATATTGACCGTACTTAAAATAATGTAAACAGACAAAAAAAAATCTGATCTGAGCAAAATTCGGAAAGCCTAAAAGTGTAAACGTAGCCTTAGTTTTTATGCTACATCATTTAGTTCTCTAATCCGACACATAAACCAATCCCCGCCCCACCTCTTCCAGACGTCTCCTTTGCTCTTTCTGCTGCTCTATGCGTTTCTGGCGCTCAGCCAACAGTTGGCGCTTGTACTCCTCCTGCTCGCGGAGCTGCTGCTCCTGAAGGAGCTGCTGCCTCTTTAGGGCCTCCGAGCGCTCCTTGTTTTCCTGCTGCAGCCGGATGAAGTCCCGCCGCAGCGTCGACTCCCCGGGTACGTTCACTATAGAGCTGTAAGGAAGAAAAGAGAGTGGAGGTGAAGACTTCAGTCACCTGCCTGGCAATTTTGTAATTACTCTGTTACTAGCAACTAGTAGAATTTGTTCTTATGCACATGTGGGTCAGTTTGGGACTAACAACTAAAATTGTTTATTTAAAAAATGGTAGACAGGACGGAAATCTAAAGAACGTCTGAGCTCCAAAAATCCAAGACCGGCTTATATCAGGCAAAGTTTTATAACTGTAGTAACAGACCAATTTTAAGATGAAATACTAATAGTAATAATGTCTAAAATGTATTTAAAATAATTATATAACAGTGGAAGTGGTAGTTCAGTGCTTAAAGGTGCAGTGGGACATTTTGGAAAATGCTAACTCTAGCCTGATAGCACTGAAAGTTTTTGCCCCACCTTTATAGTCCAAAGCCACGCCTCCTGAACAAACAGTCATTAGATTAAGCAAGTACTGCGAAAGACATATCACAGTACCTGGGTTCTCCTTCCTGCTCTGGAGCTTCGTCATCTTCTTCTTCACTGAGACTCCAATCATACTCCGTCTCATCTGCAAGACAATAGTATAAGTAATTCAGGAATCTCTGAATAATCATATTTTGGAAAAAAAAAACATGTGGTTATCAAATATAAACATTATTTTTCACAAACTTTAAAAGGTCTTCTATAATTAACAAAAATAAAAACTAGGCACAAACCTTTGTCCCCTCTCTTCTTGCGTGTGTGATCGATGTGGTCTTTGAGCTGGATGCGGACCTGCCTCTCATTCGGTTGGTCTCTGATAAAGGGATGTTTCAGAAGCTGATCTGTGGGTGGCCGCTGGGTATAATTCTTCACCAAACAGTTCTCGATAAAGTTGATAAACTTCTTGGACCTGTTGAAACAAACAAACCAAAAAAAAAAAACACTATGATATTAACCTTTCCCAGAATATAAAAGGAGAACTTTGTTGAGGAGAGGATGTTTTCATGAGCCGGTCGTCTAGACCCAGGTTTTAGGAAGTTAGACGGTTTACAGTGAGGATTGTGATGTGGAAGTGAAAGAAACAGGTCAGCCTTGCTTCAGCTTTCTGGATTGGAGTTTTATTGCTGGAGACAAAGGAGCAAGATTTTCTGAGGGTTGCATCATGGAAATTGTGAGAGCACGTGTGTGAGAGCTGAGATTAACCAGCCAAGAGTAAAAGAGGCACAAGAAAAAACGACGAGGCAACAGACGACAGGTGGTTGAATAGACAAGAATCATTACAGGCAGGATGTATTAACTTTACTCCTGGGAATTCTTGAATAAAGAAACCATTCTATTAAAGTAACTGATTAATCCATCTAAAAAACAGCTCCAAAACTCTCTCACATTCAGGTTTATCAGAAATGATACGAGTAGACAATGACTTTCATCAAATGTTTCCTTTGGCATGTGGTTGGGCTTTCATAGCCACCTAGTTAATATTTACAGATACAATTCATTACATTTAAATTACATCACCACATTCCTGACATTTTAGGAAGGACCGCCAATGTAAATGTGTTTGGTCACATATACTCTAGAGCACAGTGAAATTTGTTTCTTCGCCTCTCCCATCTTAGAAAATTGGGGTCAGAGCACAGGATCAGCTATGATACAGCAGCCCTGGAGCAGGAAGGGTTAAGGGCCTTGCTCAAGGACCGAATGGTGTCTGACTGGCGGTGGTGGGGCTCAAACCCAGGTCTTCCAATCAACAACTCAGCGCCTTAAACCATTTGACCCTCCACTGCCTCACTTGGACTGTAGGACCAAAGACTGAGTGTGTAAGAGTGTTATTTAAAACGGACAGTTTTACAAACATAAGAAGAAGAAACACTTCTCCACAATTACATAATAAATATTATTTAACAGCTTTTGTGCAGTTTGTGCCGCTCGCACAATCATACCATTTTTTGGACTTAAGCCGAGGAGGTGGATTTCTTGGGATGAGGAAGAGCGCTCGCATCGGGTGCATGTCACAGAGTGCTGGACAAAAAAAAAAGAGGAAAGGTAAGTTTACCTGGCAACCCCAAGTTAAAGATCCAGCCACTCAGGACAAGTGGCTTACATGTCAAGGCTATAAGTTCAGTATTGATAGAAAAGCCCTGGTAAAACATAGGACTTCACCAAGTTGTCTAAAGCTTCCGAACACAATTCTGTTTGGATATTTACACATATAGACAGGACATTATTAATAAAATCACACACTCCGCTGTCACCCAGATGAGGATGGGTTCACCCATATTCTTTCCAATATAATCTCACGAAGCGTTTCTTTAACACAGTGGCCACAGTCTTGCTCATTTGGGATAAACATAAACATATATATATATAATTTTTAATTTCAAGTAAAATTTGCTTTGCTATTGTTACAAGCGCTATACAAATAATTAAACAGAAATTTCTCTAAAGAATAAATATAGCATAAAATATAACATCCAAAACATCTGATAATTAAACAGACTTCAAAGTAAAATGTATTATATTTTATGCGCCATTAAAAAAAAAAACTTTGTTGTGTGCAACCTTGTGTATTAGCTATTAGCATGTTTTAGCCTAGTTACTAGCTCATCATTTCAGGAAATATACGGTTGGTTGGTTGGTTGGTATGAACGGTCGTCATAAATAAATGCGAGTGTATATAAAGAACACATTAGCGTGTATAAAATACATACGGGGAGCTCCTTCAGCCATTTCTATAGCAGTGATTCCACACGACCACAGGTCACTCTGCAAAAAGAAAGAAAAAAGACAACAGTCTGACCACAGAGCAATCTACAGACCAGTTTTAAACTTCCCAAAAAAACCCTAATACTAAAACACGTCTTAAGCTAGTGACAATGATGCAACGTTTTATATAATAATAAACGCACTCTGTAGTCATAGGTAGCGTCGGGGTTCTCATCGCAGGCAATGACCTCAGGTGCCATCCAGTACGGCGTGCCGATAAAAGTGTTCCTCCTGCCAACTGTCCGGTCCAGCTGGGCACTCACGCCAAAATCGACTAAGAAAGATGGCAAAGGAACAAGTTAAAGCCGACACTGAAATAAGCAGCAGAGGATTAATTTTTTTTTTTTTTCCCCAGAGAGGATTGTCTGATTACATACAATTACTTTACTGACTCACCTAGTTTGACCTCGGCATTCTCAGTTAGCAGAACGTTTTGGCCTTTGATGTCACGGTGGATCACATGGTGAGCGTGCAAATGGGCCAGACCCTGAACACACAAAGTAATAAGAGACACAAATTCAAGATTTCGAGAGAGTTGGTTAAAATTTGGGATTTAAATCTTCAAATATACAATAGACACAGCGGATTTCTAAACAAACACCTACATCACGATCCAAAAACAAAGCAACATCAACAAAAAAAACAAAAAAAACACTGAGAATAAGTTCATACTTCCTGATTAAAAGTATAGCTTTAAGATTGGATTCCAAAAACAATAGTCTAAGGATTAAAAATGCAACCTGTCAACAAAAATAAAACAAAAAAAACTACAAATATACAAGCGGGTACAGATATTTTTTTTTGAGACACACCAACAGATGACAGCCTGGTATGCAGCCTTTTACTGCCATCTGTTGGTGAGTCTTGAAACATTCTGATAACCCCTCATATGCAATCTATAAAAAGATCTATGCCTTAAAATTACAATGGAAGACTTGTGCATTAATAACCCCAGAATTATTATTAGGGTTAAATTTAACTACACTCACGCTACGTCCTTTCATGTATTGCGTTAAACAAAGTACAGACAGACTTAGCAAGAACTTGGACCATAAAGAAAATTAAAAAAAAATCTGCTCACTCTGAGAATCTCTCTGGAAATGTAGGCGATCCAGTCTTCCTTCAGGCCGTTTTTTGTATTCTTCACCAGGTCTGTGATGGAGCCAGCGCCACAGAATTCCATCACCAGCTACAAGGAGACACAATAATAAGGCAATCGAAGCACATGGTGGTGGTGTGTCGTCATAGGAAACTTATCCAATTCAGTTTAAATCACAGCCATTTGCCAAACATTTGAAAGCGATTTTTTTTTTTTTTTTATTGTTTTCACTTGTTAATGATTACATTTAATTTGGAATGTTATAAGTCGCCCACGATACTGATCAGCCCCTGTAATTATTTAATTAAAAAAAAAAATTTCGGAAAGATCAACTTCTTTTTAATTCTAGTTTTTTCTTTAATCTGCAGCTTGTTAAGACTACTAAAAAAAGTCATAAAAGGAGGTAAAGACCTTTCTGTAGTGGAAAACCTATAATCTGATGTTTTGTCGGATTAAAGGAGAACTGACCCCCCGACTGAGCCTGGTTTCTCCCAAGGTTTTTTTTTCCTCCATTTTGTCACCGATGGAGTTTTGGTTTCTTGCCGCTGTCCTTCCTGGATTGCTTAGTTGGGGACTTTTAATTTTCAGATATTAGTTAAACTGTACTGGTGTTTTGAGAGTTTTCACCATTGTCTTCTGTACACAATCTTTATTGTTAAAAAGCGCTATATAAATAAAGATGACTTGTAACAAAACACTGGCGCTGTAGATGTCTTGCATAATCTGAAAAAATGCTCGCCATGTTAATGCTTGCTTGTTGTTTTGTTAAAAAAAATTGTTTTATTGCAAAAGTGTATTTAAAAAATCATTTGTCCACATTAGATTACATAAAACTGGGTGACTAGAATAAACTGCTCAACCCCTAAACCTGTACATGGTCTTCAGAAGAACATGGTCTTCATGTGGTGTTGAATGTTGGAAATGTACTTACCCACAGCTGATCATCGTGTCCTGGGGGACTCTTCTTAATGAATGCGCCGTAATATGTGGCAATGTTTCTGTGGTGCGAATATTTCTTCAACATGTTAATCTCGAGTTTAATCTCCTCCTCTTCATCCTAAAGGACAGATGAAGGATAAGACGGATTTAATTAACATGGACACAGTTTGTGCTAATTCTATTTACACAGGCACTGCCGGGGTCTTATGCTATCCGGCATGTGACAGCCTGATTCACTTAATGATCCTTTTTTCAATTTTATATGTGGTTGTTGTTACTATTTGAGGTTTATGATTAATTCTATGATAAATTCTTTAAAAGGTGCATAAATGGTTCCTTTTCCCTAAACTTTAAAAGATTAAAATTAGGGGCAATTGATTAGTGTGGTTATTTTTGAATGTAATGGATTACGGATTCCTAAGAATCTGCTATATTGTAAGGCGAGTAAATCCGTAATAGTGCTTTACTTGCCAGGGATTCGAAACAAGGTACAATGTTGAACACCGAAAACTTTGTTTGGGCTACAGATAAAACAGCAGCCAAAACAATAGTCGGACCTTAAACAATAAACTAAAATAAGATGACAGCTTGGGAAAAACCAGCTGGCAGACCTTCAGAGATGATGTGCTCTACCCAAGCCTTAAAACATTGACCGTTTGCCCAGACGGAGACAGCGGATCCAACCAATTATCCACAGTAATTACAGATTGAAAAATGCCTTAGGCTGCGGTGGTGCTCCTGAGTGGCCCTGGCGCTTATTATCCTCAATCCAAAACACACTGGTTCTCGGTGAGTCATGTGCACTATGGATAAGGCATGTTTACACAAGGAGGTTCTCTCCAACACAATCCAATAGATTTTTTTCCATCTGCTGGTCTGGTTGACGGCAACATCAAACTCTTTTTACACTATACAAAAAACTACACTCAGATGGTCTGATCAGCAGTATAAAGATTTTTACAGCTAGTAATCCGTTTTGGATGGATGGATGGATCAAGATCGTGGGATAAGTATGAAAGGGCTTAAAAATAAGGATATAAATATGAAATATAAAATATAAAAAGCTTTTAAATCATTGTTTAAAAAGTTATTAGTTTTGAACAGTGTATAAGCTCCTGTGTGGCTGATAGGACACGCTTGTTCCAGCATCAGGAGATGAATATTAATGATGTCAGTTGTTCATGCTAGAAGCCCTAACCCCTCTCTTTTGGATAGGTTTAATGACATGCTCTTTCGCACCTGTCAATCACAGCAAAGCAAGCCAATCAATGTAAAAGAAGGTAGAAGAGGGTGTTTTCTTCCATTCTCAGGCAGAAAGTGTGGTACTTCAGAAATAGAGGCAAAAGACCAGATCGGTGGGTGAGAATAAGCCAAGACTAAATTTGTAAGAATTACAGTGAACCTAATACCAGAAAAAAAACTGCCTAAATAACCAAAACCAAGAGCTTTTTAATCACTCTTATAATAATATTTGACGTTCTTTGTATGTGGAATAATGGTGAAAAAATGTATCAACATGTACAGCAGGGGTCACCAAACTCAGTCCTGCAGAGTTTAGCGCCAACCTGAATAAAACACACCTGAACTGGCTAATCGAGGTTTTGCTAGGTATACTTAAAACTTGATGTACAGGAATCCTGACGTACAGGAATCCTGAAAAACAATTAATAAACGAACTAACACAAAGAATAATATAATCTTATGAGTTACAAACTCAAGGTTCAAGGAGCTCTATTGTCATTTCAGCCATATATAGCAGATGCAGTACACAGTGAAATGAGATAATGTTTCTCCAGGACCCCCTGGTGCTACACAAAACACAGAATTTACAAAACAACAAAAGAGCCAGTAAACAGGATAGACATAAAGTGCATGTGTGTAACCTAGTGCAGAAACAGACAGTGCAATAAACATGTAAGAGACCATCAATTTTGCTCCTATAGTGTATAATGTTAGGCGGTGCTCCACCCACACATCATCAGGACTTCTTATTCGTGATTGAGGTGCCTCCAACTTTCTTGCAGCAGATTCAGTCACTCTAAACACACGTCACACGACAGGACATTACTCAGGATTAGGTAAAGCGGAGAAATCTGCCCAAAATTAGCCTGATTGTCTTGGTGTGGACTCGGCCTAAACTGACTGCGCACAGTGAAACCTTTTGTCCATTGAATGACATCATCTTTTTCTGGTGGTTCCCCTTTCTATCCCACCTGACACACTGACACACACACACAACCAGAAGCTGTATTAATTATTCCACTCTGATGGGTCAAGTTACAGCAATCATCTGACTCCGACCAACTCATGACCGTGCCAAAACTCGCCAGTCCACAGAAAATGAAGCGAGGATCAGAACAAACTGAAAGAACAGATGGCTGCTTTGAAAAATAGCCAGCAATCTACTTTAGGCCAAAGTGACATTTATTAAAAATCAAAACAAAGAGACTAATCCCTTCAGCCAGGACCAAGTATAAACTGAAGTTTCAGACCTAGGGTTAGTAAGACCCCAAAAAAGCACGTAAAATCTTCTAAAGCGTGTACACTGTGTCATCACATGATCATTTACATTTACTGCATCGACGCCCTTATCCAGAGCGACTTACATGTATACCTTTTATACTAAGCAATTGAGAGTTAAGGACCTTGCTTGGGGCCCAACGGTGGTAGCTTGGCGGAGCTGGGAATCAACTTCGGGTTGGTAGTCTAATACCTTAACCATGGGTTGGGATACAAAAAGTAGCAGAAACTCAAATCTGATAAGAAATCCAGAAGAGCGATCAGACCGCTAACTAATTATTTTAATAGCTGATTAAGTTATACCTCGATTGTTTTTCTAACATTTTAACAATAAACTGTACTGAAAAGTCATAAATCCAACCAAACCACTCGGTGATGCACCACAGTGATGGGCCATGATTCTATATTACAGCAAACTTAGCGGATGGGTTTTTAAACCGGGAAAAAATTATAATAATAAAGTCTGATTTTCTACTTGTTACAAAAAGTTACTTTGCCCATTATAAAGAACAAAAATCCTCATTTTTCACAATTGTTTTTTATGCTACAGTTTTCCACTAATACATATATATTTTTCAAGGCTATATATTATGTAGCCAAAAGTATGTCTCCCCCCAAAATTGCATACTTCCATATTATATAGTGGGAAATTCGAGTATGCCAAACGAGTAGTATGTCCTGATCCTTAGTATGTAAAACACAGTACGCGTAACGTTCCCGAATAATCTACCACCACCGACTGTATTTAATAGTATGCATATAATGGACACTTTCCCATGAGGCCGCGGGATAAAGCAGTGAAGTGGCACTCAAATGATGAGTGCAATTTAACTACAATTTTCTGAGTACTTAAAACCCTTAAGTTAAACATTATCCAACTTTAAATGCGCACTGCAGTGACGCAATATTTCACTTCTCAATATCAAAATGGTGAATGTAGTATGTCCAATTTTAATTAATACTACCTGTAACTACATACTTATTTAAATGTAGTACATAGTACTAGTAGTAGTGATTTCAGACAGAGCCCTTGTAAACGTCTAACCTCTAGACACGTATGTGGTTCTCTCTGCTCTGTGAAACTAACACTATTTCAGCATGACACTGTCCCTGTGCACAGACTCCATGAAGACATGGTGTAGTATAGCTGTTCTGTCCTACAGACAGCCCTGACTCAAAACGCCTTAGGGATGAACTGGAACACCGACTGTAACCCAGACCGCCTCAACCAGCATTAGTGTCTGATCTCACTCAGCGTTGTAGCTGAGTGAACACAAATACTCCCAAAGTCACACACCACAATCTAAAGGAAATCCATAGCAGAAGAGTGGAGCTTATTATAAAACCAAATCTGGAACAGGATGTTATCAAAGCACAAGATGCCCACAAACTTTTAGAGTATGGTGTCACGCTTTATCATCATATTAGTATCTGTAATATTCGCACTTCATACTGCACACAAAATCATTAAATTGTGTAAAAAAAAGTTGCTTCCTGTAAACCATGTAGGAGGCTTTTCGGAGGGAATACACCTCAATAAAATGTTGCGGCGTGCACAAACACACACACGGGGTAGAAGTTGAGGGGGGTATGCCCACCCACGCAGAGCCCAGAGTCCAGACTAAAAGCATGAAGCTTGCAAACTTGCTGCCATTCAAAGCAACGAATCGCAGCCAACTTGAACCTTTCCGAAGATTTTAACAATGAAGTATTAGCAGTGCCCAAAGGTTTAGTAATCAGTATTTCAGCTGCCTTGCCAGATTTTGTTGGTTTGTGGTTAGGTAAATGAGGTGGAATGTTATCCCGGGTCCAATTATCCAGCCTTCCCGCTTCCACGTGGCACACACATTCGCTTTGGAGGGAAACCTCCCATTATTGAAAATATTACCTATAAAAACAAAGTCTTAACCAGCATTTAAATAAAAAATAAATAAATAAATTAAAAAAAAGGAAAACCAGATCCATCCAGTTGTGTCTGGATATTTTTCTTTATACAAGACTGTGAACATGATCACTTTGCTGGTCAAAAATATAATTTCTAGATAGATCAGGTTTATTCGGAGGACACAACTTTACTCCCTATAAAAACTAGCTCAAACTAGTTTTGTTTTTACTGCGAGATGAAAACATTGGCTTAAATTCTTAAAGTAGGAAAATGGTGAGACCAGTTTTTAGGGTGTTAGAACTTGTCGATGACTCTCCTTGTTTACGTCCTCGGCAAAGAGCTGAATCACATCTGATGGTTGCGCAACTGTTACCTGTTACAGGTGGCTTGTTAATCAGGTGACAAATTGTAAGTACACACCCTACGCTTGAGCTGGTGTTTACTATAATAGTAAAGAACTTAAAAGGTGACTTCATGGCACTGGTGTTTATGTGGTGAAATAAATCAATTTTAAGGATTTGTATTCCAAGACATTTTAGGGTAGACAACAATGTTACATCTGCAGCATTTGGCAGACGGCCTCGCTCAAAGCGATTTACATCTTATACATCTGAGCAATTGGGGGTGTGGTAGCCTTGCTCAGGGGCCCCAGTAGAAACCTGGTGGTGGGAATTAAACCCCAATCTTTAAATACCCCAACCACGTGCTACCATTTCCCCTGTTGTCACATTATAAAAAAAAAAAAAAATAACACAAAGGTCAAAAACAGGTACAACAGTATTAGGTTTCCTTCATGCTCCCAGACACCGGTCAACTGTGGGTGCATGGTTTGTCATGATGGCCTGATATCCCATTTAGGGGGTTCTAGTAAGGGTGGGGATTTTTTTTTCACGATATCGATATTCTAACCTCTAGTATCAAAATATTTATAATTATTTTTTAAACCGATTTATGTTTATGGTAATATTTAATGAAAACCCTAGGTGCATGTCAAACGACATCATCCTCTGTTCCTATAGGTGCAGCCGACGCACATGGCCATGGTCTCAGAAGCAGACATGGCAGAAAAATATTTTTTAATTTAGCTTTTGGTTTTAATTTGTTGTAATGTGTGTGGTATTGCACTATATCGTGATATATTGTATTCCGATGTAATGTATCGGTGAGGCTCTTGCCAATACACACCCCTAGTGCATCAGATGAGCCTAAAGGTCACTTTTAAAGATTTAACTTTTTACCAAATAACACAGAAATGCTTGAAAAACTTGACAACTGCGTTATAGGTGGGAAGTGATGAACATGCTTTTACACCTGAACCAGAAGAACCTAACCAGTTCCCACTGCTGCTTTACTTAACACAGTGAACAAAACCAGCGCTGGGCAGGACTACTGCAAATTTAACCCATACCAGCAGAGTAGAAATCTGCTCTCTTTATAGACGAAGGCTGCAACAAAGCGTTGCATCACTTTACCTCGGTGACGTCCATAACCTTGATGGCCGCCAGCTGTCCTGTTTTGACATGTCGGCCCTGTAGGGGAGGAAGAGAAAGAGCGTGTTAGTCATCAGTTTCTCACTGGCACACAAAAATTGAAGAGAAATACTGAACTTCTTGAACTGAGAAGTGGTTTGGAGGATTATTCCACAAATAAAAAAAAAATAAAAAAAATAAAAAAATAAAAGAACTTCACATTCTTATAAATCTACAATGGGGAAGTAATAAGAAGAGTGAACTAATACGAAAACTGTCATTGACGTAGACTGATGGGACAGGGCGGGGGGAGTTAGACACACACGTGGGATAATTCTTTGTAGCCCGGTACTCTGAGTTTTGATAGCCTAAAATAAATTTAAGTAGCCCAAAGTTGAATATAGTGAAGGAGACAAAACATCAATCAAAAACATTTTCAATACACAAATATTTACATAAATTAATCGAATTACAACGATCAAGATGCTGAGCATTTTTGCAATTCCCTCCACATAGATTGGAACTGAACGCCTGGTGTCCTAGCAGTTTAATTCCAATCCTAAACGTTTGCGTAAACATTCCCACACTTTTTCCAAAAACACTTTTCCCTGTTGGCATTCTGTCATTTGTGTATTCAGTGGTGTGTCCATCCCTCGTCCATCGTATAAACAAAGCTAAAAATAGCCAGGGCCCTTCCTAACCCCCAAGTCTACAGAAAAACAATGGTAGCTGAATAAAATGACAAAATCAACCCTGTATATGAAGAGAATAAAATCGTAGGCTTTAAACTGACAGCCATATTTAAAAGTATGTAAAAAGAAGGGGCAAAAGAGCGACACTGTAGAAATACTGTCGTAGAGTGCTCATGCATGGACGTAAACTAACTTTTTTAAGTTGAAAACAATTCGAGACTAACACCAAATGAAGAGTATCTCCTCTTCCCCCAACCCCGTCTGGTGGGAATGATCTTGGATCTATTGAGCTTATATAAAAACCAAGACAAAACCTGAACAAATCCTGCAGCTGCTAGTCGGCATGCAGCAGTTCGGTTTAGGATTTCTTGCTATAAGCGTCCATGCCTTTGCTCTCCCAGGCTCCCTTAAAATGAAACGGGTCAGAGGTCTGGGGGATGACAGACGAGAAACGAAACAGCTCCAGGATAGATAGATTAGGATTGCTTTGAGAGTCAATATGTTGTCCTTGGCAGTTTTCCCAAAGGTAAATTGGGGTTGCATCATACTGCTGATGACAAACTTGTGTGTGTGTGTGTGTGGGGGGGGGGGGGGTAAAATACAGGAAGTTTAACATGGATCACAAGTGATAACTTCACTAATAACAGCAAAAAGAGTAAATGGAGGGAAAAGCCTTACTTCCCTTTTTAACTAAACAAATACTTGTATTGGAGTTTAAACAGACCTTAAAGCTGCAGTTGAATACAAATACAGACAGACTGCCTATTCGTGTGCAACCCTTTTTTTAATAGGAATCTTCAGACTAGGCGTCTGTTGGATCTGGGATCCCGCAGGGCAAAACAAAAAGGTTTTTACTTTCAGGTGAAGCTTGAAAGGACGGCTAGTGGAAGTGCACAGACAGCTTTAAGTGGTTTTAACAAAATTTCCATTTCAATGCAGATGAAAAAAAGAAGAATCTGACACTAGTTCAAAACATTCCAGGAAAGATAGACAGACTGCATCCCAACCCCTCGATTCGTCAGTAGACAGTAAAGAAAGTGAAGCACTTTAATAAGCTGATGTTATACACTAAACCAGACATCCTTGCTGGTGATACAAATCCCAATAAACGGACAGGCCAAATATCATTTTTTTTCCTTCAATTCAATGGTTTGCTCCAGTCCAGCAACCCAAACACGACTTATTTCTTACCAAGCCATTACAAAGAAAAAAATTATTACCTTTCCTATAGGTAATAAAATATAAAAACAGTTTAAACACTTCACTTAAAATAATAAACGTTCACTTTTGTTAGCTTTACTAAATCCCACCTTTGTTTATAAATAATGCAGGTAACAAAATTAACACAAGTTAACATTACTCACACAAAAATGGAATGCCATTAGCTTAACTTAAGTGTGCGATTGTTTAGCTAAACATTGTAAAGTAAAACGGAATAAAATTGGACTTGTAACGTAGCGGCTCATAAGGAGGTGGAGCAACGGAACAAAGATGCAAACCATGAACCACGCTGAAGACGAGGAAAAGGGTGTTTCGCCAGGTCAAAAGATCCGAAGATCGAGAAGACAGTTGCAAAAACCTTGTGATGAACATCGACGAGAAATGTTATTGTTCAATAGTTTCCAACGCCTGAAATTGTTTGCATATTCCACGAAATTAAATGCATGGTTTTTAAAACGACGCTTGCTTGTTTTACACTTGTAAAGCAAATAAAGTCAATTAAGGTAAACCAATAAAATGTGTTTACATGTTAAACATTTATAAGCGTAACAAAGTAAAATGAACATGTAACTAACAGATCTACGTGCTTTGTATTTGCTCAGATATTTTGTCAACTTTACCTGAATTTCTTTTATTTTTTAAACTCGTCAAGTGTTAAAACTACTCAAAGTTGTGTAGAACCGCACGACAAGTGCTTTTTTTATGCAATTTCAGCATTTCTTTAATGTAAACTTTTACAGAGTAATGGCGATGTGATACACTGTCCAACTTTGTAAATAGTTTTTCGTGTGCCAACATTCCTTTAGCTAAATATTTACAAAAATCCATAAATTTAGATAAGAATTAACTAAAGATCTCCTTTACACCCTCGTCATGACCTACAGATGTTTTCATAAAAAAATCATCAAACTAGATCCACCCATTAATAACCCCTTCATACTATTTACTAATAACAAAATAAACCAGTTACTCATTTTAGCATTACAAATATGCAAAATTGGTTTAACTTAAGTTTAAACTCAGACTTACATTACAGAAAAACATATTTAGGCTAAACTCCGATAGCTGGTAGTGCTGTGATAGGATCTCTAACCACACCATCCAGAGACAAACAACAAACACCTTTAACAAACACACTGCTAAATCAAGAGTCCGGTTTCTTAAACCTCTGGCTGACTGGGACGACGGCCAACATGAAGCCTTGCGGATAAAAGCAGAATCATGAGCTCATTGTTTGCTGGAACCCTGCAGTGGTTTTCATGTCGAGTCACTCGAGTTTTTCCAAGCAGTAAAACTAACACCAGATGAGATAATATCACTCGGCGTGCGTAAAGACCCCTAGGGAAATGCTTTGAAATAGATTTTACCAACTATTAAGTGAAGGAACACGTCTTTAATAGAACAGACAGGAAACTTAACTCTGGAGAGCAAAAAATCATTAGTTGGTGTGTAAAAAAAAAAAAAAAAAAAGAAGCGCTACACATGTACTCAGACTAGCAGTGCGTTTGGTCTTTATTATCTTATCACTGTATTTTTTGGCAACGCATGCTTCCGGTACGTCCTTTTGGGAATCGAAACAGTGTGCGTCTATTTAAATAAAGGGTCCTCTTCAGTGCTTTTGGGTAAAACTTTAACAAGTGTGGTTTATCTGGAGGGATCGTTAGGGATCCCAGGAACCACCAGTTTAACCTGCAGGCCAAATATCCATGTGACCCTCAACATACTGCCCTGATGACTTAAGTGCAACCGTGATAATCAGAGGTTTGGCAAAGACAAAGGAAAACACTCACAATTGAGTGTTTTCCACATATCTATAACAGTTGCAGGTCACATGGTTTAGTACAACAAACCAGGCTTGTTTTTGATTTCTCATCTTAACTGGGCTGGATATCATATCCATAAAGAATAATCAAATTTCGGATAAAAAGAGTTCTGCTTTAAACAAGTCACAAGCCTCCAAAGAAACAAGATGTCATGGTGCCTAACAAAGAGCCATTTTCAACCAAACGTTTTTTTTTTTTTTTAACGTTCCGTCCATGAAGCAGGACTACAGGAAACCGAAAAGATCACAGACAAAGGCTAACACAACCACCACATGTTTTCATGAGTTTGAACCAGAACTGAGTAGAAAGTGAATGAAGAGGACCAAACCACGGAAGTCAACGTCTCTAACTGCCCGGAGCCTCAAAGAGAGAGACATCTGATCGCATCGTTTATGAAGCGCTGGACTTCCCTGAGGAAATGCCAGAGAAGACGAGTCATAGCGAATGCTTCAAAGAAAGTTTTGAGAAGCACCATTCGCAGAGATCTGTCAGCTCAGATAATTCGTTACTGACGAAACAGTGTGGGAAAGTTCAAAAAGAAAAGAAAATGACTGCAAACCATAAACCATAAACACTTTCTCAAAATATTGTTTTACATGTTTTCATTTATGTGAAAGCTGAAGAGTTGATCAAAGCCTCGCTAAATAATCAGTAAGTGCAGCTCTATTAACAAGGACATCTTTAAAAACTAAAGTAACGTCCTTGTCTTATTTATCAGTTACAACTAATAAGAAATAATATTACCACTGGCATAAGATGGATATTGCAGATTAATAGATTAATCGTTGTAATAATTGTTGACTAAGCGACTATTTAAATAGTTTATTGCAGCCCGAGTGAAACACACCAGACACGGTGTTGTGACCTGGTCAGAGTGCTTGAGTGTACTGAATCCAGATCAGTGGGTCACTGCAAACAACGGTTTAATCGCTGTTAATAAATACATAAAGAAAGAAATAATGTGAGCAGAAGGTAACGAATATTTAACGAAGAGATGGCATGGGCAGAATTGCATGGATTTTTGGCCTGTTAAGCACAGATGATCCTTTGAGCTGGGGAAATTACGATATTCTGATATTTTTAGATCGGTTTCAGGTCTCATCCATATGTGGAAATGAATCGGATATGATTCGGATACATGCATTAGCCATGTAAGCAGGAAAGTGGGGGAAGTGGTAGCATAGTGGTTAAGTTGTTGGGCTACTAACTTGTAGACCAGGGTTCGATTTCCAGCAACACCAACTGACCACCCTGGGCCCCTGAGCAAGGCCCTTAACCCTTACGTGCTCAGCTATATAACATAAATAATGTAATAATGTAAACTGCTCTGGAAAAGGGCGTCTGCCGAATGCGGCAAATGTAAATGTAAGCAGACAGATCGGTTTTCACCTGTTAATGCGAGTGCAACGTCACTGAATAAGCGGCGGTAGCGCATGACGTCATGTATATATATTTTTTATATATTAAAAAAAACTCAAAATCTGTTTCGTCTGTAAACATTGAAAATTAATAACCTATCAAAAAAAGAATTAGTTTTTAAAATATTCATAACTTGCCGCTCAATGCTACATTTTCCCAGGCTGCATCAGGTCACGCCTTTTTTTCCTCTGCCTAAAACATCTATTATGGCCTCTTTTGCCATGTATAGTGTAAATGCGGATTTGGATATGGGTCGATTTTAAAAGATATAAGCAGTCATTTAAAGAAATAAATTCATCAAATAAAATAAAAAAAAAAAATCAGATTTAGTCACATAATGGTGGAATAGTGCATAAAGACAATCCAGCCCTAGATCTGCTATAGAAGTCGTTCCACTTTTCCTGGCCATCTGCATCTTATTCTAAGAGTCAACTAGATGTGAAAATGTCTAGTAATTTGGTTTGGAGTCAAGGTGAGTAATGGTGTGAAATCCTAAAACCACTTTGGAGGGGAAATCCTACTCACAGCATCCAGGAGCCAAGCCATTTCATCACTTTTTAAAAAAGCTGCACAGACATAGAGGAAGAATTTTGCCTAATGGAGAAAGACGTGGGATATTTAAATCCCAAATCAGTCAGTTTAATTAACGATTAAAGACGCAGCAATTAGGCTTGACTTTGGGATATAAGTAACGCTGCATAGGCTGAAAAGTGAAGCTAACCGTGATTGGCTTTGAAGGATCAGGTCTATGCAGCTATAAAAACACACTGAACGTTATCAATTTCAAGGCGAACCTTAAAGGGATCCCTGGATGGGGTCAGAGTTCATGGGTGCAAAAGACAGGGGTTGGGGTTGAGTTTCCTCCCTCTAAAATGCTGCTCTTTACAACACTGACCCTGAGATGTGAACATCCTGGGATAAAGCTGTGAGGGAGATAATAGTGCAGGAAGGAACGTTAAAGAGCTGCCTTTCAAACAGGAAGTGCTGAGAATCAGATTGGCAAAGAGGAAATGAGACGAGGACAAAAAGTTTAAACTTACTATGTACATTAATTCACATGGCAGCTTTAAAACTAGGATGGAATTACTATAAACTCACTGGAGAATTACATGGGCATGCGATAATCTTCCGCAGGTTTAACAAGCACTTCAACTGAAGCACGATCCGCAATATAGTTATAACAGACATGAAAACTTAAAATAATCCAGATGTGAACTTTGCTGGGTTACAAAATTGAGAGGAACCTATACTGTGTTTAAAAAAAAATAATAATAATACAAGTTTTCCTACACGGTGCAGCTGGGAAACCAATCAACACGTCATACTTTTCGTGCAGTTGTCAAATGTTAGTAAAATGTACTGAGACAGAAGAAAAGCAAAAAAGGTCTTTAAAATGTTAGAATTTCATATGCATTTAATATCGATGCTGACATACAGGATCTTTTCTAAAACAGCACGTCTTAACGTCAACGCTTTTAAGGTTTATGTCCTCTCACTTAATTTTGGCCAACAACCAAATGTCTTTTCATAACCATTAAATTGACAGTCACATTATGGTGGAATTACTGCCCTTACACTCGTTTCCATTATCTACTTGTATGCGTCTCTGCTTGATGGATCAGTCTGATTTCATTTTGCAACAGCTAAATGAATGAATGTCAATATAAATATAAATTAAAATTAGCCACATTAACATTTGTACAGTGTTTGGGTTTAGGGTACCGGATTAAATACTTTGTTTAAAATGAAATTATACTAGAAATGATAGAATAATAATATATTTCTTTAGATATATAAATTGTTAACGCTGCCAGATTGAACATTTGGCCTTAAAAATTAAGTCAATTTACTTAAATAAACACAGCACAATAGTACCACCTGTCTGTTTGGTGTAATAAAATCAGTACTGTACAGCTTCTAAACACCATGTTGAAAGTGCGGAGGCCATTTTGTTTTTGTTTGTGTGGCTGAATCGCTTTCTGAGCTCAGCTTCCAATGCATTTGTGGATGTTTATCTATATGTAAATGCATCTGGACTTACTGTATTATTTTACTAAATCTGAATGTTTGGATCTTTTATTGAGTAACCACATGATGTGTGTTAGAACTTTATTGATCAGTGGCTTTAGAGGTGATTTATTTGGCTGTTAGTGGTCTAACAAAGACGCTTACTGGAGTTTAGGGGCAGTGGTGGCTCAAATGGTTAAGGCACCGAGTTGCTGATCTGGGGACCAGGAAGACCTGGGTTCAAGCTCCACCACCGCCAGCTGTTGATCTAAAGACCAGAAACACCTGGGTTCAAGCCCCTCCACCGACAAACCAACCACTGTTGGGTCATTGAGCAAGACCCTTAACCCTTCCTGCTCCAGGAGCGCTGCATCATAGCTGGCCCTGTGCTCTGACCCCAACTTACTAAGATGGGATAGGCGGAAAAAAATTCACGTGACAAAAAAAAGGCATTTACATTATTGCCTCTTTACACGATTTGCAGTGTTCCACCTGGAGGACGACCACCTGAATAACGATACCTTTTATTGGCCCAGCTCTAGCACAGACCCGTTAGCATTGGCTCATTTTCCCGGCCCTAGTATTTTCTAAAACACTTACATGTTAATGCGATTTAACAGGATAAATAGCAAATATTAACCATAAATGATTATTTTATATTACTTTGTAAATGTACTAAAGCCCAACATATTTTAAGCGTTATTCCATTACTGTAATGGCGGTGCTGATTAAAAACCTAGCAATGCGGTTGGTCCACTAAATTGGTGAAAATGGGCCAGGTAACTAAAAACATGCTCACCTGAGGGTTGAGGGTTTGCTAATAAGAAACGTTTTCTAGATTTCCTAAAATAAATTTCCACCATCTTTACCATGCCCTAATGCACAAACTCCTCATTGTGCTTATTACATAAGCTATTACAAAATACTTTTCTGTGGACTCATTTCCCACCAACAAAACTGTTGTTGCTGCATGGTTTACATTTACAGCATCTGGCAGATGCTTTTTCATCCAGAGCGACTTACATTTATCTTCTTTCATACAACAACTAGGCAATTAGGGTTAAGGGCCTTGCTCAGGGGCCCTGCAGTAGAAGATTTGTGGTGCTGGGAAATTAAACCCCGATCTTCCCAATTAGCAGTCCAACACCTTAACCACTGCCCTACCACTTCCCCGGTTCTAACAGGGTTGCCAGATCTGCTCAATGTTCCCAGCATTTTTAATTAAGATTTGTGTAAATGATGCAAGATATTGCTGAAGTATTACACAGCTGCTAATAAGCAATTAGGGAAACAGCATGAGAACAGCTGCATACTAATGCAGCGAACATCCCCTGGGAAGCAGCCAGAATAAACACACACGGGTTTTAAACAGGCACATTTCTATATATATACACACATTCCCACACTCCAGCATGTTTTACCTCCCTCCTAAACACTAACCAGACGAGCGCTTGAAGTGAAAAGAGCCAAGCACCGCGAGACACAGAAGCAAAGCAAAGGTGGCAGATGTCATGCTGGAACAGTAGAGCAAACCAAGTATTGTCTTCTGCGTGTTGATGTAAACTTTTTTAATTTATCTGCATTTCGTTTGGCTGCCATCGGTCTTTTTTTTTTTTTTTTAAAAACAAAACTCTTTCGATTTGCAAGTAAAAACAGTCGCATGCCGAGAATGAAGACCACCGTTTCTTCTATAAGGGCAAAAAGACATCCTAGACATCTGTGTGTATCCAACCGTGATCCAACAATTATGTAAATGTGCTTGAAAGGTGTCCAAAACATAGGGGATATATATTTATATCTGTTATATGCCATTTTGGACACGTATAACACCATGTTTCTCCTGTGGTTGAGGTTCAAAACAGGACTGAATCACAATTTCACTCAACAGATGAGGTAAAAACAAGAGAGTTTCATTTTAATTTTCTTAACAGTGCATACGTGAAGTTATAGACCAGAATCAAACCCTAGACAAAAGATTTGATTTAGTTCATTAGGTTTAGCACTGAAAACCACTGTGAAGTTTTATCCCGCCTTTGGCAAGCAATTAAAAAGTGTAGCAGCGCTCCCCACATGACTGGTTGCTCAAATCTCAATCCTCACGTAGTTTTAATTAAAAAGGCAACATGTTAAGTTTCCGAATTTGGTCCTGTTGCGAAGGATATGCTGTTTGGTGTGTACTAATTACACAACTAGCACTGGATTCATTCATTTAGAAGCTCCAATAGTGGAAGAGGGACTTGGAGAAACATGGAGCAGTGGTGGAAAAACAAGTCGGTGAGACCAGGATGAATAGAGAGCTCAGGAACATTTGTTCTCTGACAGCATGGGTATTGTCAGAGTTGAGCCTATTACACTGTGCGGGGTGAAAAGGGCGTCAGCTTTACTGCAACTGCAGTGTCGCTCCAAACACAGCTGCTCAATCATCTGCCACGAAGAGACGATGGCCGAGTCTCGAACTAAGTATTGTTAGTGTTTGCGTTCTCACAGTGAAAAAACTGTTGAGCTTTTATGCCTTATTAAAAGTCAGCATGAATAAATTGAATCATGAACTCTTGATGTTTCTGCCACCTTGGAATTATGGTCTATTTTGCCAATGGAAATGGAAAAGAAACGTGTTAAACTTTGCACTAAAACACAAAATTAACCTTTATCGTTTGTCCAAGACGTATTAGAGCCCAACCCCATTTCTACCCCTTAACCCAACCTCTTTTCCCTACGCCTGTGTTTCAAGCATTTATTGGGGTGTTTTAATTCTTATTTGGTGTTTCAGGGCAGGTGTAAGGGGAAGGACAAAATACCCATTCAACTAAGATTTAAAAAAAAACTTCTCAAGATACATTAGCTACAGCGGCGACATGGCTGCCCAAGCGAACCAAAGTATTTTCAGGCATTAATAAGAAATTTAACGACCAATAAACATGTTTTATTTCAATTTATGCTGTTGAATCAAACAGGAAGGAAAAGTACCAGCGCAGAATGATGAAACAAAATGGCATGAATAATTTTGACATAACTGTGGTCGCATTGCAGAATATCTGACTAATTTAATACCACATACAGAAGTGACACAACAGATCTGGGGCAGATGTGGACAATAAATAAATAAATAAAAAAATAATTAGATCTGGGCCACATATGCCTGCAATGTGAACGTAGCCCTTGTTATCTACACACCATCATCATAGACTTTATCGCAAAGTATTATTTTAAGTTCAAAATGGAAAGAGGGATACAGTGCGGTACACCCGATACTGAAAAAAACACTGCTATAAAATTATATATTTATTATCGTACAATACCAGATTTATGAATCAGCATTTTATTGCTGCTGTTCTAGTGTTACCAATAGTGGCAGTTATCCCAAAATACTGATGACCAAGCTATTATAGCGCAGGCCGATTAGAGCGACATTTTATTAATGCTTTAACTTTGGCCATCGGCGGTCAAAATCTAAAAAAAAATCCAAGTTAGAAGAGGAGAAAAATGGATCATTTTAACTATTAAAACTTGTTAAAATTATTAACAATAAAGCAACATTTGTTAAAATTCATTGAGTAAAATTATCCGAAATGTTCATAATAATTTTGTCCCGAATTTTAGTGTTTACCCCTGCCATTATATTTGAGAGGGACGCCCTAATGTGCTTTTGTTAAACAAACTAAAAGGCTTATGTTGGTTATCTTTTTTTACTGGACACACACACACTTTACCTATCTTTCAAGGCCGATTATTTATTACTTATGAGATCAATTTAGTATCGATACCGATATTACATACAGGTATCGAAGTACCGAAGACAAAATTATGGTATCGAACTATCCCTATATGGCAAAAATTACCTGTTAAACCTAAAAATGTTTTAAAGAGGAAATTATAAAGGGAGTTAAAAACAACAAGTCAACAAAAATATATTTGAGCAGCTAGGGGATACATACACACACTTCTTTCTCATCTGTTTCATGTTTTTGCTGAAGTGTGTGGGCACACACTCACTGACAAAATGGAAACAGGGTCAAATGCCTTTTTTTGCAGTGGAGGAGGGGAAAGCCTTCGGTCAGATTACATTCGCAGTGTGAACGCTAATGTGTCCCAAATATCATAAAAGGTCTGTTTAATCTCGCATGAGGCTAGCCACTTTCTCCTCTCTCTCGTTGCACCCATGTGACACACTGGTAGATCTGAGGTCATTTTTTTGTTCATTTTTGGATACATTTTAATAAAACTAAAATTCAGATCACCGGTCATGTGAGGGTCTTTGTTATACAAACACTTTTTCTAACATCGGCTATGTGCTTTCCTCACAGCAAGAAATCCCTGTAAATAGAAACAAAGCACTGGCTGAGTAAGTGGACACAGACTGCAAGTGAGCCAAGCCTGGACACCACCACTAACCTAATAAACAAGCATTCTTTCCTCTCAGTCTGCAACTCACATGCAACACACTCCTGCGAAAGAACGTAGCAGGCTAAAACCTAGAGAGAATGAAGAGGAGAAAAAAAACCAAACAGAAAATAGGCAGCAATCTGGAGAAGTAACGTGAAATCAGCAGCAGCCTACAGGATTAAACCATGCGGTGGATAGTAATGGCCTGGTTACTGATTGAGTGATGCTGCGGCTCTTTGCTCTACTGAAATGACCACACTGCAACATCAGATCTAACGTGTGGTGAAGCGTAAAGCTGTTATCGCTAGAAAGATTGCCTAGATTCTTGGGACCTGAAACTCCTTTTTACATGCATAGAAAGATATAGGGGGGGGGGGGGGGGGGGGGGAAATCTGGGCCACTGAAAATTTATTTTCTCGCTAAGGATCTATTAAAACTCACTTTTACTATTTTTATTTGCATTTCTTAAATCAAGAATACGGATACTGTGATTTATTAATTCGGAGGAAAATTGAAGTTTACTGTGTTATTATTACACTCAGCGGCAACAATGTACTGTACTGCCCTTGACTCCACTACTACGGCAGTAAAAAACACACTGATATAGAACTGCAGTGGTACTGGGCCAGATAGATATATATATATTATATATATATATAATAGATATATATATATTATATATATATATTATATATATTATATATTATTTTTTTTTTTTTTTTTTAATACTAAAAAAATAATTTTATCTTGTTTTATGCACGTAATCTTTAGCGATGACGTCACTCCTTCCCAGGTGCGACAAAAAGCCAAAATTCTAATGCTGTTTTGGTTCCAACAACCACATTCTTCAGCCGCTTGACTGCCTGTGTTCAGATAAAGAGAAATCCAGGGATCGAGATGCTTTGATGTGGGGAATCTGCTGTATAAGCTGCCTAAGGAGGTGAACTCTGGCCTAGTGAAGCCTGGAATCTGCAGACACACCAATACTTGTGTCAGACTCTGTGAACCCAAAAGTACATTTGTGCGGCTGCTTTGGTCAATAATAAATGTTGGGAAAACAGTATTAATAATGTTGGGGTTTAAAGTATAATACTGGGGACCAAAAAAAGGTAAACGATCAAAGCAAACATGGTGGGTAAAATCTCCTTGCTTTTGACGATAACCAAAAATAGGCCAAACAAACTCTTGCTTTCTTTCCAATTTTCGTCCTCCAACATCACAAACCATTGAAAGACATTGCACCGAAGGGTCACATGACAATAACAGCGTTATTGGCTCTGGATTATAATCTACAAATTTTAGAAAGGCTTTGGGACTCAAGAGCTTAAACAGAACACAATGGGACTAAGGATCTGGTGGGTAGTCAGGATTTATCGGTGGCTGAAGGTTTAAAAGATACTACGGTAACTACTTTACTAGGGTAAAGATTAATATGGTAACATCCCAATGTGGCAACTGCTTGCTTTTTAAATATGCGGTGACATAGCTAGTGTGATTAAAAAACGACCAAGGTGCCCCCTTTTACCTGCAAAAAATGGCTACAGGTTTTCATTTCAATTGGAATCAGTTTCGGACTTACATTTGACTAGGAGTCATAGCTCGTGCTCAGTTAGCAGGAAACAGAACAATCACACCAGCCCTTTGCTGATTAGATAAGACTCACTTACAGTCTCTCGGGGGTGAAGATTGGCTTTCATCGCTTTCAGAATTTAAGGAACCACAGTGCCTTTTGTTATCATTGAAGGGGTTCGCTTCGAAGATATCTGTAGCATAAATCTTTTACCCTGTGTTCCTTGTATACTTGTCAACCATAGGGAATCCCTGGCCCTTTCCTAAAACACCCAATTCAACTTAGGAAGAGCATAAGAGTAGGTCAAATGCTACAGTAGTATGGATCTTAAGTGGTGCAACAGAAAAGGGCTTTTTGAAAGACTGAGTTTATATTCCCATGATTCCCCAGCCATTTGTGGCCTTGAGTCCCAAAGCAAACTTGGCAGTGCTTTGAGTGGGAAGGAAAGTGTTTCTCCCTTCAGACAAGTGACACTAGCAGCTTGCAGGCCGAGCTCTTATATGTGGAAAAAGCAATTATATTATAGTTTTTATTATATATATATATATATATATATATATATATATCTATTATATATATATATATATATCTATATATATATATATATAGCCTGAATATAGCTTTAATTCTCAAAACATGACTGAGGCATGTCAAGGCTTTTTACAGTGTGTGATGTAAGATTAGTATCTCAACAGCCTAACTTGAACATGTTATGGGTGCATGAAAGAACGTTCCGCCAGTACTATCATTTAGCAAAAAATAACCCTTTGGGGCTGCTAACAACCCTCCACTTAGGTTAACAACTGTGGAACTGTTGCAATTTTTAAAAACTGGAGGTTTTTTGTCACCGTCTTCAAAGTGCCCGGGGGTAAACGAAGCTCAAGCTGTGTTGTGTGAGGGTATCATATTCAGAGCAAGCTGTAACAGAAGCTCCCCATTTAGGTTAAGTTGAAGTGTGCAATTACTCACCCAGTGGAAATGTTAAAAAGAGAGTTTCTTTTCAACAAAATGTAGCCTTTGTAAGAGAGATACAGTTCTTTGGGGCCTGCTAGGGGCTCCAGATTAGACCATGTCAGACTAAAAGTGTATTCAGACTGCTACCGGTTTTTTGGGGTTTTTTTTTGCTGTTGTCAAAAACAGGAACAGGGTTAGGTGATTTTATATCCACATAAATTTACTGTTTGAGGATCTTAGCAACAACTTAAAGGGTGAGTCGAGAGTCCCCCTGCTAGCTTGTTGCTTTGTTTAGCCTTACCATGATAAGTGAGCCAGAAAAATGTGGGTAAAAGTGATACTTGGCTACAAGTTAAAGAGTGAAACATTCAACGCCCAACCACTTTTCGCAGCCGGACATGAATCAATAGGTTTAAACCAATTCTGCCATATGATTAATTGAAAATTCGCTTTATTTCTTTAAAAGGTGGCGGCGGCGCAGTGGTTAAGGTGTTGGACTAATAATTAAAAGATCCAAGGTCGATTCCCAGCACCACCATGCTGCCACAACTGGGCCCCTTAGCAAGGCCCCTAACCCACAATTGCTCAGTTGTACAAAAATAGATAAACGTGAGTCGCTCTGGATAAGGGCGTCTGCCAAATGCCGTAAATCTAAATGTAATGCAAAAAAAAAATTACAATTTGCAGTTACAAAATGTAAAACTTGGCCAAGAAAAACTATATTTTAAGGTTTGCCAAGCAAAGATTAAAAGTGTAAACTGTGATGGAAAAATAAAACAAAAGGGGGCTTTTTTAAAGACAAAAAAAAAAAAAAAAAAGACTGCGCAAGGGACATTTGCCTGTGGCCCAATACCCCTCAATCCAGTTTCCACGGAGCTAAATATAGCACTTTACCACAGTAAGGGCCGTTAACTTTAAGCACTGGACAGAGTACTTGAATAACAAAAAGATACTTAACACAAAGACAACTTATTGGCTCAGCTAATGCTTTTGAAATTCACTAAAGGCAACTCTAATAATGGGTTGCAAATATCAGACCATGTGCATCATTTTTACAGAAAAAAACAGAAGAAGAAAAAAAAAAAAAAAAGGCTGACTAAAACTGCAACCTCGAATTCCACTTCCTCAGCTAAAATTACGACTAACATGCAGCACACCCAATGTGGGGGACGCCACAGATGCTGAAACAGACAGCTTTGTATACACTGTATGCATGTAGGCAATTCCAAAATACAAGCATGACGGTGTTGCGTGTTTATAAGGCCCAAACTTTGCTTAAAAATAGGCGAGTCTGCAATTAAAGAATGCAACATGGAGTCATGAAGATGCTTAAAAACCTTTGAACGTCTAAAAATAGACATTTTAGCCACAGCCATATGGCACAGACCTCCACTTTTCTATGACTTTTTTTTTGTTATTCTTAGCACTTGGTATACAGCAGGTTGAAGCTGGAGCGCAAACTGCTGGCAAAGTCGTGATTAAGCGGTGATAAAGACAATAAGAAATAATCAAGGTGCATTGTGTAATTAGGACCTAATAAAATCCTCTCAGCTTGAGACCCAATATTAGGATTTGACAAGCTGTAATTCTTAGTTTGAGGGACTTTGTCTGCATGCTCATTGCCACTTGATGGCCATCATTCAACATGATGGCCGGTTATCATCCTGCTGTGTTGCAGACAAGGTTTTTGACATTAATTTGACATTTACAGCATTTGGCAGAGCGACTTACATTATCTCATTTATACAACTGAGCAATTGAGCCTTGCTCAGGGGCCCAACAGTGGTGGCTTGGTGAAGCTGGGAATCGAACCCACAATCTTCAGGTTGGCAGTCCCTTAACACCTTAACCATGAACCACCACTTCCCCTGTTTTTGCATTATAAACAGGTGTAAATAACTCGTTCCCCTTTGCTGGGCCACACTGTGTGTCCATATGGTGCTGCCTGGTATTAGACAGCATTAGGCAGCTTGCACTATGAGGATGTGTTCATCCACTGCTATCGGAACACCACTCTGTGTTTTTGCAGCATCTCTGCAATTTGGATCAGATGTGGTTATCCAGTTCTTCAGTTAATCAGTGGGGCAAGTAACTACATTAAAAACAACAACAATAATATGGAAATAAGCAAGATAGACCAGTGGGTAATCTCTTGTTTTAATAAATAAGGTGGTTAAAACAGATTAGCCAATAAACAGACACCTACTCAGAATTTTCATTACACTAATACACAGAAGGAAGTGAAACAGTATTTCTGGTGGGGATGGGGGGTGGGGGTAAAGTCTGTGGCAGACTGCAGGTGCCTTTACATGCAGGCTTGCAGCCATTTGCATCATCTCACACAGTTTAGCAGACGAGACATTAAGGTGGTTAAGTTGGGCCACTGGAGTGAACTCATGAGTCTTGGACGTCTGTATAAAACCGTGTATAATGAAGTCTGTTTCTTTTACAACCTTCCTCCATATTTGTTTTTTTTTTTTAAAAAAAAGTGTGCAGCAGACCATTAAAAGTTTTACCAGCTAAAACTAATTCATTTTTAAGACATAAAAAGGGGACCAAGATCAGATATCTGATTATCGAATACATAATCTCTGGATCAAAAATGGCTGCACAAAAGATCAGTCTTTTACATGGAGGTCGATATTTATAAAAAATTAAAAAAAAGCATGTAGCCTTTTATCATCATCATATTTGACCAAAGGGCAATAAAATTTTTGTATCCAACGACTATAACTGGATTTTGGATGCCTGATTCCACGCACTATTTTATTTCCATCCATCTTGTAACACAAAAGGCATTACAAAAAAAAGTTTGTAATGCACTTAATAGCCAGTTATGGTTCCCAGGGGAAGGATATGATGATAAAGCGGTGGCTCAAATGGATTATGATAGCCTCAAGGCACCTTTAAGAATCTGGCTTTTGAATCACATTCGTGTAAAAACCCATACTGTTCGTTCAGCTGATGCAATGTTCATTTTTATCCCCTGAATCGAGCTTTAACGTTTGTTCCCGTGTTGTATTTTGTTTGCTGTAAACATGCTGCATCAAAGAAGAAGCCATGAGGCTTCAAAATGGCTGCCATTAGAGAATAAGCTGGAGTATTTCATCCATTCAGGCTGTATTTAATGGGCAAGGATGAGAAAAAACAATTAGGCTTTTTTTTTTTTTTTTTACTTGAACCGCTGCCATGTGACTCGTCTCCCCCAGCACTCTACTAGCCAAATATAGCAGGCAATAGGCCCGGGTTTGTTAGTTACCATGAGACCAAACAAGTAAACAGTAGCCAAAAGGGTTTGTCACACACCCATACACACCACACACACACACACACACACACACACACACACACACACACACACACACACACACACACACACACAAAGCTGGTGTAAAACTGTTGCCTGCACAAAAGCAAAGCTGGAAAAGCAACCAGTCAATAGAGTGTACAATATTCTTTGTCAAGTTTCACTGGAGCTTCTCTGAGCTTAACAAAACCTCCATGAGGGGTCTTCACGGAAGATTCTAAAATAGTGAATAATAATAGAGGAAAAAGAGAACTGTATGAACTGTCTGATGTTATTGTTGCAGCTTTCCATACAGACCTTTCTCCCATCAAACCTCCTGCACGGCTCAACTGGAACCAATAAAGCCACAAAGGTACATAAATGTCCAGTTGGGGAAGTAAGAGCTAAGTAATTGTGCTGAAATGATAATCAAAAGATCATGGATTTAACTTCTGGCATCACCAACCTGCCCTTGCTGGACCCTAGAGCGACTGCTAAATTCCAAAAATGTAAATGTCATAATCCTAATTCCAGTTTAACCCAAAGTTATTCAGGTGGTTTGGATGAGGGGCTGAGACTAAACCTGAGATTAAACCTTTAAATAACATGTCCATATGAATATGAGTGGCTTTGTGCAAGGGGGCCAGTCATGCTCGAGCGCCATCTTAGTCCCAGTAAAGCAAAATATTAAAGCTACAATATACAGAAAAATTCCACACAATCGTGAGCTTCCAACTTTGTTGCAACAGTTTGAAGTAGACACGGTTTTGTGGATGTGCTGGTAAGGTGTCCACACATGTTTAGCCATACCGTGTCTGTACAATCTTCATGCCAAAATATTTTATGGCAAACAAATGTCTTCACCTGAAAAGAAGGAGTCATAGAGCATACAGTTTGGGAACGCGTGTACTCTGTGTGACCCTGGATTCTGGCAAAGGACCATGGCACCGCGACAAAGCATGCAAACGGATGATGGCAGGATGCTTGCGCTTTGTTGGGTATTCCCTGAGCTATTTAAAACAAGTCTGGCATGTCTGATTAACGATGCTCTATGGTATAACATCACAACTTAAGCATCGCTAATGCACCCACAGTGACGATTCATTCATATAAATGAAAAGGGTAAAAAGTGACCACCTATGTAAGAGGATGAGTGCTGAGAGCACAAGGGCCGAGAGGACAAGGCAAAGACAGAGAAGAAAAAGGCGAAGCCCATCTGCAGGGCTGGCGAAAGCACTTGCCTATCATCCTGGGGCTATTATGTCTTTCAGTCGAGGTATCAAAATGTATCACCGCCCTGCTTTTCGGGTTATATTATAGGGAGGAAAAAATATATATCTCAATGCTTTTGCATTCTTTTACAAATATAGTAATTATGTAGTGTAATTTTCTGGCATCGGGGAGCCACAAAATGCATGTTTAAATGTGCCCACGCTTTTTACTTTTAATACACGATCGCGCAAACCATGTATAGGAAGCGGCAATAGTGGAGAACCGGGTAGAATAGGCCATTTTGTACATCATTGTAACATGTGGCCGAGTTCCTGTCTCACACCAAACAAAAGTAAAGGGTTACATTCACATTTATGGCTCTTTTTATACTCAAAGTATTTTATAAATCACTCCATTTTGTGCCTTATTAAAATCCTACTGTAAATATTTAATAATAGATAAATAACATTAAATCAATATTTTGTGTCCCGTCAGTGGTGTTTCTGTTTAGCAACATATACATTCATTTATTTTACTATGCAGTTGCATTATGGATCGCTAATATTAGTTAATCTTGTGATGGAGCGATACTGAAGCGCGCTTGGAGCGCCAGAAAACCCTTAACACGCCGACGTTCAAATCACACCGCTCGACTCACTGGATGAAAGTAGGGTGCTGCAGGTACTGAAAGTGCGCAATAATTGCAGTTGGATGCAATGATCGCAGTTAGGTCAAATAATTGCGATCATACGATTATTTCATAATTGTGACAGCCTTTTGAACCAAAAAAAGATTTTAGGCAAAACATTAAGAGAACAAGTAAGAAACAGCTAAACTTAATGGAGTACTAGTCAAATACAGCAAAGGAATTTTACGATTCAAGAAAACCGACTTATATATTATTTGTTGGATAATACAAGAGCTATCTCATCAGAGGAAGTGGTAGCACAGTGCCTAAGGTGTTGGACTGCTAACTGAAAGATAAGGGTTTGATTCCCAGCACCACCAAGTTGCAACCGCTGGGACCCTGAGCAAAGCCCTTAACTAATTGCTTAGTTGTATGAAAAGAGAGTCACTCTGGATTTGGCGTTTGCCAAATGCTGTGAATGTAATATAACATCAGGACCATCAAAGGGGCCATCATCAGAACGGTCATTCAACACAACACCTTCTGGGCACTTTTATCTGAGCTTCTGTCTTTAGAAATCGTCTGAGACACATTTACTTTCCAGTGACTATTCTAAAATGATCTTTAGCCTGAAAATGAATAGAATAGAAAAGAAAAACATTTACGACATTTTTTTTTTTTTTTACCACATTTGCCACATGCAAACCTTCCCAACAGACTGTGGGAAATGGTTCTCTCTTCCTTCAAAATGCTGTCACGTGAATTATATTTTTTCTACCCTTTTCTACAAACAAGGGATGGCTTATCTTTCCACTATGCTCAACTTAACCCATTCTCCTCAACTGCTCTTACACTATATTTCTCAGTGATGTCCTGGATCTGTTGCTTTCCAATTCCATCATCCTGCCGCTCATTACTATCCTCATGTGATAAGTGAAATCTCTCACAGCAAGATTAAAAATGTGACAGAAGTACATGCAGACGCAGTGGAGAGAATTGTGAAAAATCACTGAAATAAGGAGGTTCAGTTAAAATGGAATATTTGTCTATGAGATTTTATACAAATATTTGTTTTTAAAATATTCAATAAGAAATATAATGTATTTGTTTATTTGGGCTAATTGAATTTATTTCAGGCTACCAAAAACAAAAGAGTAGCTGTCCGAAGAGCTACCAGGAATTTGACAATTTTTCAAGACCTGCTGAGATCCAACTGAAGCGTATAACTGAGTCTTAAAAACGAACAGTGGACAGAGGACAGACGCGAACTAGTCTGACTATATATGGCATTATACGGTGGAACTGCTCTTGCCAGCACTCGTCTGCTACAACTCGAGCATTTCGTGTCTTTCTTTAGTTCGAGGCAGTTTTAGCAAGAAGGCCACCTGAGGATTTCCATTCTTGAATGCCAGCTGGCACAGCAGCGGAGTTATAAAAACCTTCAACAAATTCCACAAAGCTCTATGCAGGAGCTGCTCATGTTTTTAAGGGCTACACTTGAAAGCCTTTTCCACACACCGCCGGACCTTTTCCAAGCAACGTAGCATTACTGCAGATTTTGCGCAAACACTTTAGCACTCCCCGGATCTTTTAAAAAATAATAATTTCTCAAATTAACAACAGCTTTGGTCTGGTGGCACCTTCAGTCAGGCAGCTGCTGCATAAAACATGCTGTCACTTCCTCTTTATTCGCTGTGACCAATGAGCGGAGAGGATGTACCGCATGACCTCACACGCGGTGAGCTTCGCTGAAAGAAAAATGGAAGGAACGACATCGGAACTTCACTAGTGAAATTTACGATTGAACCAATTAAATAAATGGAGGAACGTTGAAAAATTCTACCAAGGTAATTTCAGAAACAGGTTTGAACAGATAAAACAGAGATATCCGAATGTAGTCAAACAAGTTTTTCTCAATTGCCAGGTCAATTTGGCTGCACTTACTTACACTGCATGTATCAAGTGACCCAATTATTTTTTTTCCTCCAATGTGGAACAGATGGGATTTGACCCATGACCGTGTCAGCAGGAAAAAGGCACAAGCATTCTGATATTTTCTGATCGGTTTCAGGCCTCATTTATTTGTGGAAATAAAGCAAACAGATCAGATTTTTACCCATCGTCGTCATTGATGGCGCATGACGCAAGTGTTTTGATGCGGCGTATTTTTGTTTATTTTGTTATATACAAATCTTTTTTTTCCCCCGCCTAAAGAGAGAATTGCTACGCCGAGATTTAAATATGGTGCGGGAAGCAAAACAATACATAATGGTTTCCTCTTTGTATATTAATTAATCGCACCATTTTCACTTCCTGTTCTGGGTTGTTGTGCTGTGTATAGTGTAAATGCAGATATCGGATACAGGACAGTTTTTAAAAGATGATGTAAGGGGTCATAAAAATAATCGGATGTAATCACAAATATAATTGGGCATCAAGACCTGCAGTGTAATTGTGGTCTATGGGACATGCCAGACAAAATAGTGTCCAGAACTTAATTACTGACAGCCTTTTGATTACATTACAATGTGATTTGCTGTTGAACACCGGTGTGTTGGTCAGATGTGTTTAGGGAGTGTAGATGAAAGGGTCAGCCAACGGACAGACCGCAGTTTTGCTTAGCTGTACTGATTCCTCTTGGAAAATCCTCTTTTGGATTAAACAGAACAGCTACTTCAAAATCCAGATGTGTAATCAAGTCGAAAAAAAATAATCCCTGTATTAACTTCTTCACATTATTAGCCAATTCTAGTCAGTCCTCGCGGCATGGACACAGTGCTGACGGTAAAGGAGGCTAGCAGACATAAAAGATCATTTTACCACCTCTAACTTTACCAAAACCTTAAGGCAAAAGTCTGCGGGGTGGAGCTGCTTATGATTAAAGTGGTGGTCACAACAGACACCAGTCTGGCCTTTATGTTTGAAATTCTGTTAAGATGGACCATACGTAACCGCAACCAGAAGCAAATGCACTCTTTAGTTAATTCAGTTTCCTGACAAAATCATTTTCACCTCCGCTGTTCGATGACGAACTAGAAAAAGACCTTCTAAGGTCCTAAACCTTTACAAAACATGTCCCAACTTTAAATCCTTGATGCCCAAGTTGTCCACTGAGACATGGGAGAAACAAAATCAAAGGCTGTCAATCACAGCCTAAATGAGGCCCGATATACGTGGAAGAGGGCAGATCCACGGCGTACTTTGACCCGCCATGCAGCATGAGGCGATTTTAAGAAGCAGCTGCTGGCTGAGGAAACATGTGTTGGTCATCACTTCGCCTACATGGGAGCTGGTGGGCGAAAATATGCAAGTCAACAATTTGTAAAGGAGTACAAATCAGTACCAAGATTCAGTCTGACCAGGCAGCTACTTCCTGTAATGTCCGGATTGGTGCTTGAAGTTATTGAAGGATGAGGAATGTCCTGTGGGCTTTCTGTGATTTTTCAGCTTATGTGGGCAAAAGTTAGTTTTCTCTTTGGAAAGATTTTGTTACTTATGTTACATTTTTCGTTTTTTGTTGGTCTCCGTGAGTATATAAACTTTCACATTCAGCATTATGGTATAGCATAAAGCCTATGATGGTAACTTCACCCTCTTCTAAAATAAAAATCAGTTTTGAAGAGACTGTACATAAATTTCAGTGAAGAGATTACTCTGAAAGTGGCTGTTCAACCGAAAAAACAACTGTTTCAAACGGCGTCCATTCACTACTGACTTTTCAAACGCTCTCGTTTTCTGTCTGTGCGGAAAGAGAAACCGTCTAAACAGCCCACAGAAAGCCAAACAAAACCACCTTTGTAATAAAGCAGTTAGGGCGCTTGGTGACAACGCCAGCTGCTGCCTTCAGCATTAAACCCAGCCTGCTCGTTCGTCACTCCGCTAGACAAGACAAGCGAACCAGCCAATCAGAGGACGCGATACAAAAACATAGCTATTGGACAGGCAACACACAAGCAAACGGTTAAGGAGGAGAAAAGGGGGAAAAAAAAAAAAAAAAAAAAGATGAGACATTTAGTTGGGGCAAACCACATGGCAGCGTATCAAAGGTTTAAATATTCAACAGCCAGTAAGCAAAAGAGCAGCATTGAGCAGAATGTTACGGAGGAAACACCGAGCGCATTATGAGCTGACCGCATCTCCTCGAGGAATAAACATGCATGCTGAGGGCTTTCAGAAAGCGTCCGGCCTACCTAACGCTCGTCTCCTCCTACGTCAGACAAACACAATCTGTTTTGTTCAGAACGCTTTTGTATCTTGTTGTAGAGCTGGGAAATTAATCTGTGCAGCATTTTAAAAAGCAAATAATTCATAAATCATGAGCATTGTAAATGCTAACACTGTATTTTAAAAAAAATGCTGGAATGGAGTAGGAGT
The DNA here is from genome assembly GCA_005784505.1 of Bagarius yarrelli. Taxonomy (NCBI): domain Eukaryota; kingdom Metazoa; phylum Chordata; class Actinopteri; order Siluriformes; family Sisoridae; genus Bagarius; species Bagarius yarrelli. The sequence continues at coordinate 4,932,984 of VCAZ01000004.1, read as the reverse complement.
AGAAAAGGACAGAGAATTTTGTAATAATCAAAAAACTAAAAAAAACTGTGATATTCCACTCAAAGACACCCGAGACACCATCTGTCCACATAGAAGCTGGCAAGCATGTACACTTACGAGCAATAAAGCATATGGCCTGGAAAAAAAAAAACGTGTCAATTAATCGCATAGGTGTGAAACTCGAATAGTGCAGCTGTACCAGAATATTCTTTCCAAACCTGAAACCGGAGAGTAATAATACTAACACACCGCAGCCACGTTATATTCAACATTCTGATGAATTGAAAGTTCATTAACTTTCAACCCAAGCAACGACTGCTCTATCTGCAAGATGGAATCATGTGTAAAGGAACGCAGTCCATCGAATACATTTCCTCTTCTTTACTAACACACTAACGCTACAAATGCACAGGGGTATCGGACATGTTTAAACATGGCTTATAAACTTAGAGCCTGTCAAGGGAATACATCTCCACAGCTGTAAAGAAGTGACGATTAAAACTAATCGCGTCACAGAATTTTCACATCAATATGCAATTTAATTGGGTAAAAAAATAAAAATTTTACTTTCAACGGAAACCTAAACCATCTTGTAACAGTGACCCCCCCCCCAGCTTTAACATACCACATTTCTTAAAAATACATTACAAAAATGTTCAGTTTAACAATGAAAAAAGAAATCCTTCATCCTACAAGTTTGAAAGTATGTTAGAATAAATCTGGTCCATCCTCTGAATCATTTTCGTCATTTCCTTTCTCAACCGATATTAACTAACTGTATTAACTTTCTCAACCGAGATTCGGTTGAAAATAGAGAGAGTAATGACCGCCTGGATTCTGCAGTGAATAAACCCACTCTGTTTAGTGTTGTACAGTACTGGAACAGAGCACAAAGCCAAGTGTTTACAGTGCAATCAGGAGCAGAGGCACACAGGACGACTATTCATGCCATGCTCAGTGTAATTAATGCTGGAATTATCTGATGGAAACCCCCCCCTCCCCCATTTCAATCTAATTCAATAGAATGATAAAAACTGGATATAAAAAAAATCATTTGTTTAGTACTTCTTAGCATCAGAGGTCAAATATTTATTTGAGGCAATCAGATATCTACTTTTGTTACTCTGCTGTTGGACTGATACCAGAAAGACCGGCGTTCAATTCTCAGCACCACCTAACCACCAGTGTGGGCCCCTGAGCAAGGCCCTTTACCCCAATTATATAAAAGAGATAAATGTAAGGCGCTCTGAATAAGAACGTCTACCAAATGATGTACATGTTTAAACCTCAGCACTGTTTTTTTTTTTTTTTACCCGATCAGTCCGAGTTTCCACTCGTCCATATTTGACAGACACTTTTATCCAGAGCGAATTACACTGAGCTCTTTTATACAAATAAGCAATTAAGGGCCTTGTTCAGGGGCCCAGCAGTGGCAGCTTGGTTGTGCTGGGAATCAAACCCTGATTTTCCGTTTAGCAGTCCTTAACCTATAAAAGAGCAGTGAATCCTTTAGGGCAGGGGTCCAATTTCAGTCCGGGAGGGCCGGTGTCATGCAGAGTTTACCGCCAACACCCCTGAACCATGTAATCAAGAGTTTGCTTGGTACACCTGAAACTCACAGGTAGGTGTGTTGAGGCAAGTTGGAGCTTAAACCTACAGGACTGAGATTGCCCACCCCTGCTTTACTGCCATCTTGCATTTACATTCATGGCATTTGGCAGACGCCCTTATCCAGATCTCATTCCTACAGCTGAGCAATTGGGGCTTAAGGGCTTTACTCAGGGGCCCAGCGTTGGTAGCTCAGTGGTGTTGGGAATCGAGCCCACAATCTTCTGGTTGGCAGTCCAACGCCTTAACCACTGCACTACCACCTCCCCTATCTTGAAAAAGGTGTAATTTTCCATTTTTACATCTTTTGAAAAGATGCTTATTTAACATTTAGGCAGGTTTTTACTTTCAGAATGGAACTTTTTCATAAAACCGACAAGGTGTTTTGTTGAGATTTTTGTAATAGTTTAAGAGAGAAAAAAATGCTGATGAAACCAGACGCATAAAAGAACATACTGTTCCAACATGTGATAAGTGATCATTCGTTTCATGGTTATGTCACAACATCAGAAGTAATTATAATTTGATAAAGAATCTGATGCGTTTCTTTTACAAAATCTCTTTCGGATTGGTATCAATCCTGGCTTATTTTCCCAATAGCATCACGCTGCAGATGTGGATCACTCCTGCCAGTTGCTCCAAGTGCCAGTATGTCATTTTAAACCTCATCCACACGCCATGGAGCCTGTTTATAAATCCAATGTTTTATTTACTACATATTCAGACGGACATTTCCTGCGTTTTACTTTACAAACACTCCACGGTGCCCCGTGATAAAGTAACAGTCCCAAAATAAACGAAATCTATATAATACACGGGACAATAAAGGTCAGGGCAGTAGGGAAAAAACTTCCTTTTTTTCCCCCTTGCGCCCGAAAACCGGAAGTGACGTCATTTGCAATGAACGCGCAGCACGTTAGCGACACTGTTGGTTTTTTTCTGTCTTCGCGCAACAAAGAAAAAAGTTTTAAAGCTAAACGAGCAATAAACGCCCGATTAAATAGGGCGCCATGTGAAAGGTTTGTACATGTCGGGTGGGGTGGAGGAGAGGAGAAGGAAAAAGGTCGACATCTCAAGACAAAAGAAAAGCCAGACAGCGAGTTACATTGTTTCAGGTGGACCGAGTCGATTCAAGAGTCGGTTCAGGCATCAAATCTTAAAGCAGGGACTGAGCGCTGGTTACGCCGTAGATCAAGCAATAAACTAATTAAACACGCCCAACAATCAATAATATTTCTAACCACGTTCATGCAAAAGATAAAAATTAATAATTAACTAATCGTTCATCTTGGAGCCGTTTAATCCTGATAATAAACAAGAATCCAACCTTGTACACTTGTCCATATGTGCCGTTTCCGACCACTTCCACCAGTTCAAATATCCCGGCAGGGTCCTAGAAAAGAAAATAAATTAAAAAAACCATTATGTCAAAGTCAACCAGTGGGATGTTTTTTAAAGTAACAGCAAAAATAAACAAAAAAAGCAGCTGTTGCGCTTTTGGGGTGTTTCATTTCCAAAACACACGCAAGCGAAAAGGTTTTCAAACAAAGAGATTGTAAGAGAGCTGAAGTCCAACAGCATGAATTAAACTCATAGGACAGACAGAAAAAAAGAGAAAAAAAAACATACAGTGCTTTTAAACAATTAAGAAATGACTTATTTAATTGGTGTATTTAATACTCACCCGCAACGACGACAAGTCTATATCGACTAGACTTTTAGCCGGAGAATCGTTCGCCATCTTCTCAATAATAATTTAGAACGTCTCGTTTTTACTCTAACGCAATCCTGCGACTGCACTTAGACATCTGCAGTCGGTCTTTTTCAATTAAAAAACAATCCGATTCACTGAAACCCATGAAACACACACACACACAGGCTTTAGTCCATGTTGAGGTGGCAGCGCGATTATGCATGAAAAACACACAAACACAGGAAGCCGGTCCGCTGATTCACACCGAGGAGGGAAGGGCAGGGCTTAGTCAACTACACCGGGAACTGCGTACAATTACTCACAATTTTTTAAAATTATAATAATAATAAATAAAATAAAATATATCAGCGAAAAATCAGCATTTAAATCAAAAGAGAGGAATCTGGTGAGGCGTGGGACGCTTCAAACCGCGCGCACGTGCGTTCTGGGTAATTGGTAGGGTGGTCGAAAATGAAAGGGCGTGGCCAAAGGAAACAATCGGATTACAGTTTAGCTACAGTGCGCTAATAAATCACTCAGCCTGACACATCCGCCTGGTTTACTGACTAATACAGTCATTATGGCGACCTGTCTAACATCCAGGGATGCTCAATGCCTGGTTAGAAATGTATAACTGAAGCTATTGTGTACAGGGGAAACTGCTAAGGGGAGGAAAGTTAGGATCATTCTAAGGACCCAGCATTCACACTTGAGGGACTCCTGGGGATCTGTTTTCTTATTAGTAGTAAATGTATTAGCAGGAGAATACATTTTCTCCTGTAATACACTAGCGGATTACAGTTTAGCTACAGTGCGCTGATAAATCACTCAGCCTGACACATCCACCTGGTTTACTCACTAATACAGTCATCATGGCGACCTGTGTAACATCCAGGGATGCTCAATGCCTGGTTAGAAATGTATAACTGAAGCTATTGTGTACAGGGGGAACTGCTAAGGGGAGGAAAGTTAGGATCATTCTAAGGCCCCAGCATTCACACTTGAGGGACTCCTAGGGATCTGTTTTCTTATTAGTAGTAAATGTACTAGCAGTAATGTAGTATGTTTGGTGCAGAATAGGTGTGGTAAGGGACCCAACCTTATATTCTTTTATACGGCACAAAATTGCTTGCACCACCCCGAGTGTTTATAATTACACTCTGGTGATTTACATGTCTGGCAGATGCTCTTATTCTAAGCAACTTATATTGATCTCATTTTTTTTTCAACTGAGCAGTTAAGGGCTTGACATAGAAGCCCCAGCAATGCAGCTTGGTGGTGCTGGGAATTGAACCCCAAATCGTCCAATCATTAACATTAACGTTAACGTAATAATACGACTTCCCTGACATGAACTAAACCATGACAGCATCTGGAGTCTCCAGTGCTAGTCCCCCAGTAACATAACATTCTGGCTATTTTTGTGTCATATTATGTAAGAAAAAGACAACAAGGAATAAAATTAATATTTCTTAAGTGGTGATAATAGAAACAAATCTGCTTTGTGGATAGTCCATAACAATAAATGGAAGTGGTGGCTTAGTGTTACATTTACCAGACACTCTTATCCAGAGCAACTTACATTTATACAACTGAGGGTTAAGGGCCTTTCTCAGGGGCCCAGCAGTAGTGGCTTGGTGGAGCTAGGACTTGAACCCACAATCTTCAGATTGGTAAACCAACACCTTAACCATGAGCCACCACTTCCACAAGTGTTAGATTGATACCAGTAAGACCCGGGGGTTGAATTCCAGCACTGCCAGACACCACTGTGGGCCCCTGAGCACCCCAATTGCTCTAGATAAGGTGACTTATCCAAATGCTGTAAATGTAAATAAATTGATCAACTGTAAATGGATAAAAAGTAGGAATCTTTAATAAAGCTTTAATATATAAGTTGTCAAATTGTTTTGGTAAACAAGGAATAAAAGACACAGGGGACAAATCCGGGCTCTATTTATTGCTCTAAACCAGTATGTTTTATGTTTCCACAAGAATTCAGTGATCAGCTTTCGATTTGCAAACCTGTACATGTTGACAGTAAATAAATTGCCACCTGTCAATTGCTTTTTAACATTAAGTCTTGCATGAACACGGCGGAAAAGTGGAATTAGTGACGATGCTGTTCGTTAGATATCATTTTGTTGCTGGATAATGGTTTCGGATTGAAACTATTTACACACTTTTAGTGGATAAGCTACACTTACAAAAAATTGTGATTATTCTGTTTATTTTTATTTTAGATCTAAACACACTGTGGTTGATAGGCTGTATTAAAAGTGTAACTTGTCAATTTTAAGATTGCGTGGCAATAAAAATTAGTTCAAATGTAGCTAATGGCTGCTCTCAAGTGTGCTTCTAAAAATTATGGAATTTTTCTTTCTCTTTATTTTTAGATTGGATTTGATTAGCTTAGAGTCAACTTAATTGTCATTACGCATGGTGACAAGACAATTAAAAAGCACTTAACATCTAACCAGAAGTGCAAAATGAAAGCATAGCAGCGTAAATCAGAAGTATATTTATATATACACCGCTATTAAATAGATGCTAAAACTGCTTTTCGTTAACCTGCGAAAAGCTGTTCCTTATGGAGCTTGTGCTGTAGGCACTTTTTTAGAGGGTAGAACCTGCAAACTTAAACTTTAGCGTGCTTGAATGTTTGGAGCTTGTAGGCAGCTTTTTTTAGAGGGTAGGAGGGACTTTTGTGCGCGTGCTGTGACAATCCTGCGAGCTTTTACCGTTTCCCACTAAGCGCTGTAATGTTTTCTGGTCTATGACAGAGCAGTTCACGTAGACTATGATACAGCTGGTAAGGATGCTCTCAACTGCAGTAACTGCTGACGAGTCGCTGGGATGTCTTCTTGATTAGACAGGAGGTGTTAGAGAAGCAAGTTATGTCCTCAGAGATGTGGGTCTCCAGGAACTTAACCATGGTAACACATTCTACCTTCATCCTGTTAATGTAAATATGGGTGTGTTTTTGTTAGTCCACAATGAGCTTCTCGGTCTTGCTAATATTGAAGAGCAGGTTATTATCAGTGCACCATTTGGCCAGATGCTTTAACTCCTTCCTGTAGTCTAAATTATTATTATCGTTCATAAGGCTTGCGTATGGTATTAAAACCATGCACAGTCCTGCAGTCATGGATGTTAAGAGCGAATAGGAATAGACTGAGCATGCAGCCTTGTGGAACGCCAGTATTCAAAATGATAGTTAATTGTTGGATTCAACATTTTGTTGTCTGCTGTTTAGAAAATCCAGTGTCTAATTACACAAGAATGTGTTGATTCCAAGATCAGTCAGTTTAGTGATCAGATTGGAAGGGATGACTGTATTGAATGCTGAACTGAAATCAGCAAATAAAAAATTCTTGTATGTATGTTCTCTGTAAGTCAGTATATTGTGTGATGCAAAAAAAACCCCAGCCTCCTTAGTGCTTTTTTTGTAAAGAATTACCACTGTGTACGATATGTGCTGTATAAATAAACTTGCCTTGTCTTGTGTCTCAGATAATGCATCAGATGTTCTGTAAACGTTTAGTGAATGTGGGGTCTGATGCTGAGTTTAAGTGCTTCTGAGATCGACTCAGGACGCTCTGTGTAAGGTTACTAAAATGGTGGAATGGATTTCTAGATGATTCACCATAAGACTTAACCTTGAAATAACACTTCAAGTCCAGAACAGGCCTGAAGTCAGAAAAGTTGTACATTTATAACATTTGGCAAACGCCCTTATCCAAAGCGACTTAATTTTATCTCTTTTATAGAACTGAGCAATTTAGGGACTTGCTTAGGGGCCCAGGAATGGCAACCTGGTTGTGCTGGGAATCGAACCCCAATTTTCAAAGTCACAGTCTACCACTAGCACTAGCACTTCCTTAATTCACTTTGTGTTTGCTTATACTCAAGATTGAGACAATGCTTACTTGCTGTTTGCAGTGTAAGTTAAAAGCAGAAAATAACAGTAAATAAAAAAGGACAGCATTGGTCTCAGATGAGAAATAAAGGAATATTTTACTCGTAAATTCACACAAAACACAAACAGTAAGGACATAACAAACATCACTAGTCCCTAAATGACTCACTAACTGGCGCACAGGACAAACCGGTTAGGCTAGGTGTGTTACAGTGTGCGCTTGTAAATGACACAGTCCTCGTTCTACTTTTAAATAAATAATTTGATGGGAGGAGAAACTGTTTCATAGTTTATACAGCTATTTGATTTAATCGATGGTGTTATTAGAAAACCAGATCTGCAAAAACCATTAAAAATGGCTTGTTGTTGTCTAGGTGATGTTTTCTAGTGAAAAGAAGCGCCAAAATAAGTTCAAGTTCAAGGAGCTTTATTGTCATTTTGGCAGATGCAGTACACAGTGCATTTTCTCCAGGACCCCCTGGTGCTACACAAAACATAGAATTCACAAAACAACAAAGAGCCACTGAACAGAATAGACATAAAGTGCATGTGTGCAACCTGGTGCAGACAGTGCAGAAACAGACAGTACAATAAACAATACAAACAAAGACAGTGCAAAGAGGACAGTAGAGAACAGAACATAACGCTGGACAGAACATTCAATAGCGCCAACCAGATTATAAAATGAGGTCCTGGAATGTGCAAATTAACAATAGTATTGTACAAGTAGCATTATAGCATTATAAAGTGACTGTGCTTATTTATTTTGTTTTTTCCAGTCTTCTTGTGTTGAATGTGTGTGTGTGTGTGTGTGTATGTAGTTCCGTTCTGTTGAGCAGCTTGAGGGTTGAGTGTGTGTGCATATTTGTAGGTCATAAATAAATAAATAAAATAAATAGCTGCCATGTCCACTTTATATACAAAAAAAACAAACAGTGAATAATCTAATAAAAGGGATTTCATTTTAATCAGAAAATAAAACTGAAGGTTTAACTGCACACAATAGCACCATTTGCCTGTACAGAAAAACTTCCGTTTTTAGGTTCCGGAAGTAACAGAGATCCGATTTAACGAACAATATCCGCAGAGAGGTAGCGTCCGAATGGAATACCAATATGTCAGTATTGGCTCCAGAATTGACCGATGTTGTACCGACGTTATTTACTTACAGTAGTAGACGATGTATATTTTGCACATATATGTAAACAGATGTTGTGTGTGGTATAAACTGTTCTGTACTGGATGTACTGTGTGTTTTTAGGCCACACAGTACATACAGTAGAGTTCAAATAAACGAACAATCGGATTTATTAGTCCATTTTCTGTACTAATGAAGTCAGCTGTGAGCGATCCAAATGTACATTATGACTCAAAGCAAAGCATGACTCCATCTTCCCAGTTCAAGCTGTGCATCATAAGGTTATTAGCAATATTACCAGTATTAGTGGCTGTGCAGAGAAAGCAGAATAGCAGGATGGATCCTGCGATCAAAATACTCTGTTGGCAAAAAAAAAGAAATCTAGTGGGTTCACTGAATCGGTAAGAGCAGACCTACGATGGTTTATTATGATGGACGTGATTTTGCTAATTTAAATGTGGTCCTGGATTAACATCCTTTGTTGATCCTGAATCAACATTTCAATTAAGCTATCATAACCATCTGATGTCATCAGTGTGTGCCGACCAAACTGGCCTTAATCTATTTTTAAATCGTTCTCTTATTTGTAGTAAATCCTACAAATAAATTTCTTATTGGCTGAGACTGAAAATTTATTGATTCTGGAAAAATTTACGGTTCTTGAGTTAACAATAAATCACAACATAAAATTAAACAAACTATATCACAATAATTTATAATAATCCAGAAACAACATTAGTGAATTTAGACTGTATTGATTATAATGATCCAAAATAAACATTGATAAATTTAAACTGTGAATCATAAACAATCACTAATGAACAATTGAAGATAAAATGCTATGAAATGGTGAACCTCTAGAACCGCAATAGAACAACATTCTTAAAATAACACAGGGTTTACGATTATTTAAATAAATCACAACCTTTTAAAATGTATTAATCACAAACCGTATGTTTATAATCAGAAATTTAAAAGAAAATCTATGATTTTACTTTTTATTCATCCACACACACACACACACACATACACACACACACACACCTAAATGCATTTTACTGCACACACAAATCTATTTTTGTTCATGAAAGTGAGGGAAATGTTCACACATTAGCTAAACTGCACATCCTTGTTGTATGCATTTGTTCAGTACAGCATGTAATGTATTCGATAAGTATTTCATGTTTTTAATATAATACATTCATTTATTTTAATACATTTTTGTTTGCCAGAAAGAAAAGTTTTAAAAAATGGATTGAAGCGGGTTTGGTCAACACAATGATGACATCAGATGGTTATAATTGGTTGATGTTAATCCAGAATTAATAAAGAACGTTAATCCAAGATCACAGGGTAAACTTGGCAAAATCACGTCCACTCTTTATTATACCGCTGTTGAATGATTAGATCTAATCAGACAGTATGTGTTGTGTAAGTGTAAGTGGTGGCTTGGTGGTTAAGGTGTTGGACTGGGTTTGATTCCCAGCTCCACCAAGCTACCACTGCTGATCAAAAATGTTATTGTATTGTAGTGTCTTTTAGTGATTTGTCCTTTTCAGGGTTTGGTTTCCTGTCTGCACCCTGCATGTGAGCTACCCGACACCACAGTGTTGACTATGCTCCTGTAGCGTTATGTTTAATTCCTCACACAGGTCTAACATTTAGGCAGCAGTTAACCTTTTTATTGTCTTTCCATCAACCATGTAACATTTATCTTCCTGATTTCCTTTTTTTAAGAAATTTTTGGGCATTTTTGCCTTTATTTATAGGTAAGAAGGATGAAATGGGGGCAATAGAGGCTTTTGGACCCGAGTTGGAATCAAACCTAGGTCACCGGAACCCAACTGCATATGTGGGTGCCGGCACCTTAACCCAATACACCACAGCGTCAGCCATCATTATGATTTCTAAAACATGAAACAGAAAGTTATCACCAAATTTTGGGTTAAACCATAGTAATTTCAAGAAACTACATAAAAATCGAATTTAAACTGAGTCAAATTTGACAAAAAGTAGGTTAAACTAAGTTAGGTCCAGAAGCTAATTTAGAAGGAAACCCACTACTGACGAGCTAATGTTTGACTTTCACTGATAAGAACTCTGTCCCAACACAGCCATTGTTTGAGAAGCCTAGAGTTTTAGCAGCAAAAATCCTTTGCCGACATGAAACTAAGAATCAGTTCCGCAATAAATGATGCCAACAGAGTGTCAAGTAATCTAAAAAGAAGTGGCATCGATTCCAGGAACAGTGTAAAAGATTACCCAGCTCACACAAACGCACTCAAAGTCTGTGGGCCTTCTGTTAGGGCCTTCAGTAAGCAACTGTAAACCACATACACACATCTTACACATCCCTGTTACAGCTAACTCAGCTATATGCTAATAACATCCTGATTAAGCACAACTAACATTATATAGCGCTCAGAGTCTTGATGTTTTGAAGCTGTCTTAGTGAAGCTGTTCAGATTGTTAAAGCCAAAATAATTCCATGTCCCTTCACTCGTATTAGAAAGTAAAAAAAAAAAAAACAAGATAAGCAAAATAGCTTGTTGTGCTCTGTGCTAGCTGATAGCTACTTATTAGCACTTCTTTGTTTGTTGTGTAAGTAAACACAGTTTGGGTGTAGTTTTTCCATTCTCGGTTAATTGTCTTGGTCTGCAAAAGTGTGTCTTGAAAAAGCAGTTTTAGTAGATCGGCAACAAGATCTGTATCTGTGTGTCATTTCCTTTTTATTAAGAATCACTTTCATAACTTATACCATACCATTCCTAGTAAGCGCTGGGGGTAACATTGGGTATGCTCCTAAACTTAGAGGGCGGGCTGTCACTGAACATTAATTTGATTGGCTGATGATTCTGTCGCTAATACTTGTTACAAATCAGATGTGAAGTCTTTCAACTAAAATCTAACACTATCTGCAGACCTTATAATGTATATAATGTAGGATATTCCAGTTCAATCCAAACAAAAGTAATTATAAGTCATTTTGTTGATATTACACTAATGAAAATTATAACTAGTGGTGCGATGAGACACTTATCCCACGAGACGAGACAAGACTGGGATCGCGAGAACGAGACAGGACAAGATTAATGAAATTCCTCAATGATGAAATACAGGGAGAAAAAAAAAGTATTTTATTCAACAGCAAATGCACAAAATGCTTTTTGAAATCAACTTGTACTAAAATTAAACTTTTATTTTAATTAGTTATATGCTGTAATTAACAACATATAAACACTGTGAAAAATGTTTTTTGGCCATTTCCGTTATTTATTTGTGTGGTGGCAACTGTAGCTGCTGAACTCTGGTAAAAAAAAAAAAAAAAGCCACGAGTCTCACCCAGCTGAGCGAACGAGTAATATGCACAACAAATCCAAGTCCAGTCTGTGTAGCGAGGTTTATTGTGTGTGCAAAGCATTTGATGTGCGGCTCAAATCCTGCCTTGCGCACAGCCACATCCATAATATGCAAATTGTTTCTTACAATAGAGAATTTTCTCAGACTATTAATGAGCAGCTTGAAGAGGTTTTCCATGATTTCCTGCTTAGGCAGAGATAACCGCAAGATCCTGTGCAACGTATCAGACCTGGTCCTGATGTTCTTTATACTTTACTATCTAGTCAGAGGAATTCAATACTGACATGCATGTGCATGTTTTTTACTATAGTTTTTCTCAGTTTTATGAGAAATACATTTGTTTTTGGGAATTCATGTACTTTATACTGTTCAGTAGCTCTTTGTCGTTTGTTGTTTTGTGTAATTCTGTGTGGTTTTGTGTAGCACCATGGGGTCCTGGAGAAACGCTGTTTCATTTCACTGTGTGCTGCATTTGCTATATATAGTTGAAATGACAACAAAGCTTCTCGAGCTTGAACTTGAAACGTTTTTCACTCCGCAGTCATCGTATAGGTATTTTGAAGGTCATTAGAACAATAGCGATGCAGATTGTGTTAGCAGAGGTGTACGGTATTCATTTCTTACAAATGATTTTAACGTGGCGGGACATCTTCTAACGTTACATTCTTACAAGACCAGTCAGATCTCGCAAAATACATTGGATCTTGTAAGATCTCTATCACGAGATCTCATCACACCCCTCATTATAACTAAATAATTTTATTTTCTGTAAGGCCAGCAGAGAGAAAAAAAAAATATTCAACTTCATTGTGCAAGGTATGTGTACAGAGCCAATGAAATGCATATCCCATCTTAGTAAGTTGGGGTCAGAGTGCAGGGTTAGCTATGATACAGCGCCCCTGGAACAGAGGGGTTAAGGGTCTTGCTCAAGGACCCAACAGTGGTTGACTTCCCAGTGGTGGGGCTTGAACCCATGTGTTTCTGGTCTTCAGCTCAGCAACTCAGCGCCTTAACCAGCCTTGAGCCACCACCGGCTGAAGGTAATTCTATACTGACATGACAAAATATCTCCGTTGATCTTAAAGCTGCTTAAATTCTAATGTACAGCTTGGCAGAAACTTTATCAATCACCAACCTGTTAATCTCTAGCATTATTTTATTAGTCAGGTTTGCGGAGAACAATACCGGGTGACATGTTTAACTTGGAATTTTGCCAGTGTCAAACAACCGTAACCAGGAAGCAACCAACTATTCAACACATGATGTTCCAGACAACGAATGAGCATCTGATGATGAATCCTTCATCATCGGCTCACAAGATTCTAAAATGATGGACTCTAAAAACATCACATAAAGCAGAACTTGAGACAAATACAATTCAGGAATGCATTCGAGGAACTTGCCAGTCAGCAATTATTCATCTCATTTATAGCTTCATCACAGCCGGGTGAGGAAACTGACCAGCTCACAAGCAGTAGCATGAATGGGGAAGCGGTGACTTAGTGGTTAAAGTGTTGGATGATACCAGAAAGACTGGGGTTTGATTCCCAACAACACTGTGGGCTCCTGAGTAAGGCCCTTTACCCCAATTGCTCAGCTGTATATAAGAGATAAATGTAAGTCGCTCCGTATAAGGGCGTCTGCTGTAAATGTAAATGTAACCCATGGAGCAGATCGGAAAAGCAGACGAATGATAAGAACATTTAAAAATGCATATTATTCAAAGGTTTGGGTTCACTTAAGGGAATCTTTTACCGTAATGATGAGCCATACGACCTGTAAGATTAGGACTTATGAGAGGGAATAAAATTAAGAAACAACCTTTTTTTTTATAACCAATTAAGTTATAATTTGCAAATATAAAATTATAAGAGCTTGTCCTTATCCTTTAATTTCACATTTATTCTTAATACAGATGCAACAGATTAGAAAGCGTATGACAACAATGGGACATGTCTGGACATGCCTCGTGTGTGTGTGTGTGTGTGTGTGTGTGTGTGTGTTGTGTTTCATTTCCAGCTCAGATCACACAGACGTGACAGGTGACAGGTTTTATCAAACTATATAGTGTGTGGGGAAGTGGTAGTGCGCAGCGCTTAAGCTGTTGGCCTGCTAACCCAAAGGTTGCGGGTTTGATTCCCAGCACCACCAAGTTACATGAATATGTAAATAAAAAAACATTTAATTTATTAAAAATAATTCAGACGCCCTCATCCGGAGCGACTTTACATTTATCTCTTTTATACAACTGAGCAATCAGGGGTTAAGGGCCTTGCTCAGGAACCCAGCAGTGGTGGCTTGGTGGTGCTGGCAATGGAACCCCAGTCTTTCTGGTATTAGTTCAACACACTTAACCACTAAGCCAGAACTTCAGCAAAGCTATGATATATCATAACATTTACATTTGTAGCATTTCACAGACGGGGTTAAGGGCTTTGCTCCAGGGGCTCAGCAGTGGTGGCTTGGTGGTGCTGGGAATCAAACCCCGGTCTACAAGTTAGTAGTCTAACACCTTAACCACTTAATTATATTTATGAAACGTTCAAAAGCGAACCTGATCATCGAACCTATCATATCACGTTACAAATGAAACTGAACCTGGTTCAGCTTCCTTATCATTCATATCACATTATTTCTCAACTTGAACATGGAAAACTGATCCCAGACAAGTTTAATGTAATCACTTCGCCACTCCTGTCTTTTGTATTACTACGGATTGCGTAGGCTTCAGTCGGTAAACGAGCTGTTGGAAAATACCGCCATCTTGTGGCTAATTTTAAAAATTACATCATGCAATTCTGATATACAGCATCATTTTTCTAGCGTTTTAGTGAAAGCACTAAAAAGAAATAAATTTAGAGTCACTTCTTTAGGTAGAATAATCTTTATAAAATAAAATACAAGTGTTTTATTTCATAGAACAAAATGTATTTCGTGTTGGCATCCAGTGATAATGCTGTAGTTTTGCCCTGTCCTGTTTTTATTTATCTCCCCCCAAAAATTAATCATTATAAAGTAAGTGCTAAATGCTAAAAAAAAATCGACTGATTAAAAAGTCATAAAACGTTAACCAGAGTGCATTAAAGTACAATAACATTGTTTTAGTTTGCTAACCCGATTTACCACAGACCTATTATGCTAAGTAGCAAGCATTTATGCTAACATACCGTTTCACCCATTGGGCTTTTATCTGTCTAGTTTGCTAACGAAATGTTATACTAAATAAATGTTACACAGTTATTTTAGCACACTTTTTATTCTTACAGAGAAACAATATCATTTTCCATTTCTGGAATAACTAAACTTCCCATGTCAAATCGTGAGATGAGTTATTAGCATTAGCTAAGTAGTTTTATAAAAACTAAAATAGAATTTAAAAAAGTATTTATAAATTGTTTATTACAATTATTACAATATACGTGGCTTATTTATTTAAAAAAGTTTGTATCTTGACTAGATATCTTGTATTTTAATTAGATGATACAGTCAAATTTATTAGCTGTATGTGGAAGATTATTAGCATACAGCTTTGGGTTTGTATTAGCATGTTGCATTTTATTAGAAATGCTAAATATAACCTTTAATTAGCTTACATTTTAGCCACATTTTTGAAATTTCTTGGTAAAACAACTACTTATTTAACAGAAGTAACTAAAAGTGGTGTAATTTGTGATGGATTTTTTTTTTTTTAGTATGTTTACTTTCATCCTTTAAGCCAATGCAAATGTTTTCCACATTAAATCAAATGAAGCTTTACTTCAACTTTAACCAAAACATTTATTGAAATAAGTAATTGTGCTTTTAGTGTTTTGTTCTTTTTTGTGTTTAAAGTAAAGAACAAATACTTGACGGATGACAACACAAACAGCTAAAGGTTTTGGTGCATCACATTACTCAGTACAATGCTAAGTCGGCTACATGGTTTGCAAACTTTTTAGCATTTTTTTGGAAGAAAGATTCCCCAAATGAACTCTATTTATGCCGTCACACATCTTTTACTAGCAAAACAAAAACACAACCATATAAATTAGACAAAGCAACTTCATCGGGTGAACAAACAAAAGACAAAAAATTAACAAAGCGGATTTTGATGCAAAATATAAAATAAATTTAATTTCATTTGAACATACAAATTGACATAAAAATGCAGCATTTGTGCAGTTAACAGGAGGAGATGCTACATGAGAAAAGAAGAGCTACCAAAGAAAAAAAAAGAAAAAGTCTTGCACATCAAAACGAAAGGAAGAAAATCAGTCACAGTGGAAAATGGAGAAAAAAATAATTATAATTATTTAGAAAAAATAAGTCAGTCCAAAGATTTGTCTGTACACCTATCTTCAACCTTTAGGTTTCACAAACGGCTCACTGCGCAGAAAGAAAAGTAACGGTGCATAGAAATTACAACGGTAAAAGAGTAGAGCAGAGCTTTTTAGGGGTTTGGGTTCAATTCTGAAGCTGTCAATATGATCCAAATAAATGTTTGCAACCTGAGACTGAATACTTTCACAATGCATAACATGGGCTACAATAATGAGATTTCTCACAGGATGCTTCGCAGTTCCTCTCTCAATAAATCCTCCCTTAAAGAATTATGAGCCGGATTGTGAGTCCGGTGGGAGGCTCACGTGGATTGAGGCTCACGGATCGAGGAAACGAGTTTTTGGTGAGAGACTTGCAGCCAAATATACACTTCAAATCATCAGCATTAATTAAAGTCCAGCCTAATTCTAACCCTAGCAAACATACCTGCTACACTTCAATGCCTTCAGTAACAGAATATTCGTTTTTCAGATGTAGAGTTCAAACCTGAATTCTAAAGAAAAAAAAAATCTGAGATTAGAGCTAGAAATAGAAAAAAACTAGCTTGGCCTCGATAACACACAAAGCAAATAGAAACCATGAGGCAATTTAGTTAATTAAAACTCAATTAGTTTGGAACAAAGCGACTGCACTCGTTTTTAGAAACAAACCACACCAAAGCAGTTCGTTTCAGTAAACCGCTTAGTGTCGCACAGTGACTTCAGGGGGATTTTCAGACATGTTATCATGATCTAAGACAAACCTTTTACATGGACAAGCTACAAAGTCTTACCTGAATGGAAAATCACAATGAAAAATTAAATAAAATAAAAAAATAAAATAAAATCTATCTGAGGAAGTGCAACCTACTTCAGAGAAAAAACCCAACAATTCCTGCTAAAGAATTAAGTTTACCAGAAACATGGGATTATCATTATGGAATTAATATCCCAAATCGTCTGCATCAGGCTCGTAACCCAAGAAAAAAAGTCGGCCACAATATTTCAATGAAAGCCACATTGTTTTCGCAGTTAACTAGTCTCTGTTCCGTGTGTGGGTAAACCTTATTCGGTTAATTTACTTGTTAACATGTTTTTCATGATACGATCACCTGTACACAGCCTGTATGTGTTCGGTTTTGTTGTTGACCCGATTGTGCTGTCCAAAAAACATCAAACATCGGGGGAAAAAAAGAAATTCTCTACTAGAATATTTTTTTTTACACATATTCAGGCAGCTTATTTGTTAAAACAAGCACCGTAACACATTTTATTCACTAATAAACCAAAAAATTGTTCTTGGCTATTTTAGTGTTCGTAATTAAACAGCCCAAGTATAATTTTTGACAAAAATACTCGAATTTAAACCAGAAAAAAAAAAAATTAGGAAGATTTCACATAACTAGCTACCCTTTAACATAGGATATACTTTAAAAAAAAAGGGTGTAACACACTAATATTGGGACACCTGACCATTACACCCATATGCGCCTGTTTAAACATCCTCTTCCAGATTCACTCACACTACTGCGTCTATAACAACCTCCAAACTTTGGAAAGGTTTTTACTTGAATCTAGTGTTCCTGTTGGGCTTTTCTTCTCATTAAGCCACAATAGTATTAGTGAGTTCAGGCACTAATGTTGGGTGAGGAGGTCTGAGATGCAATCAGAGTTCATTGAGGTTGAGGTCAGGGCTCTTTGCAGAACACTTTGAATCTTCCACGTTAACTTGTAACACACCATATCTTCATGGAGTTTAGGGGCTGTGTGCATGGGGCAACAGTGATTGGGTCTTTGAGTTACTATGAAAAAAAAAAAATTAATACTACGACATACAGGGACATCCTATATGTCTTTATACATCCACATATGGTTGTGCTGGTAAGGTGTCCACCAATGTTTGACCAGATACCGTAAATGAAAATGCTTTGGATTTTTTCCCGCTATGCTTTGACCCTCCAGTTTACTGACTGATCCTGTAAAACCTTTTATTTTTATCAGCGTGCCTTTGGATGATGAATATAAGAAAGATTTTTGCAATGTGTGGTTTGCGAGACTGGTTTCCCAAAGGAGGTAATAAAATAAGTTACAGGCTAAACTAGCACACAATAACCCACAAGCAGACCACTAGACCAGCAAACACACCGGAAGCCCATGAGACGCATTTGGTCAGCTTTACACACGTACGAGGCACAAAGCAGGAGTGGCATGTTCACAGCATTTGGTTATCAGCACAGGGCTTTTTCTTTCAGTTTGTACTATGTCTTTAAGCTACGGTCTGTTGTTCAGACTCTTTTTTGGAAGTTTTTAAATTAAAATCAACACATGCTGCTTCAGTGGCCTGCTACATGTCCTTGTGGCTCCTGAAGCGACAGCGATGGTGAAGTCATCGAGGGCGTTTCCTAGTGACGAAGATAAGCACACGGCGAATGGCGATGAGGCGGTCTTTTAGTGATGTCATTGACAGGATGGTGAGCTGAGCTTTGTTCTCGAGAGGCAGCACAGCCAGCAGCCACCAACACCACGCCGGCCCACTTGCATTTCCCTGAGAGGACGGACAAGAGCAAACAAACCAATTACAGATCTTTATCTTAGCTTAATCTTTACCACATTGTTTAGAAAGTTAAAACCAGCTGCCTTTTTTTATTTATGATATTGCAAAGCATTATTTAATAAATGTTTATTTACTATCTGTAAAGGAGCCTCTGGTGTCAACATGACTGTTTATAGCTTTATATATTGAAAATCAGGGGCATCCTGTCCAACCCAGAAAATGGTGGTGTAGGTGCAGGTTTGGATTCTAACTAAGGTAAAGCCTCACCTCACAATATATAACAAAAGCCAGGATCAGACTTCACTCTTTTTTGGATAAAATCGGTCACCTGATGATTAACCGAGCGCATGGATGAATATAGAGCTTCCACAGCTATAAACAGATAAAAATGTATGGGATGTTCTTTTGGAAGTGATAGCTAAATGGCTATGGTATTGAATTGCTGATCAAAGGATCGTGGGTTCAATTCCCAGCACCACCAAGCCCTAGGTGCAGGGCCCCTAATTAAAGCTCTTAACCTTCAATTGCCAAGTTAAATAAAAAAAATAAAATAAAATAATTGGATAAGAGGATCTGCCAAACACCAGAAATAAATCTTTAATAATAAAAATTAACATTTAACATTGGCAAAACACTGCAGTTTAAGAAAAATAAAAGGCTTAAAAGTCATGCTGTGATTGGAATAAAATGTATCCTGGAATGATGTTCACCTGTGGGTCGGGGTCTTTGGCAGGCAGGTGACCGAAGTGGCTCAGGATCTGGCTTTTCATGTTGTCTTTAAGTGACGTGAACCAGGCAGTGGCCTGATCGTATACAGACTCATGCAGCTTTAGGAGCTGGGACAATTCCTCCCCTTCCACCTAAATTAGCCAACAAACACAAAAACAAACACCTTTGGGATTTCCTACTTAACACACCTGACACGCAAAACACTATAAATCCTTGAAGAACATCACTGATTCTCTCCCACGTCTTTTCTTTACCTTCTTGTCCTCCAAATATTCGATCTTGGCCGTGTTGTATCCATCTCTCTGGCCATGACTGAGCACTTTAAAGCGAGACATGCCAATTGTATCGACCACTGAACGACCATCAGGAAAGAACTTCACATCTCTCACCTCCAGCATGCAGCCATAATCTGCAAACCTGTAAAATAAAACATTTTGTCACATGCTGTGTGTCGGATACTGCATAAAAATCGTGCATTAGTTGTGACAAATGATCAACAAACGGCCCTTCTGAAGCCACTTACCCTTTTAGTTCGTCTAAAATGCACATGCCGAACTGTTTGGTTCCCGTCTCCATAGCTCTGCGAATCATTAGCCGGTAGCGTGGCTCGAATACGTGCAGCGGGCAGGGGATTGTGGGAAACGCCATGGTGCAGACAAAGATCGGAACTTCCTGGTTCAGACTGCGGTGAAAGAATTGGATCAAATGAGCTCAATGTATTAGGATAAATTAGACCATCACAAATTTAATCTATAGAGTTAGAATAACATTCCAGAATTAGTTAAAAGTGACTTACTTGGACAGTTCAGTCATTTCTTCTTCGTGCACTTTCCTTCTCTCTTCCAGCTCCTCACGCAGGTAGCGCTGAAGTACCTCCTCCATAAGGAAGGTCTTTTTGTACCCTCTTGTGGCCAGATACTGCAATTACAACCATAGCAATGTCCATCATTAAAAAAAGTGTTTGACCAAGATCTAATTGTGCAACAAGTTTTATATAATAAGTTTTATAATCAGCTCTCTGAACTCCAACAGCTTTCAAAACGACTTAATCTAGCAATTTCGCATATATATGGTGTGGAACACTTTTAATTAATACTTCATTTTTAAATTTACTTTTTATTAAGGAGTAAAAGCAGCATTACAATTTCTCCTCACTGAAACCAGGTAGACTCTGATTCAGGGCTCTGTGAGGAACATGCAAGTTCATCCACTTTTCTGAGATGAACTGGAACACTGACTACATCTCAGACCTTAGTGCCTGATCTCACTAATACTATTGTCTGAGTAAACAAATCCACACAGCCAGCCTTGTCTAGGTTGTAATCTAGGTTACTATAGAAGTAAACTTATTTTATAGCTGGAGACAAAATCTGGAATAGGATGTTCATACAAAACACATGGAGGCATCAGATGTCCCAACAATGATGTCTAGATAAGTATCTGCATACCTCTTATTCAGTACTGTTATACTAATGTTTTAGCACACATGATACTCCATCTAAGCCTGAATATTATTTGGATAAAATGGTCAGAAATGTGATGTTTTAATAGTAATGCATTTTAAATGTCTCTATGAGGGGCATAATATGATTCCATTAAACATCACACCAAAAACAAGTGATGAAAATTGTGAATTTTGGATACAAAATCCCTTCATTCACAAAAAAGTATTTGCGCTAACTTGGTGGATTTTGACTTGTACGTAAAAAGGGCCAACGTGACTAAAAGTAGCTGAAAACGCATTGGCTATAATTAAATTATGACATAGCGAATATTAAACCAACGTGGATAATCGGCATTTTCGCTGATAGGGTATTTCCGCTGATAGGGTATTTCCGGTTCGTTCATAACAACGCGGCCGATAGCGGCAACAGGTGTGTGTGGACAGATGATGTCGGCTGCACTTATAGGGCATTTATTAACCATTTGTAATTGTTACTGTCTTTTTTTTACGCTTGCTTTGTTGTTTACTCCAAATAAATTCTAACCTAGCAAACATTAAACCATGTGACTGATTAGCCGTTTCCGCTCCATTGTCCTTGCTTTGTTTTATTTACTGTTGGTTACTAGGTTACCAATACCACCGTCAGCTGCTTGAATAACTCGATGGAAACGCACCGAATTTGCATTTAGGGTTTTTTCCCCCCTTTTTTTCTTTTTTTTTTTTCAAACTTCAACACATTTAGCACTATAGCCGTTCAAGTGTCTGTGTCTGAGAAAGAAAATAGGCTAGACAGTTTTCAGATAGTGTCCCCCTCTTCTGCTGTAAAAAAAACAGTAGAAGAGCGGTTAAACTTCCTAGCGGAGTGCCAATTAAATGGAACATTGACTCGCACTGCAACTATTTAGTGACGTTAAATAGCCTTTGTATTGGGGGAGGAAACTGAACAACGCACACAAAATAGACATAAGAATTAGCTACCCTAAAGTGTGAGGCAACCCTGCTTATTACTAAGCCACCATACAGATAATTACATAGAGCAAAAAAAACAAACAGAAAATGATATAATTAACGTCAAAAATCAATGCTATTAAAATTCCTCCAACAGACAAGTATCTGTAAATAAGATACGATTAAAGAAACTATGATGTATTTACAAAATGCATTGATATAAACCCGTGATTCAAACGACAACTACCGTTAGATCTGCTTCCACAAAAAGATTTTATCAAAACTGTTAAAAAATGTTTACAGGATTAAACAAGTCAAGATCAGGAAAACGAGTGATAAAGCTTTACTTCTTCATGCATTAGAAACATGCTAATAAAAACAAGATTGTTTGCGTCTTATTAAATTATATACAACAACCAAAAACGTGACTTGTGGTGTCACTAAGAGGTGTGGAGGAAACATAAAGGAAGGATAAAGTCCTTAATGCAACTTGTGAAAGGCGGAGGAAATAACTACTCATTTTTCTTCTGTGCGGACGTAATCGTTGCTGTCTTTTATATCGTGTACTGTTGTGTACGCTGTTGAGCCCCGTGTAAAAATCAATACCTCTGAAAGGTTCTCTTTGCATAGAGGACAGTTGGGGTTATGGTCCAGGCAGCGTTCCAGACACTTGAGGCAGAAGGTGTGTCCGCAGGGAGTGGTGACTGGTTCGTAGAACAATCTAGCAAAAGCAAAGACAGAAGATAAACTTAATTCATTTAAATTGCCTTATGCTGGTGTTGTGTAACTGTACTGAATGTTGGTATTGGGTTGAAGAACAAGTTTGCGTTCATAGTTTTCAAATGACATAACAGTCTGTCCTAGAACATTCCGTTCTTCGAAATGTTCTCAAAACATGCTCACGTGTAATTTTCAGACTTAATTAACCAAAACTTTGTTCTATCTGTGCAACTTCCTGCTGTGCTTTTTGAAAGGCTAAATGTTTTGAGTTTCTTCTCTTTACATTTATATTTTTCTATCTAAATGTTGATCCTCACGCCCCAGCCTGCTCTCTCAGTCACATGGCAGCTGCCCGACCGACTGACACGACACGTTTCATAAAACATAAATCAAATTTACCACAGCATATTTTAACTAAAAATGACAAGCTTTGTAGTTCACCACTTCATAAAACGTACGAAACGTTAACTAGTGTAATTAAACTAATAATATCAATTATACAGAGATTTGTGTAATGCAATTTCCAAGACTTTGCCAAATCTTTGTGGATTCATTTATTTTTCCAAGCCTGGAAATTACTGTTTTAAATTTCTATGACTTAGCCAAGTTTTTAATGACCGTACAAACCCTGAAACTCACAGACCAGTAGGATTGGATAGTGACACAGAAACATCCCTCTTAATTCATATACTTTAAAATGACCACATAAATCACTAGTAAATTTTAAATCATTTCTCTACCCTAAACTGTTTCAACATTTTCTCTTCAAGACCTCAACACAGAATTTGCAGCAGCTTTAAAAAGCTGACAGTGACGTGATAGTGAAGTGTAATCCAATAAGCTCAAGCCTTCCTCTTCCCTCAGCCGGTACAACAGAAGCCTGAAACGCGGAAAATAATAAGAGGCATTGTGTACGAGAGATTCGGCTGAACATTTATGTGCATAACTTATATGGAGTTCATATGCGTGTGTAAATGAAGAAGCTGCTGAAGGCCATTTGGGTTGAATTTCCAGGAATGCATTAGAACACTGATTAGTCACATTCCAGCCCTGGCCGAGTTTTTTTTTGTGACTTTTTTTTTGTTTAAATGCATCGTATTAAATAAATTCAAGCGAGTTTAAAATCACAATTTGTGATAAAATTGCATGTGAAAGTGGGTAAAAGTGCATTAGAAACATAAAATGAGGGTTTTTTGTCCACAAAGATAAAAGGGCACCATTTTAGTAGCGTGGGTAACATCCAAAAAGCCACTATGAAGGTTTTAAATCACTATTGTACTTAAAGACATCCAGGAAGAATAAATAAATAATTAAAGAATTCTGGACACACCTCGTACTTTTACTTGCAGGCTTGTCCACTGTAAGTGGAATGTGTGTTAACATTAAACACCAAGAGTGATATGTTCAGTGAATTTGGTGAAGATCCACCCTGCCTTATGAGACGCTGCAAGATGAGTAAAGATCACCCCTATTTACAGGAGTCTCAGGGGCCCCACTGTTCCCATTTCCCTGTACCTACAGTTCTACAATGTATTTGTGGGTGTGTGAGACAAAGGAAAACAGAGACATGTGAATAAAGACAAAGACGACCATGGAGAGACGCAAAAATGCACACACAAAATAACTTCTGAACTATTTTTTGCCATTGCGTCTCAATTGAATTTTAGTGTCACATGGTTGTTACCATCATAACCTTTAATTAGTCCTAGTCACTGTGATATGAATTATAGAACTTTTATACATAATAACGACAGGCCCGTTTACCTCATGCACAGTGAACACTCCATGTCTGCACTGTCCAAGAGATGAGACTGTACTGTCCTGGTTCCAGCCTGGACAGAGCTGTGTGTATCTGAGGGAGAGAGACAGAGGCAAAAAGAGAGCAGAGAGGTTAGGAAAACTATAAGTAAGAGTCACCAGCTTCCCCCAGTCATCCGGTTTATCTGTTATTAGCTGACGACGATGTCTTCCAAATATGCGAGCTAAACATCTCGCAGAAAACCACATCATACACACACACGTTTGTTCCTCACTGTTGGTCGTTTAAAACGTTACACTGGATTGAAACTGTAAGCTTGGTAACTTGAACTATGGCATGATTAGTTTTAAATATCATCATTGTGAACAATCAGAGGCATCCTTTATCGTTAAGAAGTAAAAAAAACAAACAAAAAAAACCAAGTGGATAGCTTATTGGTTAAATTGTTGGACTAGTGGGCACGACCTCATGGGTTTAACTCCCAGTAATTCTAAGCTGCCACAGTTGGGCCCCTAAGCAAGGCCCTTAACCTTTAACTGCTCAGCTGGATAACATAAATGTGATGAATGTAAAGCTGAGGGTCTGCCTTATGTCAGAAATGTAACTGTATATAATTGTATGCATCTTGCTTCCGTCTTATGATTGGCTGATTGGATAAAGCAGAAGTAGCCAAACAGGAGACAGAGTTGGAAAATACATTTTGGCAGACGTCCTTGTTCAAAGTGACTTATTATTTAACTGAGCAATTCAGGGTTAAGGGCCTTGCTCAGGGGCCCAGCAAGGGCAGCTTTGTGATGCTGGGGATTGAAGCCGCAATCTTTAACAGCGAAAACTAAACTCCCACTGAACATAAACCAAAGCAGAAACCACCTTTTTTTCCTGAAAGGCTAGACGGTATTGTCTGAACAGGTAAACTCCATCATTTCCCAGCCCACATTCAGTAATTACAGATTTCATAACTAAACTTTCAAGGTAAAATGTCAGAGCTGTAATTCGAGTACACACCTGTTTTGACGATCTTGCCAGGAGGCACAAAGGTACCAGCGTCAGTCGAGCATTTTCTTTTCACACCAGGAGTTACAGGGAGGGAGGAAAGCACAGCAGCCAGGCTTTTGGATTCTTCTATGCTGCTGTCTGGCTTAATTAAAGACGAGGAACTGGAAGCGTCACATGCTTTAGTAGTATTAACCACAGGGTCCTGTGAGGTGATGAAAAGATTTTAGTTAGGCACAACAACAACGCTGGGGTAATTTTTTATTTTGATGGAAAGTAAACGCTCAGTGGTGCTACATTTAAATTAGGTCAAAGACTGAGATCAAAATATGGAAAGCATTTGCATGTACAGTCCAGTGCAAAAGATTGCGTCCCACCATTAACACCAAAGAATACATGTAAAACAATTTTTACGTTTATAGGATACGGACGTCCATATTCATATCAACTTACAGTTATTCTAATTATACAACTATAAGGGGGCATCAATAAGTTTCGAGACACATCAACAGATGGCAGCACAGAGCCACAGCTACACACACAGAGAGAACAGCTTTGCACTGCCACCTATTGGCGTGTCTTAAAACCTTTTGATATCCCGCTTGTAAGCAGCAACACATTACTCAACAGTACAGTATCAGATGACCAGCTTTGGAATGGGGTTCGGATTAACAAATTCATTTAAGTTATGGCCCCCCCTTTAAAGCAAAGGCAGGGTAATAGTCTTGTTTAGGTGTCCAACAGAACCACTTGATTCATCATCTTATATGATGATACCAAGATAAGGCTAATATACATAATATGTTAGAGTTAAGCCCAAGTTATTCTAAGAAAACAAAATTCTTGACTCTGATTGGTCAGAAAAAGTGTGTTGTTGTTTCCATAGTAACCACTTACACAAGGACTTTGTAAAGTGATATCTAATTATTTTGCCATTTTTTTCAGAGGTTAAGGCATTAATTTATATTTACAACAAGAACTTTGCCAGATGTTTCTGCATCATTACAAACAGCATTTTTCCTCCTGCGTTGGAATTATATGTTTAAACCCAATATACAAAAAGCAAAGTTCAACATTAACAGTTAAAACATATGAAGTGCCATTCTTTCTTAAATGAATTGATTTATTCGCTTACAAACTCACCCCCGTTAACAAGATACTGTACAAACTTTTGCACTTGACTGATCTATATCTAAATTGTGAGTTTGTGGGTGTGGGTAGGTGTGTACAAACTTTGGAGCAGCCAGCTCTGGCTCCATCCCTGGTCAGAGGAAAGTGAAGAGAGCTGAGGAGTGCTGAGGGTTTGATGCGAGGGGAAGAGTTTGAGGCCTGGAGCGGATGGAGGCGTGTGACCAGACTGTCGTTCTGAAAAATGGATGAAAACATCTCGCTCAGGATCTGTGGAGAGAAAACCAAAGCAAAAGGTTGGGAACAAGTAAACTGTATTTCAAATGTTCATCATCAGTCGAGGTCATTGACTTCATAATAACTGGAGACGGATTGATTTTGATGACCAGTAAAAATACTGGGCTTCCAGCAACACATCGCTTTCATGGTTTATCATTAATAATTAGGTGGTGCTAAGGGGATAAAATGATAAATGAGGTACAAGTTTACCTGCTGTGCCTCTAATTTGACAGATGTCCAGTCTGGCTTGAGAGCTACACAAATAAAATACTCCTGCAGTGCTTCATCTCTGCGGCCGGCGCAGCAAAGGGCCCTGGCTCGAATGTAGTGGGCCTGGTGACAGAAAAAACACTATTAAATCTCGGTCTACGCATTATTTATTACCTAGATGAAAACCACCGCCAACAGTACAATCTGGAAAATTAGAAAAAACAATGTTCCCTGACCTGTAAATTTTTTTTTTATAGCTAATCTATTAATGTGGCCATGAAAAACACAATCCATTCTCTTGAATAAACACAGTTTAAATAAACAGAGTGAGTTGGTCATAACCACACAGGCTATGTAGAAGGCTGGTAAAAGTCAAACCACAGCTTAAACAGGAAAAATACAAAACTCTAAATTAAAAAGAAAAAAAAATGTGATTTCTGACTGAGGTATTTTTATTTAGCTTTAACGAAAGTAGTCTTAAAACGTATTTGGTTGATTCGGTTTTCAGCAAGTGCTTTATTGTGATCAGGATCATGGTGGATCTACAGCCCAGCCCACAAACACGAGGCACAAAGCCCCAATTGTATTTTATCACAGAAGGATGAGATTAATTATTCCTACAGAAGACAAGGTACATATTTGCAAAGGAATAACGAATAGAACAAGGTGGGGCAGTGGAAGAGCGTTAAGATGATGCCTTAGGCAAATGTCCTACATCAAGTCTTCTTATGGATTATCTGACTAACGCTACACGTGTTGCCAGGCTTTGATAAAAGGCAAAGATAAAAACAGGTTTAAGCCAGTTAGAAAAAGTAAAAGGCAACATGCATTATTGACAAGTGAACTCCAGGTTGCTTGATTATTTATCGATTTTATTTAACGGATGTTGCTTTTTACTTTTTACTCTTTTTGGGGTTTTAATACTTGTAATAATGAATGATTAAAGTTACTGGTTGATGCTAATAGTAAACTATTCCAATCAACATCTGCATACTCGATGTGTGTGCATGTGGTTTGGCGCAACAAGCCGCTAAAGCTTTTATAGCGAGCTAATCTTGATAAGATCAGTCAGACACCTGCAGATACTGCTGAAGATTTGCTGCAGAAACACAAATCTGTAACGCATATGACGAGTCGTCTCTCCTGCGGCCTCGTGGAATAGTAAAGTGCACATTGTATGCATACTTCGAAACGCAGGTGATGACAGATGATCATCCGGGAACTTTTCGCATACCGTATTTCTGGACATACCACTAGCCTTGCATGCTCAGTTTTTCGTTCTATAGAGTCTAAACGCATGCAATTTCAAAACTTTTTTTTAATTGGCTCAAAATGTCAACATTTAAAACAATAAAATGAAATAAAAAATAAAGAGAGGGAGAAGATAGAAAAAAAAAGGAAAAAGAGGGGATAGAGGAAAAAAGGGTTAAATATTCTTTCTTCTCATTTTGGCTGTTCCCTTCTAGGGGTCACCAAAGCGAATCATCTGTCTCCACCTAACCCTATTCTCTACATCCTCTTCACTCACACCCACTAACTTCATGTCCCCGTTTATCGCATCCATATACCTCCTCTTTGGTCTTCTTCTTTACCTTCTGCCTGGTAGCTTCATTTCTAACATCCTTCTACCAATATATTCACTATCCCTCCTCTGTACATGTCCAAAACCACCTCAATCTGTCTTCCCTGACTTTCTCCCCAAAACATCTAACATGAGCCGTCCCCCTGATGAACTCGTTCCTAATCCTGTCCAACCTCATTACTTCCAAAGAAAATCTCTTCAGCTCTGCTTTTTCCAGCTCTGCTACCTGTCTCTTCCTCAATGCCACTGTCTCTAAACCATACATCATAGCTGGTCTCACCACTGTCTCTAAACCATACATCATAGCTGGTCTCACCACTGTCTTGTACACTTTCCCCTTGATTCTAGCCGATATTCACCCGTCACACCTTTTTCTCTGAGAAATAACTACAAGTCCCTGACAACATTTCCAAGACTAATGTGTTCTGATTAGTGCCTAGTTCTGTTGAAAAATGTCCGATGTCAGCTGCAAGTCCGCGATCCCAGATTTTAGATTTGAAGCCAAATCTTTCATTGAGTTTATGGTTTAATCTTTCATTGATAAAATGTATTACAGTTAGTTTGAGTTGTCTACATAACAATAGACAAGAATATTCCTTACAAAGTTGAATAGACAAAACGGAGCTCTCATACCCTGTACAGAACCCTGACTCTGACTCAACCCCAGACCTTCTTATCGCAGCATTAGTGTCTGATCTCACTAATACTATTGTGACTAAATGAGCAAATCCCCACAGTCACAGACTGAAAATCTAGTGAGAAAAAGAGGGACAATGTTGATCATTACTTTTTCCGCTCTTAAAGAATGTTTAGTTCTTAAACATAGGAGGGGACTAAACAGATCTCAAGGGAAAAAATCTTGGTCAAGGAGTTGCTGCGAGTCTCCGGATAGGAGCTTTTTTTTTTTTACCTTTGGCGATGCCGGTAGGAGGCGCAAGACCCTGTCGGCGTCCTGGATCGCATGGGTAAAATGTTCCATGTCCATGTGCAGCTCGGCTCGCTGCGCTAGCAAACTAGCGATAGAAGATGCTAGGAGAAAAAAACCCCCAAAAAAACAAAAAAGAGATAATGAAAAAATGCAAACATCATTTACTAGCTACTAGGGCTAAATAGTATAGTATGGTCAAAGTTTTAGGACATTGTGGATAGTAAAATATCTGGACATGGAGCGTTCATAGCAAAATAATGTATAAATGTCAGTATTTTAGTTTTAAAAGTCTTTAAGTTCTTTGTAGAACATCTAAATCTTGGCTGGCAACGCAAAGAGGGAAACATTACAAATCTTTACTGTCACTTTAGAACCAGGTACCATTTGTGTCGGCGATACTCGGCAGAAAAATCTTCATACACGGGTGAATGTGTTTAAATAAACGTATTATCAAATATCGCATAATTGACTATATTAGTGCTTAGCACATTTTTCTTCCGTATTGTGCGACGCTTCCGGTTACACTTGGTAAGCTTTTTTTCTTTCCTTACCAGAATTTGCATGACTAGCTGGTATCTTTGGCATCACTTTAGCAAACAGATCAACTTTTTTTTTGATAAGTTCATAAACTTAGTCGTCCCAGTCGTACCATGTCCATCTCCAGTCATGCTAGCTAGAAGAAAACTCCTAGCTGTTGTTTTGCCCGTAGTGCACCATAGTGTTTGCCAACTAAATAAAAAGGGAACCCGTAACATGCGACTTGTTTCCTGCATGTCAACCCTCAGTGACCGAACATCAAACTTAGATGCTTTTACGCGAGGATAGATTACAACTTTCCTTATTCCATTGTTCCACTTAGATTTTTGGGGTTTTTTAATTCAATTTCACTTCATTTATTTTCCAGCAACAGCCACATGAACACCCATTTTCCAATTTGGGAATATTATCCAAATGTGTGTAGCTTCTTAACGTGTCCCCACCGTTTACTAAAACAGATCCTGATGTACCCCGACTAGGAAAAAAAACCTCCTAACTTCCTATTTAAACTTCAGGGTGCAACTCTATACCCAGAAAAAGATGTATGAAAAAGGTCACAATAACCCAGACCTGTTTGCTAAAATTTCATAAACGTCCCTCTACAAACAGACATTACTAATAGGCTATTTTTTTTTTAAATCTAAAAGCTTTCTCGTTTATTCAAGGTGATCAAACATGTACTCCGCTTTATTATATAATAATTCCCCGAAAGCTATTTGGCTTTTTGGACGGAACCCAAAATGTAAAACCTTCACACCAGGAAACAAGATCAAATCACAGAGTGCCCAAAATATAGCCTTTCATAAGCAGCCTATTTATGTCTGTCGTCTTACACAGGGAATTCGGGTCACCGCGAATGAGGCCAGCTCTTCCAATAAAGGCTTTTAAAACCGACAGATGCAAATCCCTTCCACCGTCGTCTATGCAGTTCTTTTTTAGTCAGAAAAACGGCCGGCTGAGGCGTGACTAATGTGCAAAACTGTGACTAGACACATGACTGGTTGCTTTCAAAGCTAAAGCAGTCATATCGAAGCGACAAAGATAGGAAAAAAAAAAAAAAAGAGAGAGGGAGGAAATCCCACAGTCGGGCTGCTTTCCAGCATCAAGTGTCGATTGAGCATATGTGTTTACTCTTTGGCCGCCTTCGCCGCATGTTGCAAGATATGAGATACGAGACGAAACCGCCAATAAGAACGCCTACGCGCTCCATCAGCGAAGAGAGAAAAACAGACCGCAGAGAACAGAAAGGCTAAGTCCCAATCGGCATAGGGCCGCTTATGTAATTTTGGCAGAAGATAGCCCATTTGGACTGAGATCTGGGAGTTGATTGACAGCCAAGAAGGAAAGCCCTCTGTCTAAAACATAAAGCCTAGACAGAAGAATATGCAAGAAATTAAATCGTAACATATGTTTCTAGAAATAAATACGATTTTGCAAAGATGATTTATGACTGCGGCAAAACCCTAAATGTTTGTCAGTGCATTTAATAAGACAGCTACTAGGGCCTACATCAAATTGAGTACTTTACCTTGTATAAAATTACTCATATAGTAATAATGTTAAATGGGAGTAGTTTTTTTTTTTTTTGGGGAAAAATGCAAATCCTAAGTAAATCATAAGCTCAAGGACACACTCCCCGACCGTTAAATAAGTACGGTTTACAGTACGGTAAGAGATAGTATCAATAAAAACTGGATATACTACATCCGCCATGTTGACAGTGGCACTCGACATATGACGGCAGCGTGAATAATGTTTAACTTGACTGATGTTAAATGAGGGCAATTTAACTAGAAGGAAAAGTGCAGCATCGCCAAGCCTTTGGCAAACTGATAGCGATGTAATCACATGTCCTCGACCTCATTACGGTGTTGGGTGCAGAATTTTGCACATACTACAGTTTATTAATATATTTTTAGATATTTATTTAATATATCGGTATACTTTAAATGATACAATAATAGATGCACCCCCACAAAAGAAAAAAAAAGTCCCTAAGAGTAGTCAAAAAATAAATACGAAATAAATAACTGCTGTAAGTTTGTGACTTGAGTCGTCCACACACTGTGCTGCAATGCTGCTCCTAAACCGGGTCTTCAGTATACAACTGCATTCCTGCTCTCGGTCACAACCCAGCTGCTTCCACCCATCTCCCTTACATAAACGGGTGAGACTACAGGGTCTAAATTAGGTCAGGCATGAGCAGCTAGCAGACAGAAAACAGGATGCAGGCCTGCTTAATAGAGCACAGACTCTATCCATCTTCATGCTGACCCCTTTTTAAAATCAGGATATGAAGGGTGGCACCAATTCGACCTCATTTACCAGGTCGCAAAACATCACCGGGAAGTATGAATGCTTCTAATACTGTATGATTGAGCCTGAAATTAGATCTACGTCTATAAAGTCATTTAGTATTTTAAATGTTAATGATTATTTGCATACTATGCCAATTTAAAAAAAAAAAATGCAAAATGTACTTTAACCAGGACGGAATAAACTGTCATCATCTCAAGAACTTAAAATATGAATGCTATGCATCATTAGAATGCTTACGTTGGCAAATAATTATACTAAGATGCGTTATTAACCACAGCCGCATGCGTAGTACGTTTTTTTTTTATGACAATAAAGTGTTACTGGAACCACTTTATTTGCAATCTACAACACCGTATTTAACAAAATAATCAGGTTCAGTTGGTAATTTCCATTTACTTTACATACGGGTGGTGTTTACTATTAAAAGTTACAGAAATAAGCGACCGAATCCTGAACATTTCTGTTTCCTAATTAATTTGTATACACAAGTGATACAAATATACAAAAACATACCAATAATAAAACAAAACACATTAGCAAAAAGCAATAAGGACAATTATATTCGGGCTTCCAACTTCATATGTTACAGAAACTTTTCAACTCTCCCGGGAAGATTATTTCTGAAAATAATTAATAACGTGTTTTCTGAATATAGATTTTAATATTGCCGAGCGTTATTAAAAAAAATTGACATTCTATTAAAATGTCGTTATTAAAGAGGGTTATTTAAGATCGTTATTAAAATACGTTTAAAACATCGTTCACAGACTGGTTTTTCTCTTCCCATTTTAGTAATTAAGTGTGAGTAAGTTTTCTATGCCCAATTAGGCGTTATTAGAGTTTTTGTTTCTTCCTTGATTCAGTAGTGAATTTATTTTATATAATTTGTTATGTATGTATTCATTGCACTTCACTTGCTAATAGGTTAAAATCAGTTGCTTTGGGGGGGGGGGTGGTAGTGCAGTGGTTAAGATTCACAGCATCACCCATTTGCCACTGTTGGGCCCCTGAGCAAGGTCATTAACCCTCAATTGCTCAGTTGTATAAAAGGATAAATGTAAGTCGCTCTGGATAAAGACGTCTGCCAAATACTGTAAATGTTGCTGGTTTGCTTCTTTTGCTGTTTTATTGGCCTGTTTATTGCCCGTAAATCTCATTTAGCCGAGGTATCCAAAAAAAACCAAAACACAATATTAAAGTCGGGTTTCTTTTAAAAGGTCCACTTTTTCTATCACTCTAATAATTAAAGGATTATAGTCCATTATTAACACTTGAATTACTTCCAACTACAATAGTAAGCTTCTATGTGGACCAGTGCTGGAAATGTTTAATACTGGTTTTATTTAATAGTCACTTACTCATATCATTTGGTCTGTGTTCGTTTTAGGTCATCAGTGGATTTGACTGGAAAGTTTTTATCCGTTTATAATAAACTTGACTGATTTCAGGAACTGACAGGCACTGATATTAAGATACAGTCGGGTGTTGTGTGATCCGTCTTGTACATTCAGGGTCAAAGTTATTTTTAGAAAATGCTGCATTGAAGAAACCCAGGTGTTTCGGACGTAACATATAATCTCCCTTTAGTCCTTTCATAACTGCTACCAGCAGAAATAGGTCATGCAACCAGAATCCACACATGATCAATTATTGAAATCCCCTCATACCAAGTTCTACAGTTTAGTTACTTTTCCAGCGCTCCTTATAGCTCAGCACCACCAGTCGCTCTGTCTTTTATGCAGTCAAACACATTTTTATTTATTTATCCAGGGATTAGGGGCCTTGCTTAGGGTCCCAACAGGGGCAGCTTGGTGGTGCAAGGAACTGAACTGCTGATTCTGTTTAACCACTGGACTACCACTATGTACAACATATATATTAGTACATATACCCTGTGAATTAAAAATATATGTTATTTTTAGAAAAAGCTCCAAAAATTGACCTGGAAGGAAACTCCCAGCAACAAATGTCTCCATCTAGTCGTTTTATTAACTGCTACCAGTAGAAGTAGGTCACTTGCCACCAGTGCTTAATTTACCATGCAACCAGAATACACATACACACACACACGATCAATTATTAAAATCCCTCTTACCCAATTCTACAGCTTGGTTGTACTTTTCCAAAGCTTCTTGTAGCTCTTTCTTCTTCCACAAGCTTTCTCCCTCGATCCAGCACCTCCTGGATTTACTTTCCGCCTCGAACCACTTGTCGAGCAGGCCGCTGAGAATCACGTTGGCCCGGGGGCCGCTGCTACACCACGATTTGTTCAAGCTGGTACGGCACGACTTGCACTCACTGCCGAGTCCGTCCTCCAGGCATCGTCTGCAAAACGTGTGGCCGCACACCAGCGTTGTCGGTTCGGACAGCAAGCACTTGCACAGGCGGCAAGAAAACAAATCAAGCGCGTGCTCATCCTCCGGCTCGTCCAGGTCCGAACAGGTGGCCGCGTTGGTGCGCAGCTCTTTAACCCGGATGGTGCGCGCGATGCTCTCCACCAGCAGCCGCAGCTCCTCCGCTCGGAGCCGGTGCAGGTCCGCGGCCACGCAGTACGAGTCCAAAGCCTCGGCTATCCGCCCGGCGCGAGCTAAAGCGTCTGCTTTGCGCAGACAAAGCCCTCGATCGGGCTGGTGGAGCTCAGACAGCTGAGAGGAGTAGATCTCCACAGCCAGCTCGTAATCTCCGGCCCGGCATGCTTCTTCTGCCACTTCAAGCATTTCCGGACAAGCACCGGGCACGCTTGTCTCGCGCGTGAAATGCTCGTTGGAACTATGGATCCCGGTGTCCATCCTTTCTTTAATTTAAACCTACACAGAAATAAATACTAAAAAAAACCAAGTCTTTGGTGATTAAAACGCTACCTTTTCATGCTGGAATGACTTCATCAGCAGCGGATACAGACAGGCTCTGACGTCAAACCTTGCGCCGTAATGAAATATGAAGTCATTAAGCAGAGCACACGCGCTCCTTCTTTAATCGCCTATCAATTACGTAAATGTTTCACAACCATGATCTCGCCCTCTCTTTCTATCTCTCCACACACACACACACACAGACACACACACACACACACACACACAGCATGCGATCAGCGCTACACGGGACGACACTTGTAGAATCATTCAGCAAAAGCATTAAAAAAAAGTTGAACTAGAAATAAAATGTTTATCTCGACACGGTTGAATCGACGGTCCGTGCTTAAAAAAACGGAACGGAAAACACAGCCAAAAGAAACAAAGCGTTAACCAGTAAACGGTTAAAGGGCGCAATAACAAAATATCCGACTCTTATTTGTAATATTTGTATTCGTTTTTCGATAAAACACGAGCTCTCCAGTGAACTCCTCTTCTCCGCGATTCGCTACCGACTCTTTTTCCTCTCCGTGCTTTCCAGCACTTCGCCTTTCCCTTTGTAAACCGCTCACACTCCGAATACACCATGTTAACTCGAATAAAAGACCGTAGCTACATAATTCAACAACAAAATAAATAAATAAAATCAATCAAAAGAACAATGAGGTGGATTTCAGCAGTACCGGTTCCTCCACCCCGCTACATAACAATAAACACCTCACGTTTGTCCCGCCCACTAGGCAGCACGTGACCACAAAGACACCCTCCAATTGGCACATTATTTAGCTCACTTATATAATGACAAACTCGGGTTGTGTAACCCTAAAGCAGGAGATAACACAAGTAGCTCACAACTATAATGTTAAATAACTCTTAAAGTTTACAAGTGTGTGTTAATTTTTTGTAAAAAAAAAAAAATCTCTCTTTATGTCAGAAATATATAATAGTAAATATATGTATATATGCTTCTCTTTATATATGTATGTATGTGTGTGTGTGTGTGTGTTATTAGTTTATAATCTCAGACTGTTACATGTTGAAGAAGTAGGTTTGTCACATAACTGTCTCCTAATTAGGTCTGTCACATAACCTCGCATTAAAACAAGGTCTCCAACGCAATCCTGTGTTTATATAACCTGACAAGGCACAAATGTTTTTTTAGTGTTTCAGTCACATACTATATATATATATATATATATATATATATATATATATATATAGATCTTATATATATATATATATATATATATATACTAATTCACATGTGTCTGATGTGTCTGGATACAAATACAGAAATAGAAAAAAACCTTATAAAAGGCATGACTTTCCTAAGAGGGGTTTGTGGTTTTTCGGTCTGTTTTTTTGTCTCGTTAACTTTAAATAGGATTAAAAAATTTCCAGGGTGATAAAGAAACAACCGATATGTGAGATCATGGACTTACTAGAAAAACTGGACATATAACAGTTACTATAAATGGCTTAAAAAGGACAGAGTGTCCTTGAGAACATTTTTATATAAATCAGGCTTTTCATCTGTGTTAGTCAGCAATTTCTACTTCCATATAAAAGTAGGTCTGTCATATAACCGTCTTCCCATTAGGTCTGTCACATAACTATACCAGTCATAAAGAGAGTTAACCAAAAGACTGATTACATAATTTATAAACCAAAAACAAAAGGAGGTGTAAAATATATCTATCCGTTGTTTAATCTTCCTCTGATTGATAATTGACAGATTTTTATTTTAAAAATCATTTCTGATCATTTTAGTATATTTGGAAAAAATACTTTAAATGTTCATAATGTTTTGAACAGAGGTGCTGTGACAGCCAGAGACAAACTTCTCCTATTAACTTTAGGAAAAAAATACAAATGCTGATAGAAAAAAAATGATTTTTCACTTTGACTTGCTTTCAAAATTATGATTTGTCATTCGTATGAATGAAATGATTAGCATTAGCCAACTGTCATAGTTTAAGAGAAATGAAGAGAAATGAAACCAACGTCCACGTAACCTCAGGGGACCTCTTACATTAGCCATTTGTGGCAACACTTCCCTCTTGTGTTCTAGACCATTTAAGGACACTAATTTGAATGCTCGGTACAGACCCTTCTTGCATAAAGACAAACAATACAATGGGACTATTTCCCTTGTGCAACCTTTTTTAACTCACTGATATTTTAGTTATTAAAATATGGAAAGTTTGAAGAAACAAGGGATTAAAGTTATAAAAGTTTATGGAGCGGGAGACGGGATGTTTCATCACCCAACATGTCAATGTAATTATCGTTATCATCGTCCGGGGTCAGTTTTGAGTTTGGCTTTGACTTATGTATTTTCTCTTTTTTTATTTCTAACCCCATTATTTGTTTTGTATTTAATAGAACACTTGCCAGATCTTTAAATGGATAACTACTTATATAAAATCAATTACTATTATACTACAGCATCTTTAAATTCTATATTTGATAGGTTGATTAATTTTCTATAACAGTAGCTCCGACAATGGTGGTCAAAAAAATGCTAATGAAAAAGACAACCGTTTACAAAGTATAATAAAAGGAACTTATCTATTCTTTGGCTATTTATTCTTTAAAAAGTATGATGTGTCATTCTCATGAATTAAACATTTATTCATTGGTCAATTATTCGCAGTCTAATAAAAAATAAAAATCTAGGTTTTTTTTTTTTTTTTAAATGAATAGACTTTCGCATCAACTAGGACAAAGTCTCCTTGTCTCTCGTGTCTATAAAAGCACTGATCTGAATGACTGGTTTAGAGCTTTGTTGCATAAAGACTCACAACACAATGAGACCATTTACCTTGTATAGCCTTTTCTAGTCAACCTGATAGTCTACTGAAAATGACAGAAACGCACCATATTCAGACCTTTTTTTTCATTTGTCCAGATTTTCTTTGCATCTCTAAAATAAAAGGCACAATACTGAAATCAAATCTTTAAATCTTTGCATATTTGGAAAGCACAACATTTTACAAACATGCTTTTAAGAGATGATTTGAGTCCCAAAGAATAATTCATAAATAATAGCAATGAAAGCCATATTATTAAAAATGTGCATAAATGTTTCAAGAGGCTTAACGATAAACCCAAGTTTATCCTACAGCTATAACTGTGACAACTGGGTGGGTTAGAACAGATACAGCAGATAGTTTTAACTTTAAGAAGAAACCTGTAAACTAGGAATATCACATGCCTTGTAAATACAATTACAATAAACACTGCATAGCCACATGTTGGACATCTGACCATCACAACAAAATTAAAAACCTCAATCCAGATTTATTCTCTTACTTGCTGTTATAAAAGCTCCACTCTTCTTATTTTTTTTACTTGGAAACGATGGTGGGAAAGCCCTTGGATATTTGTGCTTGCCAAAAGTCAAATTGTTAATTCGTGTAGAAACTGAATCTCTGAATCTTACGGGTCCAAGAAATGATGAGTCATTTAAAAGAAACACAACATTGCTCATCATCCTGATTCATTTTTCACTATAGTGAAAGTGTTATAGAAACAATGCACCAAGTTGTAACATGGCTAACTTACATAAACTTAATGTTATAGATAGTTATGTACCTATATTCTTTTAATATAAGGCAGATTATGTGATTACAGCAAAATAAGATGGTATTATTTTGCCTAGACTTGCAAAGGGCTACAGCTGTACCAGGGTTCAAGGAAAATCCGTCTGATCTAAAATAATACATTAATTTATTAATTTATCTTCTATACCCGCTTATTCCATAAATCGGGGTCACAGGGACCTGCTGGAGTCTATCCCAGCTGTCTCTAAAAGGGCAAAAGGCAGGAGGGGTACATCCTGGACAGGTTGATACTCCATCACAGGGCCACACACACACTTACACTCACTCCTATGGCCAATTTAAAATCACCAATCACTCTAACATACATGTTTTTGAGCTGTGAGAGAAAACCGGACTACCTGAAGTAAACCCACACAAGCACAGGGAGAACATGCAAACTCCACACAGAAAAGCCCCTGACCTTAATTATACATATGAAAGTATTGTTGCTACAAAGTTTAGAAAAACAGTTATGCCTGTATATATAGCTTTCCTGCCACAGCAAATTTAGTACATCAGTGTAATTGCTTGTTGTGAATATTTTTTTAAGCTAATTGATAGCAAATAAACTGAAACACACACCAAAAATCCTCAGATGTCTGACCATCTGTTGCCTGTGTACCCATAAGTGTAGTAGTGCATTTAGAGCAGTTAGTGTACAGTTAATTTGTAAAGTGTGATTTGGATCAACGACGGAAAAATATTGTAACACTGTCACATCTCAGAAATAAATAAGACGATAAATCACTCGTTTACATTTACAACATTTGGCAGACACCCTTGAAGCGACTTACATTCATCTCCTTTACACAGTGAAGCAATTGGGGTAAGGAGCCTTCCTCAGGGGCCCAGCAATGGTAACTTGGTGG
Organism: Bagarius yarrelli; assembly: GCA_005784505.1. Taxonomy (NCBI): domain Eukaryota; kingdom Metazoa; phylum Chordata; class Actinopteri; order Siluriformes; family Sisoridae; genus Bagarius; species Bagarius yarrelli. The sequence goes on along the minus strand of VCAZ01000004.1, from coordinate 4,893,512 downwards.
TGCTGGAAATCAAACCCTAATCTTCCAATCAGTAGTCCAGCACCTTAAGCACTGCGCTAGCACTTCCCAACATCATTTAACTGTACATAATCCGTCAGATTCTTAAGCACAAGTCAACTGGACTTAAGACTCTTCTTTGTTCTGGCAGCTGAGTCACTGGAAAAGACATTATTAAGGGGAAGTGGTAGGACAGTGGTTGAGGACTGCTATTTTTGAAGATCAGGGTTTGATTCCCAGCAGCACCACCACTGGGCCCGTGAGCAAGGCCCTTAACCTCTAATTGCTCAGTTGTATAAAAGAGCTAAATGCAGGTCGCTCTGGATAAGGACATCTGCCAAATGCTGCAAATGTAAAATGTATTAAGAAATAAATTTAATTTATATAAATATTTCCTCCCAATAGCATTTGAGACTCACGCTTTTTAGTCTGCGCTCTAATCCACCAGTATCGATGAATTTTTGTCACTCTGAATAAAGACACAAAAACAAATGACATAAATGTTAATTAAGTATATAGTAAATTTTATATTTAATGTCCAGACTCCAGTTTTTGACCTATTTATTTCATTTTATTTTCTGCTATTTATCTGCCATAATACACAGCAAATAGTTCTATAAATTACAAAAAAGAAAGCCTAAATAGGTCACAAGCCTATTCTGGGATGTAGTACAACAGTCTAAAAAAAGGATGGACTCTTTTGTTAATTTTTTGTAGGTGCACTAGTTATTGCACAATCAAAACAAACCAGCAGGCCTGCTGAGGGCTGTGTGCAAAAAACTTGGAAGCCTGGACTTCTCTGTGTAATCTGCATGGATCTATTTAATCTCCAAGGTAGCATGGTATAAAATGCAACTTATAACGGTGAGCACTATTCGGTGGAACACGACACACAATAAATGTCTGGCATGTGATTTTTTAGATTGGTTTAGTCTCTCACCGTGTTTGCTTTTCATAAAGCACATGTTCTGGCTTCAGGGCGCTCAGGGATGACTCACCAATTTATAAAACCTATTATCAATCCTTTTCTCCTGCTTTTCTGTATCATAATGCTTTCACGTGTATGAACAAGTTCAGGCACTGGCTGGACTAGAATGATCCGTCGACTTTCCAGAAATTCAGAGAAAGCCAGAAAGCAGGAGAGGCCCAAAGGTAAGATTATATAATTCCGCCCTCTTATAAAACAGTCATTGCTTGAAGTTGTTTTTATTAAATCAAACTTTTGAGGTTTGGCTTGTTATTAACGCCAAAGAACTACAGCCCAATGGACTCCCTCTGCCAAACTTTCTTTAGTTAAACAAGAAGAAAAATAAAGTCATTTCTTTTTGGAAACAAAGATGAAGTTCTCAGGGTGAACGCATACCTTGGTTCTAGGGGTCAAACAACCAAAAATCAAGTCAGGAATCTTGGTGTGATTCTAGAGTCAGATCTTAGTTTCAGTAGTCATGTCAAGGCGATAACTAAATCAGCAAACTATCACCTCAAAAAACATTGCCAGAATTCAGGGTTTTGTTTCCAGTCAGAATTTGGAGACTCTTGTTCATTCTTTTTATCACTATGGACTGGACTTCTGACCGGCCTTCCCAAAAAGACCCTTAAGCAGCTGCGGCTTATACAAAACACTGCCTCCAGGATTCAGACTAAAATCCTAAAATCTAAACATATCACACCTGTTCTCATGCCTTTACACCGGCTGCCAAATACATTAAGGATTGATTTTAAAGCATTGTTATTCATTTATAATTTACTTAATGGACCTAAATACATTTCAGATATGCTCACTGAAATCAGATCACTCAGATCATTAGTATCATATCAGTTAAACATACCAAGGGTTCAGTCGAAACAAGCAGAATCTGCTTTGAGCTTTTCTGCAGCCTGCAGTTGTAACCATCGACCACAGGAATCTTTTTCAATTTATTTTCTATTTCTATTTTAATTTTACAGTTTTTCTTTTATAAAGCACTTTGAATTACCGCTGTGTATGAAATGTGCTATATAAATAAACTTGCCTTGCCTTATATAATTTTGCCCTCTCAGAGAACAGTCAACGCTTGAAGTCGTTTTTATTAAAATCAAACTTCGAAGGTCTGGCTTGTTATTACGATGCTTACGCAAATCAAGAGGTCAGAGGTCACATCAGGGTTTTAAAAGAATGTATTCTTTTTTTTTTTTTTTTAAACCAAGATATCTTTATGAGCAGCAACACAAAGCGGCTGTTAACAAAAAACTGGCACTTGAAAATTTAAAAAAATTTGCCTGTGGTCGTTTTCACAGCGGACAAACGCAATACAAGCTGAAACAGTTCATAATACAAACATACTGTCTATTTATTGTTTTGGCATGAATTTTTGTGTCATGATGATTAGTATGTACATTTTTAGGGCGTTCAGGGATGACTCCCCAATTTATAAAACCTATTATCAATCCTTTTTTTCTGCATCATAATGCTTTCACGTGTATGAACAAGTTCAGGCACTGGCTGGACTAGAATGATCCGTCGTCTTTCCAGAAATTCAGAGAAAGATACAAAGCAGGAGCGGCCCAAAGGTAAGATTATATAATTCCGCCCTCTTATAAAACAGTCATTGCTTGAAGTTGTTTTTATTAAATCAAACTTTTGAGGTTTGGCTTGTTATTAACGCCAAAGAACTACAGCCCAATGGACTCCCTCTGCCAAACTTTCTTTAGTTAAACAAGAAGAAAAATAAAGTCATTTCTTTTGGAAACAAAGATGAAGTTCTCAGGGTGAACGCATACCTTGGTTCTAGGGGTCAAACAACCAAAAATCAAGTCAGGAATCTTGGTGTGATTCTAGAGTCAGATCTTAGTTTCAGTAGTCATGTCAAGGCGATAACTAAATCAGCAAACTATCACCTCAAAAAACATTGCCAGAATTCAGGGTTTTGTTTCCAGTCAGAATTTGGAGACTCTTGTTCATTCTTTTTATCACTAGTAGACTGGACTTCTGACCGGCCTTTATCAAAAGCGGCTGTTATCAAAAGTTTAGAGCACACCAGAGAAACACTGAAATGCCTGAACTGTGCTTCAAAGCTGTTTTTTTAAAAACCACTGTTTTGCTCTTCTTGCCCTTCTTATTTTTCCCCTTAGGGCAACCCAGTTCCATCATTTGAAATACTTTGTTAGCTTAAACAAAGTTTGTTAGACAAGCCCTCAGAGGCCAGGAGAGGTTAGGTCAGGATGTTTGCAGAATTCATGAGAAAACTTGGCCAGAAGATACCACAAAGTGTTGTAAGTTCTTGCTTAAGAATAAAGATATTATCTGTACACCAGAGAAAGAATGTACTTGCTATTAATAGGCTTAAAAAATCATCTTAACAAGATGTTGTTGACTTTAGGGATGCATCGATACCATTCTTTAAAGACTGAGTACCGATATTTTTTTCCTAGTATTCACCGATACCGATACCTGTACTTTTTTTAAAGGGAATCTAAGATTATCTGTATTGTTTTTTGGGTATCTCTTGTAATTTTCTCTTATTTTACAAAGGGTTTGCTGCAAGGTGGGTTATTGAGTGCTAACATTTAGGCTAGCAACAAATTCTCTATGCTTACATTTGTTTCCTAATTTCCGTTTTTTTTTAATTAAATTACTTGTATTGTAAGTAACTTTGCCTAACAAAGTTTGCAGTCTGCGTTTTGCCATCATTCATTTAAAAAAATACGAAAATATTTTTTAAGAAATGGAATTTGGTGTGTGTGTGTGTGTGTGTGTGCAGTTTTTTTTTCTTTTAATGTTGATTGAACAATTATTAATTAATTAACTAAAAATTCATTCTAATTATTCCTGCATATAGAAATAATATAAAATTGCATTCAAGTTAGCGGTTTCAGAAACGTTCTTGCTTTGTGTCATTAGTTAAAGGTGCTATAAAAATGAAATTAAAATAGAATTAAAATCTGAAGTAAGTTTTTACACACTCTGTTCACCAAGTTTTTTTTGGGATTTAGTTTGAGCACATTTATTTTAGGTAAAGTTTAGATTTCACTGTGTAAAATTAGGCAAATAAAAGATTATGTATTTATATAATATGTAAGATGGGATATGCGAAAAATGCATTTCATTGGCTCTGTACATGTACCTTGCACAATGACAATGAATTGAATATACTTATACTTATATACTTATATATTATGTTCCGAGTCTAGTCTGAAAGTGAGCGCCAATAATTCTGGAACTGGAGCTGTATTGCTTTACACAAATCAGTGAACTTGACTATAAAGTGTTTCCTTTACCTCAAAAGCAGGTGTCTAAAATCTGCTTTGCTTTTTCAGACCAGATCGATTCAAAATCTCTTCTTTTCCCCGTTTTCCTCCGAGTCACATGCTCTCTAACACACAGGCACATTGTATCTCGATAAAGACTTCCACACAGAGATGCTGGGTTTATTCAGCTCCATGTGAATTAACTATAGGGGAGATGGAGTGCACTAAAAAAAACCTCTTTAACAGTGGTTATAAATGAAGCTCAGCGGTCACGCGATTCAGAAAATGAGAGCGTGCAACAAGGCACACAAAGGACAGCGAAAACGAGTGCGTTTCCTTGCCAACCGTATTTTGCCTACAGTCACGTTCCCTTAAAAAAAATGACAGCCTTTTCTGAAATGACCTTCAAGTCACATATGAGAATCTAAAGCTGTTGTGTCTCGCAGGAACATGAAGAAACGAGGTGTAGTGTGCCAAAACAAAGCATGAGGAAATCTTCAGATTTGGGATGACATTTTGAAGCAAAAATTAGTAAAGAAACACGTCTAAATGTTTAAAGATGATTCCTGACTAGTTGATCTACATGAAGTCTTATAAAGGTTACCTGCAGTGACTAAAAAGTGTTTTAGGCAGTGATGTGCAGTCAGAGCCAGCAAGGGCTATTCTGCTGCATAAACAATATCAGAAGCTGACCTACATTTACAACCTAAGCGCTAATAAATTTTCTATTGAATTGTATTTACTTATTTCCAACAGTTTATTCTCTTTATTTTGTAGTGTTTCTCTTGCTGCTCTGCTTCCAGTTCTTGCATGTTAGATTTTTTGTTGAATCAGATTTCAGTTTCTATGTGCTGCCATGTTAATATAATCTGCCCAGAGCCTTCAGAGTCAGTAGTGCTGCCCATGTAACTTAAACTATATTATCAGACGCAAATTGCTAATTGGTTAAAGACTGTTCCTTTAGCCAATCAGATTTCAAGTTTGCCTTGACAGGACCAGCTAGCTGGCCCACAATAATGTCAGCATTTTTCCACCCTCTAATTGGTTGATCAGAGTAAAACCATTACAGCTCAGTTCGTCTACCAGAACGCGTCTTTACAGGTGAATCTTTACACCCACAATGTCTGACGGAAAAGGGGAAATTAGCTTTGTCTTGGACATAATTAAAAATCTGTCTTCAAGGCGGACTTTTCCAGAAAAGTTAGACATCGTGAGGAGAGTTTGGTAAACCCTAAAGATAACTAGCTTGTCCTAGCCCGGTAAAGTGTTTACAGCGACAAGCGGTACAGCCTTTAAATGAATTGTCTTTCTGATGTTATTAGATAAATATTGATTCTGAACTGCTCCAGATGATGTACGTGGTACAGTTGCGGTCGTATTGTAGAGGTTTGGAGTCCTAACTGGGTTTCTTCCTTAAAAATAATATTCAGCTTTAATTTGTAAAATGTCTCTGTCTGTAATGCCACTCTGTGTTATATTGCGTTTTTGTATAGTATTAAGAGTTTGTGTAATTGCAACATGATATTGGTGGTATTAAGAGGTGTATCAGTCGGGTAAGTCCCCACTGAAGGCCCAGGTACCAAATGCACCCCTTCCCATGGATTTATCAACAACCCTGCTTTTATCTGCTATGAAAGAAATGCATATACCCCTCACCCACCCAGCACATACCTATTTACCTTCCTACCCTGTGGAAAAAGTCCAGGTCCCTGCAGGCCAAGAACAGCAGGCTTAGGAACAGCTTGTACCCCACATTGATCTCTTACTGAATCAACCCTCCGTCACTGACAGCTAAATTCCCTTCTTTAATGAAAAACCTCTCTGAACCAAAATATACCCCTGTATATTTATCTGTATAGTCACACAAATATACTGTATACTAAACTGTAAATGTACTAAAATGTATAGTTATGTGTGAATATATATATATATATATATATATTATATATATATATATATATATATATATATATATACTATATATACTATATATATATATATATATATATATATATATATATATACATATATAGATATATATATATATATATATATATATATAGATATATATTATATATATACATATATATATAAATTTATATATATAAATAAAAACACACACACACCATAGTGCCTAGTGAAGGGTAAATGGGTGTATTTGTCACAGACTCTTTTTGGGGTCGGAGCACAAGATGAGCTATGATACAGTAACTCTGGAGCAGGAAGGGTTAAGGGTCTTGCTCAAGGATTCTCAGTGGCAGAGGTGAGGCTAAAACCCCATGCTTTCTGATCCTGAACACGGCCTTAACCACCACTGCCCAAAGGGCTTATTTGTCACATATACCCCACAGCACAGTAAATTTTATTTATTTATTTATTTATCAGTGGTGAACTGGCAATAGTGGGGCTTAAACTATGCAACCATGTGCAATAACAATAAAGTTGAATAGAATTTAATCGAATCTAAACTTATCTATCTATCTATCTATCTATCTATCTTTTTTCATATGTATGTAAAATTATATCAGACGGCAGTGAGTCATATCCTGGTCATGATGATCACGCTGTACTTTGTTTGGAATCTAGGAGAGGTGATAAGAACACGTTGTCCTTCGAATGTTGTTTGTATTATAAACTTCAGTGTCTCTGTACTTCCCTCTAGTGGGTAATTTCCCGAAAATAAATATAAAGTCCAAATTCATTTTCCCTGGCCTCATTTTGCCCCCGACATTGTATTCTGTGAAAAAAAGCATGGATTTATTTTTAGTTACACACACACACAAAAAAAAAACTTGCCGAGATTTTGTATAAAAAGAAGCAGCAATCATTTGAAAGTATAGAAGGTCATTTTAGCAGACAGCAGGAAACCAAACTAAAAATAGTAATGGCTAGTTTTACAAACTACAACATATTGAGTATAAATAGGTCAAGTGTCTATTCTGGGACTCGACACTACAAGATATGAAAAGCAAAAGCTGTTTGCTGTTGTTGGTGGACTAGTTTATAGATAAGAATAAGTACAAGGTCATGTCGAACATTCATTTTAGGCCTTTTGTTAACATTCACTCATCTTTTATAATTAATGTTAGACTTATTAACATTATTTATACTATAGAATTCGCACGATTCATATATATATAAACCTGGCCATTAGTTTTGCAATGGTAGTTGATTGACCCACGGTTCGGCTTACACTTGGCCCGGAGATTAATTGGTACTTTTTTTAATTGTGGATTAATATTTATATTTATTTTAAAGATTGCAGTATAAAAGGCAATTTTAGTGCCGGATATTGTTTTTTTAAGTAATTTTGTAACAAAAACGACTGAAAAAAAAGAGATGTGAAAGCTACAAACACACCCCCTGTATGAGATTTACACAGGAGTGGAAGTTTGGGACCTCATTGACCACAGATGGATGTCCGAAACCATGTAAACGCAGTTGCAGAAGCTCGACTGTTTTTCTGTCTTTTTGCACGTTATACTATAATGACTGAGGAGTGAATATTTAGTATTTAATTTATTTTAGCTAAAACTATAGGTGCCATAGGGTTATTTTTTGTTGAAAACCAGTTATTTGATGAAGATTTTCTTGTAATAACTGCAAAGCAAATTATATTCGTCCTTCCCCTTTTTTTGCCAGTCTGGAAAATGATTTGATCCGTGACTCCAAACCCGTATTGCGATCTGAACCGTCATTGTTAAGATCTGTTGCGCCACTAGTGGCCATATTTTAAATCTCCAGTTTATGCCAAAGCTTAAAAAATATATTCTATTGCTTTTATTTCACACTGTTGACCTACAATTACAATTTCTCTTGTTTGTTAAACATTAGCACATTCCAGACATGGGCGAAAGTCCACAGCACCAGAAATTCAGGTTTTTTTCCCTGAAAGACACACGACATCATTTTTAAGTGTTTTTTCCCCCCAGTTATTAAGACAATGATGTTTTTTCACTTTGTATTTCTCAAGTTAGGGTTGAAAAGGATCATGTGTTACATCTGTATGGGGTTATAAACATACTGTATATGTGCATGGATGTGAAGGATCTGATAAGGAAGGGCTATAAGAAAATTAATTAAAAAAGTAGTACTTAATTAAAATAAATTAGCACCAGGTAAAGGCTGTGTTCAAATGACTAAAATGGCTCATACAACACAAATATGATATAAAGCTTCCAGGATTGTATAAGACCGAAAGTGTTTTTTTAATATTTACTTTTATTTGAGCAATGTAACATTACTGAGAGGTCAGGCAGCAAAACAATAATTGACTATATTTAGTTGAGGTATCTGGGAAATAAACAAGTTACTTGAACGAACTGAAACAAATCGGAAAAACCTTCCAAACTAATATTCCAGTGAATTTATAACAACACGCAGAGGTTTTTAAAGTGCTTTCATTTTGAATGAGAACTAATAAACCCAGCTACAAATACTTAAATTCACCAATAAACAATCGAGATTTGTTAAAAAAAGCTGTAACGTAAATGTAAACAAAATGAAAAATTTATTTCATATATTTCTATGAATGGACTGTTTCGTTTTGCATTATAATTTCAGAGTTAAGAGTCAGGTTCAGTTATATTTTAGCATGTAATAGAAAGCTTAGGTGGGAATCCTCAGTATTATTAAGCCTCAGTAGTATTAATCCTCAGTAGTATTATTCTATTAGTAAGCATGTTCTTTTTGTACGGAGAGTCTGAGAGGCAAGGGTTTGGAGTGTATGACAAAGAAAAATACTCCGCATAAAGGTAATCTTTACTTCAGTGTATCTACCCGTGAATTTTCTAGTGAGACTTTTCTCATCTTGGACACAAATCTTTTAAAATATTCTTTTTGAATTCGGGGTTTTCAGTTCTGTAAGTATGGGTTTGACACACCTCAATTCAGTTTACAGTAAGTTTACAGTGAGAGAAGAACCTTTTCCTCGGATTAGAAAATCTCTATTAAATTCAAATATCAGTCGAGTAGGAAGTCTGGTCTGTGGTACCCAAAAAGGCTAAAGTCCCCCTGGTAGCAAGAGTAAAGTCGACGCATGTCTCTCTTGCTGATGCCAGAGAAATAGTGCTCAACCTTGGTCCTGTTATAGCGCGTTATGCCTTTAGGGATACTGGGATACGACACCAAGTTCTCAATTCCGGCAGCTCTGAGAATATACGGTGCGTCTTGCTCAAGAGTCTCGTGATGTCCGATTACATTATAGGAAACATCACAGGGAGCGCAGAGTTCAGCGTATGTTAACCAGTGAATGATGTGCTCTCCGAATTGGTGGTCGAGATGTTTTCGTCCCTGCTCGTCACCCAAGTAGCGTACAAAGTCCTCGAAGTGCAGGCCTGCATTTCCGGGGGGGTCTCTGTGATTTTTGCGGTACTTGCGGATGATGGCAGGGGCGATACTGTGCTTGTACCATGGCTCGAAGCGTGGGTTCTCCACAAACTTGTCCTTGAAAGCTGATATAAGACGCTCGAATGGGTCTCGGACAATGAAGAACTTAAAATACGTGTTTAATCTGAAAGATTTGAAGTAAGAAAAACATTTAAGTACTCCTTTAGGATTAATAATAGCATTGCACAATTATCGATACTGGTACTGTGGTCGTGTATAGTACCCGTGAAAACACTAAGATACAAAAAGGAGTACTTATAATACAAGTAATCTGATAACACAGCTGAACTTTAACACTGAAACAAGCAGAGAAAACTAGCCACTAGCTGTAATATTAGCACTCCGAAAAAACTCTGGAAGCCATACAGATAATTCCACATCCTAAAAAAGTACAGGTATCGGTAACAGTATCGGCAAGTACCAGGGAAAAAAAAAACAAAAAAACATCGGTACTGGTGCATCCCTAATTAATAAGGACACAAAAATGAACGGAGGTTTGTTTGAATAACCAGATATCAAGATAGTCGAAAGGCTCTCACTTGATATAAAGTAGTAATTAATCAGAAAGCAAAGATACATTTTCAATATCATATAGGAAAAACTACATTTTCTTATTAGAGAATATACAGTAATTATTAAAGCTTAATAAATGAGCCATTAGAATTTCAGACTGAATAGTAAAGTTGTCCAGAATGTCTTCATATGTTGTAGCGTAACATTATTCCTTCACTGGACCCAAACACTGTTCCAGCGTAACAATACCCCTGTGTACAAATCCCCTACGATCTATATAGACATGCTGTGTTATCGTGCTAGCACAGTGGTTAGGGTGTTGGACTGCTAATTGGAAGATCTTGGTGGTGCTCGATTCCCAGTTGCCACTGTCGGGCCTCTGAGCAAAGCCTTTAAGTCGCGCTGAATAAGGGTGTCTTCCAAATACCGTTAATGTAAATGTAAATGTATTGTCAGTGTGGAGGAAATTAAAAGTCCTGACTCAAACCGCATATGGTCTAAAACCTTACATTAAATTATTCTGTTAAATAATAAGACAGCAAACTAAGTGGCAATTACAATATTCTTAAAACACATTTACACCTTTTTTTTATGGGATTATAATCTAGAATAATAATACCACTGCATATAGCTCTGAAGAAATTCCAGACCTTTCCATGATTTCTGCGTCACTCATAGAGGACAGGCGGGGTAAGCCGTTTCTCTCATGGTCATGGACCACGTTCTCAGGTATGTCTTCAACCTTGGAGAACTTGCCTAAAAAAAAGATCGCAACCAAAACACAGTGGGTGAGCTGTATTGTCAGTCGAGTATAATATCTAACAATGACGCTGTGTTATTCACAAAGACACAAGATCATTTTCCAAAGCATGTGTGTGCTGAAAAAACCTTCTCACCATTGAGGACAATGAGGACCTTTTTCCACTGCGTGTTGCCCACTTTGGGCGTCTGGCAGAAAAGAATTTTGTGTTTGTCACACACAAAGATACGGTCGAGGACGAATTTGCGCAGAGGAGTGTGTGTGAGGTTCCACAGAGAGGAGTTTCTGCAAACGGTGGACAAAAGCTGCAAGCGCTGCACGGTCACCTGCCCCCATTCTAAGAGCTCCGCCTGAGTTGGGCCGCCTGAAGACTTAAAACACACACAAACTTCAACATAACTGCTTATTTTTGCATATTTATATACCCAACAAATAAACTTCACAACAAATAAACCTGCTATCGCTTTATTTTGTTTATTTATGTCTCATGAGAACCAAATGAATTCAGTCTTCTTCATGGCTAAGAAACTTAAGGTTCTTGTTTGTATGCAGCTGCCGCATCTGTCGTCTCACAGATAATAAAAACAAGTGGAAAGAAAATACCCTAATAGCTACCCATGGGATGATGTGGTCCCCTGACAAAATAAGAAGTGTTAGGTGGCAACATGACTGACTGGAGGCATTGTGGCACTAGCAATTATGCTTTTGTGGTATGCGGCAGTAATTCTTATGATAATGTCCTAGTGACAGAAACGCCCGTCTTTGTAAGTTATCACATTCATTTTACACCCTCGAGAATGTCCACAGCATGAAGCCGACACTCACTGCTGGAGACGGCTGGTAGGCTGCATTCCCGGAAAACTGATTTAGAGGTTTTGCAGTCTTTATGGTTGGAGAGGTCCAGTTCATCATCTGTCTTGCCCTATAATCTGAAAGACAGAACATGTCAGAGTCTTGAAACACAGTAAGGTCCCAAACTCCCCCCCTCCCCCCCCAAAAAAAATGGAGACTTGATAATAAACACACTATAGGGCCAAATGTTTGTGACCAGGTCCAAACTCCCCCCCCCCCACAAAAAAAATGGTAATATTGACTAAATAAACACACTATAGGTCATACTCTCTTTTCAAATCCAGACTTTACTTTACCACCAAGCCTATTTTCTGTAATTTGAGAATAGAATTCTAAGTTTTTAATTTTAGACTTTACTCTTACCAAAGCCTATTTTCTGTAAGTTGAGAATAAATAGTTGAGATTAATTTTAGTCCATGTCACATACTTTAAAACTGCTCTAAGTCCATAATTTTAAAAACTGCTCTATATTAGTAATTGTCAATTGGTAGCTTACTTCAATAGTCAAGTTCTCATAAATTTCCAGAAATTTCCTAAAGACTACCTGAAAATTCTCTTTACTTATCAAAGAAACACACTAAATGAACACTATATGTCGCAATTATCTGATATTTTACTAATGGCAAAGAGACTGTGACTCCTACCGTCTGGCATTCTGATGAATTTGCTGACGAACATGAGGATTAGCAGCACCCATCCGCAAGCGCCGACCAGCAGCCAGTGGCGGCGCATCATTGGGCCATAAGAGAAGCTGACGAAACCTACAGTACGACACAAACATTTAGAATTAATTATATCAAATGTATTGGGAGCACAAATGTTTTTATCAAAAACCATGCTGATTCTGGTTTCTTTAAAGGACCATTTGGGTTAAGAACCAGAGAAGAGGATGGAAGGAGGGATGGAAGGAGTGGGATGGGGAAGTGGGATTTTTGCAATCATACCCCACTGTATGTCAACACCTGTGACACATGACCTAACAAGGACTAAATCATGACACTCAGTGAACTTACACCCGTGAACTTACCACTTCCTTAAATACCAAACACTAAAAAATATAAAAAATGAATTGCACTTAGTTTGTGAACTAGCAGCAAACCAGCGGTGATCTATTCATTGATAAAGACCTAATGCACTCCTGTTCTTTATAAAGGTGTCTACCAACTATTATAAATGTAATGGAAATCTTTTTACTCAGTTGCATTAGCATAAGGTTTTATGAAAGTTTTGCAAATAGAAAAGGTCTCCCCCCCTCCCCCCCCATTTATGCCTAAAAATAAAGTTTTGCATCCAAACTTGTGAACTTGCCAATGTGAAAAGACAAAATACAACATATAAATTCCGGCTTGGGCCCCCAAGGTTTCTGATATTTTTATATCAGTTCTAGGTCTATTCGTATGTGGATATGAATCAGATATGTGCATTAGTGTCTGCCATGTAAGAAGACAAATCAGATTTTTCACCTGTCAGTGCATGTCGAACGTCATCGAATAAGCAATGGTGGTGCATGACCTCAACTCAGGTGGACACCGAATGGAGATAAACAGTATATATAACTTAGTGCTGTGTATATGCAGCCTAAGGCGTCAGGCTGAATTTTTACATTGGATTTGATTGGCTATCAAACAGTTTGACGTTGATAAGCTCTGAGGCGTCTTCGATATGTTATCTCAGCTTCATATCCTTGCTGCACCAAAGCAAAATTAATATAACATGATTATTTTACAACTTTTTTTTTTTACAATCGAAAATGTCTTTACTGGTCACATATAATATTACAGCACAGTGAAATTAGTTTCTTCACATTTCTCAGCGACAGGATCACATATCCCCATCTTAGTTGGGGTCTTAAGCACTTTTTAAAGGTTTTTCAGGGGTTTCACCCAGAGGGTGACTATGATGCAGGCGCCCAGTGGGATAACCCAGGAGCAGCCATAATTGTGGTTAGAGGCGTGGGCATCTGCTTGGAAGGAACAACGGTGGTCAGACTGAGTTTAGCATTGCCTTGAACCCCAGATCTCAGTTCCTGGATGTGCATAATGTGGAAATTGGTATGGTTCTGGTGAAAGTTTACCTAATTGCCTTATTCTGCAGTTTTTTTTGTCCTGGAGCCCTCAGAGCGTCCCAATACCTCGTTAAAAGGTCCTGCTTGAGGGTGTCCTGGAGCTAAACTCTGCAGGAAACACAGCCCACCAGGACCAAGATTGTACACCCCTGGATTAGATTATTCAACTCACGTTGTTTACCGTAACTTTCGACGGATCTTGGAGCGACCATGGTAAAATAAAAAAAAAAACCGCCATAGTTGCTATGAACGCTACGCCAAAAGCGCAGTGTATTACGCGCATGCGCATTGGCTGTATGTTTAATGTCTTTTTGTTTATTTGTTTGTAGAACACTTACCTTTCATGTACAAAAAACAAGCCTTTCATCTTCGCTATACAAAAACGGTAATATACAAATTAAGCACTTTTTATACTCTAAGATAGTTTGAAAATACATTACAATATTTCCGTTATTTTTCCACTAGAAAAAAAGTCTTAACGTTATATCGCATGGCTATAAGTTACTAAGCTGCTAGTCACGCTTTTTACAATTAAAAGGCTAAATTCTACAAAATAACGTGCAACAATTCATGCGCACACCATAGCTACACTTACAAATGTATCTAAATAGCAGTAGCTCTGATATTAGCAATACCCGAATCGTGTTTTAGCCTTTCAAAGAACGGCTGAATCCCAAATGGTTCCCCATTTGACAAGAAGTGCACTACATAGGGATGGTAAATGTATTACGTCACAACCTAAAAAGTGCACTCGGATACGCAGCAGGAAGTTATTTGAAACGGAGCCATAGCCTTGTTACCGAACCGTATTTACACTACAAATCACTGTGTAAACACGCCAAAGGCAGACAGTCAAAGAGAGAACCAACAAACCTTTCTAATGAAAATGAGACGAAAGTTTTCGACGTGTCTCTCGCTTTTTTGATTCAGCTCGAATGTCCAGTCATTTTGGTGATAAATTTGGAACATTTTTCCTCCAGACAGGGCCGCTGCTGTAGCAGACCGCAGCAACGGTGCGTCTCTGAGCTAGTGTACACGCAGGACCACTCCTGATCAAAAAACCTCACTAATAATACAATATATTTACGAACATTTACATTTTTGATTTATCAATGGTGTAATAAAATAGTAAATAGTAAAAGTTTTTAGTTACACTTCCTTAGGCAAATATCACAGCTTGTAAACGCAAGTCAATGTTATGACTTTTTCCACTGTTTGCACTCAACCTCAGTTCTGATCAAAACTACTAAATGTTTGTTTTGGGGGAAAAATTTTATCTATTCGTTTGCCGAGTTCATATGTGACGTCACTTCCCCCCCCCCACAATTTAGCACATGTCAAAGATTACTAATAACACTGACAATGGCATTGTTAGTTTTTGTGCAGCATCAGATTTCTGTTCGTGGATCTTTTCGTTCCATAGACTGTCATCGCTCTGTTGGTTGGTCATGCTGATAATGAGGACAATAATCAGTCGTCATTGTCAACCAAGGACTAATCAGTGGCTACAGATGACGGTAGACATCTTAGTATATAATGCATGTCATCGTCCAAGCTCTGGATTCTCCTAAAATCAGACAAAGTTGTGTAGGAGGACGATTTTCCTGGGAAATCCACTTCAGCCGTATGGAAAACAGAGGATCTCCTTCACACACTAGTTGCTTTACTATGATAATTATTAACTATTGTTTGGAGAATTTATTCTTCTTACAGTTTATTACCCTGTCTTGTGCTGGGCTCCGCATATAGATTTAAGAATATAATATGCGTGTCATTGTGAAATAATTTCACCATATGCTCCGAAATATCACAGATGAGCTCGCTACTGCAACAGTTAGGGATCTGCTAAAGGTGTTGATGTAACGCAGTTCTCCTGCTGTGACACGTGTCTTCAACTAGATAAAGATTCAGCAACTTTGAAATATCCAGTCAATGTAGATTTTTTCAGTATATCTTAATCATGTTCTTCTTTCCACCTTTGTATTTACCATTTTTTTATCAGACATTTTGCCGCTATGCTGTTTAGCACATAAATGAAGATGATTCACATGATTCAAATGTCACAGTTGAGTGTGTGGTCAAGAACTGCTGTGAGACAGGGTTGGTCTGAGGCTTCACGTAACAGAAACACCTTGCTTAAGATCAAAATCTACAATTTTTCCACCAACAAAACAAAATTGTCAAATTTTTCGTCATCACTCATCAGCACCTGTTTTCTTAGCCTTTATACACAAAACCTTTTATCAAATTGATCCTAAAATCAAAACAATACCTGTTCATGTTTAATTAACTTTTTAATCCACTTTAAATACTGACTATTATATAATGTCATGTTAATTTCATCATGGCAGATATGATAAGTGGCGCCCTCATGTGGTCAGGAGATTTTAAAAACAACTTGCATCCATCACTTAGCGTCCCACTGGCTCGCCCACGGTACAGTGTGTGCATTGTGGGTAAGCTTTGTGACGTACAAAGCTCAGAAAGTACAATTTGTGTCTTTGTCAGACCACCATCAACCAAAAAACAATGAAAACAAGCCACAAAATCTCCTTAAAAACAATCTAGTTACACTGCTAAGGGCCGAGACAATCCAAGTCAGTTAAATATTTCGTCCAGAACACATTTAGATCCATATGTAGAAGAATAAACTAAAACATAACTGCCAAGACGCAGTGAAACAATGAAAGAACTTCACCTATGAAGCCACTAATCTATAATGAAGCAGGCGCAGAGTGTGTCATGTGTAGCTACAACGGGCTTTTCTAAGAATGCAAAGCCAAGTGAGGTAGAAAATGGCCATTGAGCCTTTGCTCTGTAAAACACACCACTTTTGGAAACAATAGACGATTTTATAACTTGTGAACACACAGCATATAGCCAGAAAAAAAAAAAAAAAAAAAAAAAAAAAAAAAGACTACTCCCAACCTTTAGTAAAATGAGACACCTAGTAAAATGAGACTTTTCGAGGACAAAAGTCTGTGATGTCACAAATAAAATGACCAGTTCATTACAGCAAACAGAGATGATTCATTTAAGACCTGCAGGATATTTTGTCAGTGGTTACAAAGAGACATTTGTGGTCTCCAGGCGGCATTTCTTTTGCACAATGACATAAAAATAATGTAAAACGCTTTGTATAATACATTATATTTGAACTATGGCTTGGTAACATTTGTTAGCTAAATGTTCACAGATCTGAAGATCTGTTTGCAATATATATATATATATATTTAAGCAGAATTTTTTAGTCTGTCCCAAGATCTATTACTAAATACCAAGGTCACCTTTCAGAAGAGACCTTTCATGTATTCTGCAAATGGTTCAGGAACAGCATTTCATTTACTTTGGTTATGCCACCAATTCTACGACTGTTAAAAATATGACACGTATAGTACATCCTCCTGTAGTTTTCTTAGCATATATACATATACACACACACACATATATATATATATACACACACATATATATATATCCACATATATATATACATAATATACTATATATATATATATGTATATATGATATATATATATATATACACATACATATATATACATACATATATATATACACATATATATATATATATATAGATATATATATATACACATACATATATACATATACATATATATATATGTATTATAAAGTTGAGTGGTGCCCTCATATTTTTAAGAGTTTTAAAAAAAAAAAAACCCTGTTCACCAGATTTGCCAATTTTATATTAAAGTCTAATCGAAAAGACAGGTATATTTGAAAAGGAAATAAAGCATTCATTTTGATTTAATCATATAAAATACACACAATCCTGCACAAAATATCAAGTTATTAAAGTGATCATAAAGATTAAACCACAGCTTTCGCATTAAAGACAACACACCAAGTCATTGTCAAAACGTTTTTTTTTTTTTTTTTATTTTCATGGTCAGCGTCTTAAGTACAATGTCGCAAATGCATTTCTTAAAGCCGTGCTGAGCCTGAGAAAGAAAAACAGGACTGCATTATGCCTTATGTTTTGTAAATGTATTTAAAAATGCTGTAAAACAAAACCAGGAATGTTTTCTACCACCTCACATTTCTATTTGCCGTTAGATTTGGGTCCCGAACAGAGAAACAGTAGAGTCCTTTGGTGAAAACCGTTCTCTGAAATGATTTCTTTTAATTGCACTGCTGTAAGTCTGTTACAAACAGGAAATAATTTTGGGGTTCCATCATCACTTATCTGCATATTAATTTGTATGTGTATTTGTCATAAGCCACAATGCAATGATGTGCTCTAAAAATTGATTTCTATTACAACACAAAAAAAACAAAATAGAAAAAAAAATAAAATGATGCAGTCAGGTGACGTGAAGATCATCTCAAATGTTCACAGGTCTTAAACAGTCTGTTAGCCATTTGAATGAAAATATAGGCAGCTTCTGAAAAGAGTTTTTGCGTCGCTCTGCATTGTGTGTTTAATAACTGATACAAAGATTATGCATTTATTCCTGTTTGCAATACAAATGTTCCTCATTTAAGGCCACAATTTAGGACTCAAACCAAAGAGGTTTTTTTTTTTACATTGTCGCTTTAAGGGTAGGTCTAAAATGATAAAATCAGCTTTAATGGTAAGAATAAACTGAAATAAAGTTATTAAATGGCAGAAAAATGGTAAGATTTAGGTTTTGATTGTTCTTTATTTATACTACACAGCCTCTTAGGAAGCTAAATTTGGATATTTGTTTTTTTAATGAAACAATTACAGCGTCTGAAGACTATATACACACACACATGCATAGCTTTGGGGGAAAAAATGAAGGTGAAAAGGAAAATCCTTGATAACGAGGGACAAAACAAGCATCAGATATCTGGTTTAATCAGAAACAGTATAAGAAAATTCTATGAACACTGAAATCTGAACCACTGTGAACTCTTTCAAAGTTTGTTTCGTGAACGGAATGTTAATAAGACAGTGATGTGGGGAGGATGAACACAAGCCGGACGCTTGTTACTGGCTACAGGATAAGACGGACTCTCCAGACTCCCACATGAGGTTGACACTGGAACAAGAAAGTGTGACTGTTCCTCTCTTACAACGGAACGTGACTGAACAGGTATGAGACCGATTCGCCGTTGTGGGTTCTTCGGATGGCCTCAGCCAAGATCATAGCGATGTCAATGACCTTAAAAAAAAAAAAGAAGATATTTTGAATGTAGAATATAATAATAAAAAAAAAAAGACAGAACATTAATCAAAATCATTTTCAAAGCACAAAATCATATTACATTTATTACTATGAATATTTGGTTTTAACTGAATATTCCAGATGTTAGCGCTTCACAAGTCTCTTCACTGCACATGCGTGCATCTGAAACACGTTTAAGCTTGCTGAGCGAGATTTTACTTGCCATGTGAGGATAGTAATGACTGACAGGATGATGACAGAGGAACTGGTGTACAGATCCGGAGAGGCACTGACAAATATACTGTAAATTTAGCACTGTGGCTTCTCTGTACACAGTTTGAACGTGATTGATAGTGTCTCCCTAATGCCTGAAAATATCAGACAACATAATTACCCAACTATATTTATAAAAGCGAAAGCTGGGAATTATATTTTTCCTTTCTATGAGACAGCCCGACGGACAGGGCAGGGATGCGTTTTAGCCCAAATGTATGACACATTAGCCCTGTTATGTCAGGCTAGCAATTTTGTGAGCTCTGGTCTTGCTCAGGGTCATGCACGCTGCGTGTGAATTAACCCCGCCCACTTATTTACACGTCGTGGTATACTCTATTATGGCTGACAATTTATTCTGCAACGATTTATACAGTCATACCGCTCAGCCCTACCGTCGATAAAACGATTCCATGACTAAAAAATGTTGAGGTGGCATTCACGTTTAAGCATAAACATAGCCTACCGTGTTGACAAATGGTTATGATCGAAGAGATTTGCGAGACCTTGGCACACAACATGAGAACCGTGGACAGCCACTCGATTAGAAATACCTGAATTTTGGGGCACTGCTTCATCTTCTCCTCCTGTGGAATGGTGTTGGTGACGACGACAGCCTCAAAAGGAGCGTTGTTGATGCGCGATATTGCAGGACCCGAGAAGATGCCGTGCGTAAGAATCGCATAGACTTTTATAGCCCCAGCAGAGATCAGCCTGATGACATAATGAGAAGGGGAAAAAAAAGGGATCTTAGAGACATAACAGAGAAACAGATGAAGACAAACAAGGTGGAAGCGAGCAAGATCCATTTATCTATCCATCCATCCACCCATCTATCCATCCATTCACCCACTTAACCCACCCATCTATCCATTTACCCACCCCATCCATATTGTTTAATTTTTACTTCCACCCCTAATATTTATTTACCAACATTTATATGCATTTTACAACAAGCTTGCAAATCTGAACGCTAATTTTCTTATGTTGTAAATCTGTTACGTGTTTAAGGTTTCTTGTTTTGCATTCGGGGTGTGTTGTGCTTTGACCTACTTATCAGCAGCGTGGCAGATGGTTCCACACGTGTCAGCCATGTCATCCACCAGGATGGCCACTCGGTCCTTCACGTCCCCTACCAGCACCATCCGGTCCACCTCATTGGCTTTTTTGCGCTCTTTGTGAATGAGCGCGAACTCCACGTTCAGCCGGTCGGCGATGGACGTCACCCTGAGGACATGTGTACAGGTTTACAGTTAGAATGTTTAAATAAGGAAATATAATCCTCAGTGGGGAAACGCTATCTGACATTTGTTTTTTCCATTTACAATGAACGAGAATTATTACAAAAATCACAAGAAGTACTTTCACACTGCTTTCTGAAGAAGCTACAATTAAACGTCTCATTTGAAAAATCTTGCATAATTAAAAGGTGCAGAATGAAATTTGCCGAGCAGGTTCCAAATTTCATTTGTCACATGAGATATTTTTAATAAAAGGTTTGTGTTTTAATATGAATAAGTTTGTCTTTTTTTCCACCGTTTCATTGTTTATTCAAGCAATTAACACTGAATTGCAATTAATGAAAGTAAAAGTAAAATACGCACAGGCATTTATAAGCTAATTATAGTAAAGCGAAGTGGAAAAAAAAAAAGACACTCCAACGAACACAAGCCCTCCAACGGAGCTGGTTTCGAATTTCCTCACTGTCTAAACACAAATCGGAATCAAATTTAGAATAAATTCTTATACATTTTTTAGCCTCTGTATTTAAATGTAATTACTTTAATCATTAAAAGCTTTTTTGGTCCTGAACTCTTACTAGATGAGGATAAGGAGAATTCTTCTATGCCATACTATAAATATATAATCCACGGTCAGTGATCATGTTTCTAGTTTGAATAATTTATACGATGTTTACTTTTAACACCGAATGACTTTTAACCAAGAACTAAAAGCACCTTTGTATGTCGAAGCTATAACATTAAAGATGAGTGAAAACCCAATGTGGGGACCTGCACAGTTCAAAGCAACGCTGTTACATTAAAGCATTGCATTATCTGCTCCACTGACTGCTCACAGCAAACAACCTTTGAAACAGCTAAGATCTTATCACACCAGCAGAGCACAAAAATGCTTATAATGAACAACAACCGTGATCTTTAGTCAGTCAGAATTGACCTGCTAACCCTTCCCAGGTCAGCGTTAATTGCTTGACCGCTGACCCATGATTAAAATGGCAAAAGGTTACCTTTTAGCACCACCGGCGTCAGGAGACACAATAATGCAGTTTTTCCACTCTGGAATGTTCTCTCGAATCCATTGAAGGACTGCGGGTTCTGCGTACAGGTTGTCCACGGCGATGTCGAAAAAACCCCTGGAGGAGCAAGACGGCACAAAGCACAGATCAGACGCTTAAGAGTTTATTTTAATTTAAGTAAAGACAAAAGCTGAATTTAATGCAAACGTACACTATAGTTACGTATTAGATTGATAAAAAAAATATACACAATATTTATATTATATTTTTGGAGGTCACTGCAACTACGAGCCTCAAACACTGTTCCAGCATGAAAATGCCTCTGTGCACAAACCCCCTGAGCTCCATGAAGACATACTGTGTTTCTGGTTAAAGTGAATGAACTCAAGTGTCCTGTACAGAACCCTGACTCAACTCCACTGAACCCCAGACCTGAACCCCAGACCTTCTTAGCTCAACATTGGTGTCTGATTTCATTAGGACTAAACACAACAAATATTCATAGCCATACAACACAATCTAGAGGAAAACCTTTCCAGACATGTACAGGTTATTGTAGGAGTCAGAATGAGATTAAATCTAGAATAGGACGTTCAAAACCACATACAGATGTGATGATTAGGTGTCCCAAACCGTCACTTTTTTTTTTAATTATGCCCTTATTTAATTTATGTTTTGTGTGCCTTTCATTAGTGTTATATATGTTTGGCACTTAAAACTGTTTTTTGCTCATTTTATTGAGCTGCTGTAACATCACTACACATTTTATGTGCAGAACCAAACCGGTTCGCTCAAAATGCTAATTTTCCCCATTGAAATGAATTTAAAATGCCATTAATCTGTTCTGGGACCCCCAAAAAACACCAGAATATTTGTGTTACATGTTTTAAATAAAAAAAAAAAATATACTTATAAATAACAAATATTGTATAAAAGAATATAGCCAAACCTATTGACATGCTGTGGTCAAACTCTATGGCGTCCATTTCTTTGTTTTATTTAATACATTTATTTTGGTATTTGGGGTCACTTTTTCCAAATATTAGCAGGTTTAATAATAGTTAAACACCGAAATTGTTTTTTTTTTCAGAAAGGCAGGTTGAAAAAAAAAAAGCAAGATTTTTAATTATTTAATTTTTTTTTAAACATTTGCAGGTTTGCACCGCTGTGGAGTTTGTTACCTGAATCTGAGAAGCGTGGAGGTCCATGGTGATTATATGATCTGCTCCTGCTACTGACAGCATGTTGGCCACCAGTTTAGCAGAAATCGGTGCACGGCTCTGAAATAAAAAAAAAAAAAAGATAAGATTTTTCTTTAGACTTCAAGCAACACACATTCTGCATTTATTTTACTGCCAAATAATGCCAAATAAATCCATTCTGAGTCCCCTAAAATACACAGCAATTCTTTTGTTACATGTTTTAAGAAAATAAGAAAATAAACGTATAAATAACGAATATTGTATAAAGAACAATGAAATAGAATGTACTGCAATAAACTGGTTTTATTAAGTGTAATGTCTGACTAGCTATCGAGTTAGACGCGGGATGCTGGGCTGATGTTACGGCGTTCACTGTGGCGATGCCAACTAGCGGTTGGGTATCTGAAGCTGGCTCAGATAAACAACCCAATTTTTACCCAAATTTTAGCTCGCAAAAAAAAAAAAAAATCCTGAAAAACTCGTTAAAAAAAAAAAAACTCGTAGTCAAAACTCGTTAGTGGGACTTGGGACACTCGTAAGTCAGTAGTATTCCCTGTACATCTTAAGTAGTAGTATTTTTAAAATCGAGTAAGTGTAGCGGTGACTGAGTATATTTCCACCTCACAGGTTACACAAGTGCAAAAGGTCAAACAAGTCAGACTTTATTACTGCAATGTAGTGACTATTAGAATATTTTCTAATCTACTGATAAATAATAGTCATCAGCTTGAGGTCAAATCTATTAAAAACCACTAACTAAAAACCAAGTAAAATAAAGTTTCAGCAGAGTATCAAAAAGTTTCTGACTTTGTCTTTTTTGTCCTGTCGAGCGTAGGGGAAGCAGGGGATGACGGCGGTGACGCGTGACGATGAAGCGATCTTGCATGCGTTGATCATGATCAGCAGCTCCATAAGGTTGTCGTTGATTTCTCCACAGCCGCTCTGTATGATGTAGACATCCTCGCCTCGCACGCTCTCTCCTATTTCCACACTGCGCGAGACCACAACAACAGGGTCATCGTTGGAATGATCATTTTAAGGATTATTAACTTATTATTTCAAAATGATATTACACCAGCAACTGATGCTGCCCATTATGATTAGCTTACTGGAAAAATATTTCATCGGACACTGTCAAAAAATACTTCAAATGTGTATTGATCGAACGCCCCTGACAGCGGCCCTCGGTATCACCAAATCTGTTATAGCTAAAAACAGCGATGAACAAAACGCCGTCTCATTTCTTAGTCTACTAGCATGAAGGTTAATATAACTAAACCTGAACTAGAAATCTGCTGATTCATATATAAATCGGAACGAAGCATTTGGAGCTAGAAAAAAATGACAATTTTACTTGAAAAAGAAAGGAGTAAAAATATTAACAATTTGGCAACCTTTCATATTTTACTTTACCTAACTGGAGGTAAGTAAACTAATCCCTAAACTAATCTTCATTTCTATTATTTCTAATATTTTTTTTACTTGATTTCATTTCTTTACCATTTTTTTCTCCATTCTTCCTGCCTCAAGTGTGCATGATATGGTTAACTGTTGTGTAATTGGTAGGTGTGAAAGTGGTGTTCGACTGCTAAAGTGGTTAAGGCGTTCAACTGCTAAGTCGCACCACCCAATTACCAATACGGGACCCCTGAGCAGGGCCCTTAAAACCAATTGCTTAAAAAAGATAAATGTAAGTCACTCTGGATAAGGACGTCTGCCAAATGCTGCAAATGTAAATAAAATTGAGGGGCAATTAGGTGTGGGTTAAATTTATGTCTGTGACACATACATGATATTGTCTTTAGCACCACATCACACTTCTTATCCTTGCGGTGTCACGTCACATAAATGTGACTAATGTAAAAAAAAAAATAATAATAATAATAATTAAAAAAGCTATCTTAGTTTGGCTGCAAAACCCTAACCATATATTAAGGATTGTATTTCAAACAATCAAGTGCTGGGATATGAAATCAGTGCCACATCAACGTATTTAACTCTTTAATGGCTTTCAAAGTTCCTTAAATACTAATTACATCTATCTATCTGTCTGTCTTTATGTCCAGCCCTCCATCCATCTACAAAGTGGTTGTTACTTGCTACTTAAGGCGAGAATACCATAATATTTAAAAAAAAAACTTTATGGTCTCAAGATCTCTAAACATACATCATACTGTCTCACCAGCTGTCTCTAAACCATACATCATAGCTGGTCTCCCACTGTCTCTAAACCATACATCATAGCTGCTCACCACTGTCTAAACCAACCAGCTGTCTCACCACTGTCTCTAAACCATACATCATAGCTGGTCTCACCACTGTCTCTAAACCATACATCATAGCTCTAAACCACCACTGTCTCACCACGTCCTCTAAACCATACATCATAGCTGGTCTCACCACTGTCTCTAAACCACCAGCTGGTCTCACCACATCATAGCTGGTCTCACCACTGTCTCTAAACCAAACATCATAGCTGGTATGAAGCATTTCTTCATACAGAAAGTAGCCATATGTACATGACTAATGAGATATTCTCTCTAAGAACCACAGATGATGTTCTGAGGAAAATGTGTTACGGTACAAACTATCTTCAAACCAAGATTCTCATTGAGTATGAGATGAGAAAAAAGGAGACAGCACTTGTGTGAAGATTTCCTGACAGGAGATAAACCTCCTACTGTGAATCCGTCTCAAACTGTGTCAAGTGAGAGGACAAGAAAAGAAAGAGGAAAAAAAAAAAAAAAAAAAAAAAAAAAAAAAAAAAAAAAAAAAAAAAAAACCCAACAAATCCATTAGGAACAAAAGAAATAATATGTGACACAAAGAGATAAAGACACATAACACAGTGAGGGATGAACAGATTAAAAAGCGTTAGCAATGCTAGTTTTTAGGTTTTACCTAGCCACAATCGCTAGCACATGACTAGCAGCGGTAACGCGAGAGGAATAGGCTAAATAAACAAATTGAAAAAGCAAAATTATTACACAGTATTGTGTTACGTTTAAAACAATATGATGTATAATAACATCTACAATCAGAAATGCTTGCTAACAAATACAAGGGTTTAATTAGTTCTATAATGATCTGAGGAAAAAGCTAGCAAAGACTAGTCTCTGAATTTATACCCCACTTAGGACTACCTCTGTCTATCTAGCTGTAAATTAATGCTATTTTAATTTAATAATAATATTAATGTAAAAAATTTATATTTACTTAAAAGGTCAATAAAACTTTATTCGCAAAAATGTACAAGTTTCTGCACAAGTAATAATTGCTAACAGCACTAAGACTAGGAAATGCTGTTAGAAACAATAATCTACCCCAAAATTGTTCAATTAGTCCCAAAAAAAAAAAAAGAAATAAAACACCAGCCTAAAAGCTAACACGACTCAATTCACGTGGAACCCATCTTAGACGCATTTTTAGCCAAATATTACTGTGAGAATTGCATAACATTTTTTGTTGATATACCAGTTATTGCGTCACACAGGAGGAGATAGGATAATTTACAAAATATAGATAACGCTTCATGGACAGATTTCATAGATTAGTTACTTTAGAACTGTTTGCCTAACTAAACTGATCACAAGATAATCTAAAAAAAAAAACCAATATGCAGGAATTTCAGGCTAGCAGTGCCGTTTTATTTCGTTAGTTGACACTGGCGATTAGTTAAAGCAGAGACGATGTTTATTCTATTTTAACAACCCAAATGTAAACATAAACTTAAGGGCCTAAGGAAAAGTTTGCAATGTGCTACTCATTTCTGAGCTTTCTGTACAAGTTCTTAAAACATAACTGCAGGGGAACTTCCAGGATGGGGTGGGACAATTCTAAGGGCCCACACACTTTAAGCCCCCCAGAGATCCGTTTCATTAGAATTAAGTGGCCCAACTTTATTCTTCATAGAGCACAAAAATTGCTATTGGAGCTCCTACATAACTGTAGGATTCCGACTTGCAGCCTTTTCGACTTACATTTATCCCTTTTCTGCAATTGAGTAATTGGGGGGGGTTAAGGGCCTTGCTTAGGGGCCCGGCAGTGGCAACATGGTGGTGCTGAGAATCGAACACAGATCTTACAATTAGTGTTCCAACACCTTAACCCGTAAGCCACCACTTCTTCAAAAGATTATTTTGTCGTAACCGCTGCGTCATCAAAATTCCCCTGTGTGAACGCTGTTAGATGAGACATCCAACTCAGTCGCTTAAACACAGGCTGAACTGGTCAAACTGGTAAACACCATTCATTTAATTAATCTACTTTCTTAATTAGATATAAAAGAAAAATTGATTACATTTGATCAGTAGCAGGTTCTATAGTAATATCTAATTTGGTGTGACACTAATAACCACAAATAATAATAAAAAAATAAAACACTGGAAGCTTCCATGGTGTTGGGGGTGTATATGGTTTATATTTTTGACAGAAAGGGTTCACAAGTAAATAATTCATATTAAAGGAACAAAACATACAACTTAAAAATAGATTTGTACTTTTAGATAAAAGAGTGTATTAAGAGTGTGTTTGTATGTACACAGCAGAACTGATCCAAACCTAAACAAACTGCTCAGCCTTGTCACGTGTCAGTAAGCGATCCCGATAAAACTGCACGGTACAGAAGTACCCGGATAACAGGAAACTAACGCTAACGTTCTTTAAATGTTGACAAAATGTTCTTGAAATAAATGTTCAGGGAACGTTTTCATAAACGTTTTCTCGGGAAAACCCTGTACTCGGAACAATGTTCCTGGAACGTCCTTATGACGTCATTCGTACCAGATGAATGTTCTCATAATGTTGAGAAAATTTCACTAGAACAAAACCATAAAATAACGTTTTATCAACGTTAAGCAAAGCAACATTTTAAAGCAGCTTCCCGAATTTAAAACAGAAGGTTAGTAAAACGTTTTTTTTGGATCACTGATTCGTTAGCTGGGAAAGCAAATGCACAGAACAGCCAGAGGTCTCGAGCTAAACATTAACTTTGAATCTTGGTAGATGCAGATTAATTAATTAAGAGTTTTGCCCCCAAAAAAACATTTTTGTGGCATGAAACCTTCGCATGCACGTGTAAATAATCTCAGATTTAACGTTAAGAAAGTTCGCAGAAACGTGACAACTGTTTAGTTCAAGTGAAAGCACGTGAGCAGGCTGGAGTAATGTTAAACACTCAGGGTTCAAGTCGCACGTGTTGCCCCAGATCCTTACCCGTTTTACTAATTCCGAATTAAAATGAAAAACTCACCAGGTCTCCTGATTGCTGAATTTTTTCGTGATTACTTTGCCCAGCTCGAGCCCGAGGCGGTCGGCCACTTTCTGGGACAGGTCATGGTGGGAGCTCCCGCTAAACAGCACGATATTAGGCATGGCGAAAATGCGCGCACTTATACACGTGTGCAAAAACGAAACCGCAAAAGTTTGTTTTAAAAAGCGGAGTAAAAATAGAAATCACGTATGCAAATTAAAGTTAAAGAAATAAACACCGCTGCATTTTACACAAGCGGGGAGAGACCGACTTCTCGCACCAGCCGGAAGTGACGGAAGGAGAGGGAAGCGGAAGTGCGTGAATAGTGCGTGAAACCTCGTAGTTTCGAAATGTATAATAACTTTTAAATAATGTTAAAAAAGCGCCACATTATAAATTCTAGCGATTTAACCTAACATAATAATTATGTGAAAATAAAAATATTATATATTGTCTTTTACAGACAAGGTGGAATTAAATACAACACAAACAAACAAACAGACAGGTAGACAGACAGACAGCTAATTGGTTTGAAACAATATTGTCACAGCATCAACAACTGGGAATCAAACTGTTATGCAGGATTGCCCTGTCAATACTGCTAGCTAAAATATTAAAAAAATAATTTTAAAGTCAGTTTTATAAAATATATCAATTTTGGTTTATTATCAGTAATTAGGTAATCAAGGTGATTATTTTAATGATTTAGACATTTATAGGACACTCATGTCTCACTACACTTCATAATCTTGCAGTTTTGCTTCATTTTACATTCTGATACATTTTCTTTGTATAATATAATTTATTATGTACATATTGTTCATTTATAATAGTAGACTAGTTTGTCTATCTATAAATATATACTGTACAATGTACACAATGCACATATTTTGCACAATGTATAATTACACAGTACACTTTATATGCTGTTTCTATGCACATATTTCTCTATGGACACTTCTTTATGCACATACTTCTCTATGCACATACTTCTATATTCACATACTTCTCTATGCACATACCTTTCTATGCACATACTTCTTTATGCACATACTTCCTTATGCACATACTGTACTTCTCTTTGCACATACTTATCCATGCACATACTTCATTATGCACATACTTTCTTATGCACATACTGTACTTCTCTACGCACATACTTATCCATGCACATACTTCATTATGCACATACTTTCTTATGCACATACTGTACTTCTCTACGCACATACTTCTCTATGCACATCCTTCTTTATGCACATACTTCTTTATGCACATACTTCCTTATGCACATACTGTACTTCTCTATGCACATACTTATCCATGCACATACTTCTTTATGCATATACTTTCTTATGCACATACTGTACTTCTCTACGCACATACTTCTCTATGCACATCCTTCTTTATGCACATACTTCTTTATGCACATACTTCTTATGCACATACTTCTCTATGCACATACTTCTCTATGCACATACTTCTCTATGCACATACTTCTCTATGCACATACTTCCTTATGCACATACTTCTCTATGCACATACTTCTCTATGCACATCCTTCTTTATGCACATACTTCTCTATGCACATACTTTCTATGCACATACTTCTCTATGCACATACTTCCTTATGCACATACTTTACTTCTCTATGCACATACTTCTCTATGCACATACTTGCACTACTTCTCTATGCACATACTTCTTTATGCACATACTTCTCTATGCACATACTTCTCTATGCACATCTTCTCTATGCACATACTTCTTTATGCACATACTTCTTTATGCACATACTTCCTTATGCACATACTTCTCTATGCACTCTCATACTGCACATACTTCTCTCTATGCACATACTTCTTATGCACATACTTCTCTATACTTCCTCTATGCACATACTCTCACATACTTCTCTATGCACATACTTCTCTATGCACATACTTCTCTATGCACATACTTCCTTATACACATACTTCTTAATGCACATACTTCTTTATGCACATACTTCCGTAAGCACAAACTGTACTTCTCTATGCACATACAGAGATAGTTTGTTTATTATTGTACATATTTATCTGCACTTTGCACTGTTTCTATTATTTGCACTTTTAGTAGATGCTAAACAGCATTTCATTGCTATGTACTTTTATTTTGCAATGTCAGTAAAGTTGTATCTCTCTATCTATATCAATCGATTCATAGATGAAGGCTGTAATACTAATTTTGTCCACAGACAACATTAAACAAGAGAGAACAACATAAAGCATGACTTACATCGCAATGATTCGCTAATAACAAAAGTGGGAGGGGCAAAAAACAGCTCAGAGAGTAATATAAAACATGCCTTACTCTTAAACAGTGATGGGGAGTAACTAGTTACAGAAAATAGTGTTATGTCCTTTAATTGCAAAATCAAGGTAACAGTAATTCATTATTAAAAATGTATAATTAAATGGTCAATTTTAAAGATTACAAATAGGGTTACATTTAAATATTTTCTTTAAAAATCTAGAATATGTTGAATTTTTGTTTAATTTTAACATGTTGAATTTGTTGCTTTGTCTGTTTTTGATTTGCATGATGCAAACGCTGTTTATTAAAGGGTTCTATTCTGATGCTTTTGATTGGTTCTCTTCTCTAAATTTGCTGTGCACCATGTCTGCCAATTACATTAACCCACATTTCTGCTAAAATCTTTAGTCTACTACACCCTGTCTAGGAGTAAGTTTAACCCTGCTGCCTGGTATAAATGCTTAAAAATGATTTAGTTAAAAATATTCTTTAGAACTGTAAAAGTAATTAAGAAGTAACCAAATGTAATTAATTCCTTTTATAAAGTAATTGAAAAGTTACACTAGAAATTACATTTTAAATTGGGTCATTTGTCATTTAAAGTAACCCACCCAACACTGCTCCTAAAATTACATTTACATGAACGAACCCAACACTAATTATAATACAATTTTTTATTTTATAATAAATAATATTATGACCGCAGTTAAATAGTTAAACTAAATGTATTTTTTAGCAAAATTGTGATATACTTTTTAAACATATTCGAAATCTAAGCTTTTACCTTTCTATTTGCTCGAGGGCCCAGCAGTGGTGGCTCGGTGGTGCTGGGAATTGACCCCCGATCTTCCTATTAGCAGTCCAACACCTTAACCACTGAGCCACCAATTTTGCTCACCATCACCTTACACATCAACATCGTTCATCTGTAATCAACCAACATTCGGTGTTACCGACATGAGGATGGGTTCCCTTCTGAGTCTGGTTCCTCTCAAGGTTTCTTTCTAAATTCATCTCAGGGAGTTTTTTCTTGCTACAGTCGCCACCATCTCGGTCATTAGGGACGAACTTACACTTTTTCATACTTGCTGCATTGTGTGATAAGATGCTTTGAGACAATGTCCACTGTTAAAAGTGCTACACAAAAAAAATATTAAATTTAAGTAAAGTTTTTTCATTTATATTACAAGTAACATACATAAATCAAATAAATCGATAAGATTTTTAGACTAAAAAAAATTCTTTAGCCTACTCAAAACGTTTCTTATGATCTCTGAACACCTTCTCATGCCCACGTTAGACCAACATTTTTTAAATGTAATTTATTTCCTAATTTTTATTTGCCTTTTAGAATAAATTTATTTATTTATATATGCAAATGACCCGTATACAGAATATTCATACCAACATTCTTTACCTTGTTTGTTAGCTAGCTAAAAACCAAGCTAGCCCGCTAAAACCGATGAACCAAAACAATTATTAGTTAGCATATACTTTACAGCAAATAATTTAACTGAAAATCAATTATTTGAAAGTTAATGGAAGGTATTTTATTTGTTATAACATTTATTTATACGTTACATTCCATGAAGCTCAAATATCAGTTACACAGTAAAGTCATGGTGGCTGATCACAGTCATGATGAAGGTGGAGATGTTGCTTCAGAGCTTCTCAGTCTGTCTGTGTGGTGTTTTTTACATGTAATTTTGTCTGTCTGTGCAGGGGTTCTTTATGTGTCCAAGGTTTTTTTTTTTTGTTTTTTTTTACACCTTATTAAAACATGCTTTTAGGTAAATTGTTAACTCTTAATGGCACCTACATGTGAAAGATCTTGAATTACTCAAAGAAGTTTCTTTTCTTACACCAGGTTTCCATGACAGGTTTATGCTCCTTTGTGATTAATTGTTTAATAAAAATAAATGCAATAATGCATCATTCAAAAGTAAAATGTCGCATTACTACGTACAACAGTAAAAAATGATATGATGTGGACCATAGCCAAAATCTCAGTAATCAGCTACCTTGTAGTTTAACGTATCTAGCCCTTTATTATTATTAGTAGTAATATTTTTGCATTAGCAACAATAAAATTTCATGACTATTAAATGAAATGAAATTCACCGGTAGAAAATCCAAATAGATTTGATATATTTCTCCTAATGGTCAAAATCTCAGTGAGCGTTTCAACAAGAAACAATGATTATTTTATATCTACTGTTAAAAAATGCAACCGAAATGATGCAACTAGGCTATTTTTATTTTTCTAACATATTCAGAACAATTCGGTACACGTTTAACAATATAATAAAGCCCTCATGCTCACAGGGGACATAATAAATGTTTTAGCATCGTCGTATGCTTTGGCTTTGGTTTATAAAGACCAGGTGATACAAAATTTAAATCACAACTTCTTTTATTCGTTGATGTTCTGCTCACTTTTGATATTAAGTTGTTTACCTGAGTTGTTAGTTACTATTATACTATATTAATAATACGATGATAAAAAAACAAAGAGGAAAAAAATTCAAATGTTATTTTAGATTTTTCATCATAACAGTTATGATTTTATTTTATTGATGTAAAATGTACCATCACATTCCAACTAAAAATATTTTTATGCCTGACCGATACACCATCTAAAAATAAGCAAATTTGTACCTTTTTTAACACCATCATCACATTTGTTATGTCGTGATTAGATGGTTATTGTCACTAAGCTTTATTAATTATTTAATAACAACTAATTATGCACACTCTCTTCCGCATTTGAAGTCAGCCAGTTCTGTCGCATCAGACGCGCATAGCATTTATAGCAAGGATTGTGTTATTTACATGGTCGCTCCAAAATGTGTCTAACGTTAAATAATCCAATTACTGTGTCATACATCGAGAATCAAGAAGCTATACATTTTAAGCTACACAATTATTCAACACAATTATTCAACGCGCTAATGTGGCAATGTGACGTTATCTACAGCGTGTCTGTCTTTTTTCTGTCTTATTATTTAAAAACTAATTCTTCTTTTTTTTTTTTAAAACTTCAGTTTTATAATGTTACAGATTTGTGCATTTTTACAGATTGTCCTTAGGGATGTTTATTCTGTGCAGCTACAAAGCTGCCAGTGTGCCTGTGCGGTATGATAGCGGAAGCGGCTAGAACCCCATTACCTCCCTGTGCATATAGCCTATAGGATTTTAAAGTTTTATCTTTAGTAAGCAGTTGTGCCATGTAATGAAGCATCGTACCATTCTAGTGTAATGAAGCGCCATTGAACGCATCCTGACAAGCATCACAACCTGGTTTGGTAACAGCACCAAACAGGATAGTTGGGTTCTACAGAGGGTGGTGTGATAAGCTAAAGGTACTAACCGCACTGAACTCCCTGACCTGGAGTCTACCTACAGCAAGCAGTGCTGGACTTCGGCCAGGAAGATAGTGAAGGACCTCAGTCATCCTATTCAAAGAATTCTTTTCTTTGTTGCGGTCAGGGAAGCGCTTTCGCTCCTTAAAAGCAAACAGAGAGAATGAGGAGCTTCCTCCCGCAGGCAATTTGGGCCCTCAACCAGGAGAACACGTGAAACCGGGACTCTTCTGGGCTCATACTCTCATGCACACACAAACACACAACAGAACTCCTGGCACAACCGCACTTTATACTTTACTGCTAGTCACTTTATATATACACTCAGCATATACAATACACAGTATTTTGTCCTATTTCTCCTGTAATTTTTTTGACTTAATCGGATAACTTCTCTAAATTCTTCGTAAAAAGCATTTCACTATATGTTGTACTGTGTATTATCATGAATGTGACAAAAAAAATTATTTATTTATATGTACTCGTAGGTAAATAGTTTAAAAATGTGCCAATCTAAACATTATAACCTTATTAAAATTTTCAGTAATGGGAATTCAAATCCACAAAACCGATCATGTGATTGCTTAAGGAACGTGTTAATAAAACAGATAACCCTTTAAAGACTTTATTATATTTTAGGGATTATAAATTAAGGATGGTCATGATTATGTTTATCAGTTTTAATCATATGGATGTGACTAATGACTGAAAAATCATTTTTTTTACATTTCAGGAAGCATAATTTCAGAAAATACAAAGTAAAATATTAAAACTATTATTTTCCATTATAATTTGTAAATCGGTAAATCATTAAATGAATATTTGCTGTATTTCTCAGTATGTTTCTTTTTTTTGTTCATCACAAGTTATTTTGGTCAAATAATACATAAAAATGAATAAAATAAAAAGTAATAAAGCAATTTAGTAATTTGCAGCACAATTACAGTTGAAATCGTAAGTATTACAACTCTTTAGCAAAATCATCGACTCTGATCCCCTGGGCTTAAACTGCGGTATAGGACATTACAGCATTATAACATATTTTTAAATACATGAATACTCATTTAAAGCTCCTTAAAAAGTTCTATAATTCATTTGTATATACATTCTAACATAAAAATAAATAATATGCACACCACAGTAGTATTTGTTACAGTTGGTTACTTGGGGTTTTCTATTTAACCCAGATGTCCATTTATGGCTTTGCGATAAAAGCTTGTCTCAGAAGAGGCCTACTTGTTGAGCAGTGTTTTCAGCGAGCGGGTAAGAGTGTTGATGATAGCTGACATGGTGCTAGAATGGCGATCAAGTGTTTTAACACTTTGGTCCCCAGGAGCACTACCCGAAGCTCCTTCAGCTGCCCGTAGTAAGCACATGTAGTTCATGACCACCTCATCAACCTTAGCCACAACCTCACGCTGTTGCTGGCTGGCCGAGGCACCTACACCACGAACCAAGCACATGCAGATCTCTGCTAAACAGCAAAGCACCTGAAAACTGGAACTAACTGCCAGCAACATCTCCTCTGGGCTTCCATGTGCTTGAGCCATCCTGCGGCAGGCCTGCCCAAGTGCTTTAGATTCGATTGCTAATAAGTGCTTGTACTGTGCCAGCTCTTCTGTCAGCATGGTCGGGATTCCTCTGTCACTTCTGCCCACACTAGATCGCACCACAGCGATCAGCTCACTTGCATCTCTTCGAACATCATTAAAAACAGCTGGGTACACATATGTGTGGTCTTTCAGGGCATTAATGCGACCCAGTCTGTCCCCAAAACTCATGTTGTTCAAAACTTCGGCATATAGCTGCTCTCCTGTTGTGTCTAAAACACAAAAGTTGGAGTTGTATTGGGAAGTTCCCGCTTCATCCAAGCCACAAAGCTGCCTTTTGAAACTATCACCTTCCTCCTCCGATGTCTGGTTTTTCTTTTTAAAGAAACAGTAACTAAATGGACCATTGCATGCCCAGGGATTCATATCTAGCTTCTGTGTAGATCTCATCAGGTGTCTATCCTTTTGCGCTGGACAATCTGTTCTGCTGACACTGTTGCATACAGACCAACCCATGTTCTGGGATGCCACTGAACCCTGGGAGTAACTTTTTGACAGCTTTTTTTTGGAAGGCCTTCTTTGCAGTTGTGGCTCAGTTGCTTGTAGATGTTCTTGCTGAATTATGCCCATTGATAGTGCTCTGGGTATTTCAATGAGTACTTCATTATTTCCAGAGCCAGTGTTCAGAATACTGCTACTCTTTCTTATCTCTCTGCCATGATTTGGACTATTGGTGTTGCACTTATTTGACCCTTGAGAAGGTATATGGTTCTGGCTATGTAGGACAGGTGACTCTTGTGTTGGCCTGATGTTACTGGTGCTCTTTGATAGAGTAGATTGAGGTGGAGGAGGTAATGTTGGTGGCGGTGGAAGTGATAATAATGGTGGTGGAGGTGGTAAGGGGTAGACACAAGTTTTGATGCGTCTTGGTAAATGAGCAGGTGAGGCATCTTTTCCGTTCAACAGCATTCCACGGTCTTCTGTGCAAGCTACACTAGAGAGACAAAAAGAATCATTAGGCGTTTGTTGGACAGCACATCTCATCTTGCAGTCAGACATGAGCAAGTCATCTGTGGGTGCATGAGGTTTCCCCTCAATTTGATTTCTATTTAAAGATGAGAACCGATCAAGGGTAATACTTTCAGCTAACTCACAATAAAGGCAAGACAATGGCCTTTTTTCAGAATGATTAGGTCTTACTTCAAGGTTGCTGACAGGTGTCTGAGCATGCAAATCAGGACTCCTTTTCAATTTAGCAGGCAAAGTGGTTGAATGGCATGTTTTAATGACTCTCTGAGAATCTGCCCTGACGTTTGATTTGAGAAACAATGATGGTGAAGGTGGCATGCAGGGACATTTGATAATAACATTTCCTTTACCTTTAACATTGTCTAAAAAGAGTAAGGAGTTTATAATATGTTTTCTTCTGTCCTCTTTTGCCTTAAACTGTTTGCCCCCCTGATGCATCTGGCTAACTGTTAGATAGTTTATTAATTGCCTATAAGCCTCAGTCCCTTCCTTTGTGGTAATACTTCTTACACACATATGTGTTTCATGCAGATCACTTAGAATGTTGCTCCTTCGAGCTGTACCTGTAGTTTCCTTGATTTTGGATTGTCGAACACTAAGTGGCAGATTTGTTCCTGGAGGATGCACATTTGGAAGCATCTTCCTTAAAAGAGCAGCATCTGCATGAGGGTGAAGATCCCTTGATGAGAGCAGGAGGGAGGACGACGATCCAGAAAAAGAGCTCTTGCAGTCAGTGGCACAAAGTGGGGAGTCGACTGGTGTTGCAGAAGCACTACTCCCTGAACTGCCAGCAACATCCAGAGATGAGGTTTGGGAACTCTGAAGTGAACTTGAAGCTTCTTTTTGCAGAGAAGAAATACGCTTGGCTAGGTGGTACTCACACAACCGCGCCACTCCTTGCCGTATCGGTGGAAGGATCGGTTGATCATCCTTATAGGTTTCAATCTGTTCAGTGTCCTGATGCTTCTTTGTTGAGAGACTCATATTGCTGCCGGTTAGATCCTCTCTCGAACCAAGGGGTTCTGTAACCCGACTCCCTGAAGGCTCAGTTTCTACTGGGGACTGGGGCCCTTGAAATCTTTCACAAAATTCTTTCACAACTAGTTGTCTTCTTCTGTTACTTTCTCTTCCACTGAAGGTGTTATACTTGCCTGGTGCATCTTTATTTTTTTTTATTCGTCTTCCCTCAGTGGCTATTGCCTTCAATCGCTTTCCGGTATTCAAAAGCGTGCTTGAGTGAGATTTAACCAGATATTTACCTAAGGACTTTTCTGTTTTTACCTCGGGCTCTGTTTCTGGATTATCAAAAGAAGGTAGATTATGCTTTGAAGGAACTGCTGTAGGTTGAACTGCCAGGTCTCTGCGTCTTGAGGGACTACGTGGTGGCTTAGGAATAGTTACTCTGGTGCAAGGGGTGACAGGGAATTCTGTCTTTTCCTCCTGAAGGGGCTGATACCCCTCTGTGGTAGCCACCAGAAGACGCATAGCATTCTCAGACATCCTGTGGCCTGCTGTTTGTTCTGAGCTCTCAGTCATCTCTGAGGAGTTGGTCTCGTTACCTGAATCGGATGAGGACTCGGGGCTAAAAGCTCGTGAAATGCCAGTTCCTGCATGGAAAAAAAGGAAAAGTAAGTTTGTGTTTATTTGAATTGTTTATATTTACTGTTTATTGATTTAATGTTTTTGATTGAGTAACATTAATAATCATTTTTTTTACATTTTATTTTTTACTTTTATGGTTTCCTTAAGTACACAGCAAAATTGTTTAAAATTAACCCAATTAACCTCTCATAGATTTTTGTTCAGCTGAACATGACATTTATTAATTTAAAAAAATCTAGCAGTAAGAGTAATTCCACAGTTGGAATTTTGCTGTATACCACAGAGTCTGGTAAAATTTGTGACTGCAGTAATAATGTAAGGACCTGCAGTGCTGTTAGACTGAGACTGAGACTGGGTGGTTTCCTCAGATACAGCAAGTGCTTCAATTGCTTGCAATGTGTCCACAACAGCATGATCCAAGATTCTGACACTATTGCCCTCACCATGTGTAGGAACAGCATCAATCAGTGACACAGGAATGCTGTCATTGTCACAGCAACTTTGTAGACGACTTTTGCTCTCTGCTCCTTCCTCATCTGAACTGTCTCTAAATCCAGGTGGAGGTGCAGCAATGGCCATGTTGAGGGAAAGAAGAATCGCATCATTTTCATCATCATCATCTCCTTCTGGAGGAGGAAGGGCAGTTAAATCTATTATATCATCGCTGGAGCCAGAAAGAGAGAGAAATGTTATCTTGCTTGTTGGCAGCCCAACATCTCCCTCTCCAGGTACTGAAGGTGTGTCCTCTTCACAGCTAGCCTCATCTTCGTCCTCCACATCATCAGCGGTCTCAGCATAGCATAAATCGTGTAAGAGAGGCTCTTCGATGCCTTCGGCATTGTCAAAGATTTTCCCCTCGCCAATGTTGCTGTAAAGTACATGGGGCCTACTTTGGAATGTTTCTCTATCTGGAGAGCCAAAGCCCACCTCACTGGAGGAAATAAAAGCAGGTCGTTCAAGCAACTCGGGACTCTCATCCATGAGGCGTTGATAACCAAGGTTCCGAGGGTTTAAAAGTGGATCTCTGAAAATGAAGGACACCTTAGAACTTCTTGGAGAGTCCTGAGGTTGGTGTCTTACAGGTGGAAGAGATGGAAATTGTGGACTTATGCTTCTAACTTGTGGTGTCTCTCTACTGTGGCCTGGATATGGGGGAGGCGGCGGCTCCGGAGTGCTTATGCTCTCTTCTCTCACTCGTTCCTGTGGGTAATCTTTTTCTGGCTGATAAGAAGGTCTCTTGAGCTCTTGATTGTTAATATCTTCACAGGTACCCAGAGAAGTGCTATATGGCCATTCAAGTTCTCTAGAATCCTGGCCTGAAATGCATACAACATATACTGTTTATGTCATTTGGAAGGCATGCTGACTGTAAAAAAGGGTATTACATGATCTAATGAAACAGTGAGTATTTCTAGTCTAAATATTTAATGAATTTATGCACAGGCACTTACCACTGTCTAATTCTCCACTGCTATTGCTGTGAGCCATATTAAAAATGGAGCGGCGTGAATCCACAAGAAGACGATAGTATCCAGCTGTTAGGCATGCCAGGTTCATAGCATCACTGGACTCCATTATTAATGTGACAGGCTGTTTCAGGAAGTAGTTTGAAATATCATTAAAATAGCTATTTTTATTTATAACTATTTATGATTAAATAACATTTTAAAATTATCTGTCATGCTCCTACTGCATAGCCAAATTAAACTAAACAGCAATAGTGCTATCGACTGATCAGCAGACCACATAATATATATTATATTAGATATAAGAAGTATACCTTGACGTCCAAAACATGGAGTTCTACCCGCACATTGACTTCATCCTCTGTGAGTATCTCGATGCGATTAACATGGCTGAAGTCTGCCAAAAGCGCCACTAGATTTGTCTTGGCATTGATAACATGACTGATACCATACCTCGGTCCTACAAGTAATGTAACACCTGTTTCCTTATCCCCTTGCTATATATATATATAAAAAGAAAACAGTTGATTTATACTCATCTCTGTATTACAGTATAATAACAATAAGCACATATGTGGAAAAAGTTGAAGATGTATAGCTTTAATAACAACTTACCACAAGCAGAGATTTAAATACTCGTCCTCCATATAATCTTAAATCACAGAGATACTTCAAATAGTGAACCTTTGCTTGTAATATGGTTAGCTGAAAAATAAATAGTGAGGAATTTAGCAACATCTTTAAATTTTCCATAATTAAAAATATTTAAGTGTATAGAGCTTAAAGTATATAGCTTAAATAATTGTATATAGCTCAAAGTATAATTGAGCCAATAATGCAAATTCAAGGCTTCCTGTATGGCACAATGTCCATCTAGCATACGATTTACCTTCGTTAGCAAGCATATTATAAAAATGATTAATAAATTTTGTGGCTTTGCCATGAAACCACTAGATGCCTCTGTTCTGACATTTTACTGAACCTCCCACAGCATAATGAAAAAAGAGACATCGAAGGCCACTCAAAAAGCTTTTTTCTTATTGACTTAATGATGGTTTCTAAAAAAAGTCTTTTATTTACTATCGATTGTAGGATCTGGTCCCTGATCAGAATAAATGGATACTTAAGGACACCCACCTTCTTCCCAGGGGCTACTAGATTCTGATTGTTTTTGAGGATGTGAGTCAGAGCTTTTTTGATGTTCTTCTCTTTCATGCTGGAGAACACAGCAGGTGGTAGGAAATGTGCCAAACCCCACTGCTTCCTGTGGGACAGCATATGTGACTGTGAGGACACTTGGCAGATCGTATATGGCAATGATTTTTTGTTTCTCATTCATGTCCAAATCTAAATAGCAGATTGTGTTATATAGCTATAGATTATGCACTGTTTATGTTTATGTTTTTTAATGTGTAAAACCTTTTATTAAGATCATATTTATAATAATCGATAAACATGAAAGGTCAATTGCATAATATATTGTGTTTATATAGACACTAAGATCTGGCCTAAGGACCCGGCAGCTGTAATATGCATTAAAATACACTATATTGGCAATTGTTTTTGGGACATATCTA
Source organism: Bagarius yarrelli (assembly GCA_005784505.1). Taxonomy (NCBI): domain Eukaryota; kingdom Metazoa; phylum Chordata; class Actinopteri; order Siluriformes; family Sisoridae; genus Bagarius; species Bagarius yarrelli. The sequence goes on along the minus strand of VCAZ01000004.1, from coordinate 4,852,675 downwards.
CATCTACATGATGGGACACATGGGATACATCTATATGTGTCTTACTCTTACTACTATAATAACCTACACATTTCTTGTTGTGAGACTGTGGGAATTTGTGTACATTTAACCACAATAGTATTAATGAGAACAGACACTGATGTCAGGTGAGGAGGTCTGGGATGCAGTCAGAGTTCCAGTTTATCCCAAAGGTGTTCAGTGGGGTTGAGTCAGAGTCATGGTTCTGTACAGGATTAACAAGTTCTTCCACTCCAACCAGAACAGACCATGTTTTTTTAGGTAGCTTAGAGGTTTTGTGCAATTGAGTATTGTCATTCTGGAACAGTGGTTGAGTGTCTTAATTCCAGTGAAGGATTTTTAGAGACATTTTTTGTGTGCTATTTAAAATGTCCACAAACTTTTAGCAATATAGTGTATATGTACTACAACAAATAATATTTGCAGAATATTCTATATGTATGTGGTAACACCTAAATATGTTTCCTTCACAAACATTTGCCACACAATATAGAATGTCTTTATATGTTGCAGTGTTACAATTTCTCTTTCCCGAAGCCAACAAACCCTAACATACTTCAGCATGTACCCCCAAATGAGCTCCATAAAGAGATGCTGTGTTCTGATTGGACTGGAAGAAGTGAGCCCTGACTCTGACTCAACCCCAGTGAACACTCTTGGGATGAACTGGTACATTAACTGCACCCCAGGACTGCCTCAACATTATTGACTGATCTCACTAATACTATTTTGGTTGACTAAGTGAATGAAGTGAACCTTAGTATTAGAGAAATAATGATTAATCTGGAATGTAAAACAAGCATAATGTATTATTCAAGGAAATATAATAAATATCTCTTACATAATTGCCTGAATGTTAAGGCAATCTTTTTTTTAAGGAATAGGCTTTCTAAACCAATTAAAGCAATTAAAGATGTATCATTTTGGGTGCTGATGGTCCCAGTTTATGTTTTTTCTTCATTCCCGGAGAGTCTCAGGTGCCACAGAAAGTTTCTGTGCACATATTTCACTCATAGCTTCTGGAAACAAAAAAACTAATTCCAAAAAAAACAACAATTTTCTCACCACACCTTACAGATATAAGCTGACATTTGAAACAACTTGATGAAGCAACTCATTATAATTCCGCCACTGTCCAGTAGGCGCAAAAATATCTGATTTATCAAAGTTAACCCGACAGAATGCCACAGATTGCAAATTAAAATCCATAAATCACTCTGTGTCTCAGTCATGCTGTAAACAGTCCTGCTTTTAATTAGCGGCAAGAACAGACTAATGAATTAAGGGAACAAGCTTCAATTAGATAGTCCTGTGGTGGGAGGCAGTCAAGTGAAGGCTTTACTCACTGGATGTACTTCATTGAGAACTTCTGCATCGGTCGCGTGGTGAGGCTGAGGATGTACATCTGCAGAGCGGCGAGACGAAGAGCTGCGTCATACTTCAACTCAGGGCCAAAGCGCTCTCGAACCACATCGTTACAACTCTGATGGAGAAAATTATAAAAAATTATAGACATATATCGTATTTTTTCAAAGCCTGTTCAACCAGTCAAGTGTTCATAATCACAGGCAACAGCAGTAAAAGCTAGTTATTAATTGTGTTTGTGAGGTTTGTCTTTGACATCTATTGTTCTAGAACTGATTGATAAATATGATCCATAATTATACTAAGATATGATTTGAAAGATAGTGCGGTTAGTTGAATAATGACATAAATACGTAAATTCTTCTGACAACATGGATACAGTTATTATTACACTGATAAATAGAAATGAAACAAAAATAAATAAAATTGTTGAATTTATTTCTAAAGCCACATTTGAAAACAACAGTAGTTGACCAATGTGCTGTAATAAAATTACTAGTCTTAAGAGCAGACAAGATCCACACAGATCTTAGGAGCAGCTAATGCAAAAGCAAAATCCCCCCTGGGCTTCAGTCTTACCCTAAAAGTACTTTTTCTTTAACAGTCAGCAGACCCCTTTATCCAGAGTAATTTACATTTAGCTTTTTTACTAAGCAGTTAGCGGTTAAAAGGCTTTACTCAAGGGCCCCAAAGTAGAAGCCCGGTGGTCCAAGGGTTAAAACTCAAGATTTCCTATTAGTAATCCAACACCACTGGTTTCAGATGAAAAATAATAAACTGTGTCATCATTATGTAATGTTTTAGGTCAAATCTGTGATCTATTCTAAAAGAATGGAGGAGAAGGGGGGCTCTGACTTTGACTCAACCCCACTAAATCTTACTAATGCTATTGTGGTTGAATAAGCAAATTCCAGAGCCGCAATTGAAAACCTAAGGAAAAGTGAAGCTTATTATAACAATTTGATTAATCTCTAATTTATAAAATTATGCTAATAGAATAGGGGAGACGGAGAGCCAGAAGTCTTTGTTTACAGGCTTTAAGGGTCACTATTCTGTACAGATTTTTCTGTCTGGGTTGATAGAGAAAACAAAACATAGAAGACAGATCTGACTAAAGAAGCATGAAGTTTTAGATTTACTGATATTTTTTTTTATATACGCCTAAATAAACAGTTTTTTATATCTGACCTTAAGCTGTACTGTTTATTTACAGCTGCTAAAGTGTGAGAATATTACATCTACAAATAAGTCCTTAGCCTCAATAAAAGCTTAACAAAATCATTTACGTATACATTTACAGCATTTGGCAGAGCAACTTACATTATTCCCTGTTATACAACTAAGCCCAGCAGTGGTGGCTTGGTGGTGCTGGGAACCAAACCTGGGTTGGTAGTCCAACACCTTAAAATTATGTAGACATTTTGTGGTATCTAGTGGTGTCCTGTGTTGTCGTTTATGTAGAGATTGTTGTCTGTATGTACATATATGTACATATGTTTTTTTATGGTTAGTAATTATTCTACCCTGTTTATGCCCTGTATCACATTGAAGGGTGGCGACATTATAATAGATCTCACACTACGTGCAGCCTTATCCAACATTTTATCCAGAGCAATCCAAAACCTTAACCACTGTGCTATTACTTGCCCCTCTGTACCTGGACATAAAGATATTCAAAAGCCACTGCATCCCTTCTGAGAAGCTCGACTGGATCCTTTGGAACGAAGCTGATTCTAAAAAAGCATTTCATTTTGTGTGATCCCGGCCTCTGAGTAACCTAAAGGAGTATAGTTAAAAATATAGTCAGTAGAAGAGAAAACACACACTGTGAAGCTATAAACCCATAGCATAAAGATCATTTTAAAGCTGCATTTAAAGCTTAGTAATTAAAAACTAGCCAATTTCTGCTTGTATAGAGTTTCCTAGGCTACCATAGACAGTCAGGAAAACATCACTGTAGAAGTCATTTCAAAGAGATATCAATAATATAAAAAACCCTTATAACCCCAAGATCTTAAAAAAATATTGCTTTATTTTATTATTAAAAAAATGCCAGATGACAGTTTGGGATCGCTGGCTTAATAGTAAAAGAATATCTTGTTTGAACTTTATGTTTTTACCATAGTCAACATCTCTTGTTCATGCAGGAGAAGCAGCCTGCTCCCAAATTCGTCTGTCCTCTGTTCCAGCACCAGTGAGAAGTGCTCGATGCACTTGATAGACAGCTTCTCTTGGAGCGTCATTATGACATCCTATACCAAAATTCACATTTTCAGCATCCAGCTATCTCATCAGATATTAACATACCAGCACAGCAAAAGTCAAATGTTAATAACAGAGGCGGACAGATGATTTTAGACAGATGGGATAACTAAGTTCATGATTTACATATAATTAGACTTGCAGCAGACAAACAGGAAACTCACCTTGATGGATGTGCTGTTGTCAAAGCGAAAAGACTTGGTCTGTCCATTCTCCAAGTACACTTTCAAGACATTTGGCATGAAAAGCAGACAGTTGTCCTTCACAGTGTCCTGTATGGAACCAGATATCCTTTATATTGGATTACAAGGAATAGTGTATGTGGAAAAACAAGTCTGGATAGGAGTATGTGGTGCTACTAGTATGGCCAAAAGTTTTTGGTCACCTCACCGTCTGATTCATCTGTTGCTATTGTCAATTTGGAAGCACATGATTTTACAAAAATTCTCCTAATACTTCTGGCCGAATAGTCAGATCAATCAAGTCAAGTTGGGCTTTATTGCCATTCTGCTACATGTAGTGGATATATAGTGAAACGAAATTTGGTGTCTCGCAGGACTACGAGGCTACATGCTAAATTAAATATAAATATAAACATACAACAATGGATGTGTAAATAAAGCCAATGTAAACCTATACATCAGTTAGTGAATTTTACATAAAATTGCATAAAAGCGATATTTTAGGGCAAAGATGGTCTGTAGTGCAATGCATAAATAAACATATATTATCTTATTGAGTCTTTGGGGCAGGAAGTGTTAATAAAAAGTGTCGAATGCATTTATAGCCCACAAACTGTCTAGGGGAATGTGTGTGGGGAGATGTTTATGGTTTTAGAAGGTAGCATTGTGCATGAGGTTTTAGAGGGGGCAGGAAGATTATAGATATATTGTATGTAAACTAAGATTTTGGTGTATATATTAGGGGGATACAGCGTATATATTAAGGTGTGTGTATTTGGTATATATTTAATTTCCCCTGAGTGTTACATAAAATACTCTTTGACTAACTCTCACTCATAACACTGATTTGTAGGACTGTGTATTGGCAAGGGCCGCATGATATAATACATATCGCAATACAATATATCACGATATATTGCAACACAATACATATTGAAATGCTTCTGAAAATTTTAAACAAATAGTTAAAAAAGCAACAAATACAAAGCCGGAGGCACTCTTATTTATTCCACTACGCTTGCTTCTGAGACAGTGACTGTATGTGTCAGCAAAAATTACAGGTGCGGAGGAGGAAATAGTTTGACACGCACCGAGGGTTTTAATTAAATATTAACATAAATCTGTTTAAAACGCAGTTTAAATATGTAAAGGTTACATTATCATAAACAGAATATCGCTTTAGTAAGCTGTATCGATATTCTTACACAGCCCTAGCGATAAGCTGATAATAATCAGGCTGACGCAGCTGTAGAACCTACCGGAAGCTGGCCGTTAATGATGACTTCTTCAGCGAAGCGCACCTTCACCGGATTGGATTTCAGTTTGGCTTTTTTGGCGGCGCTGATAAAGGCTGATTTGGGAGACTGATAGCGAAACACAGAAATTAGGTTTTAACAAACATATACTTTTAAAACGCATTGGATCACTTAAAAAGTGGGAAGCATTCCTATATTAAAAAAGAATACTCCAGTATCGTAGAGTAACTTTACTATAAAAAAAAGAAGTAAAATGTACTGTACATTTTACTGTAGTGAATTTCTACCTTACTAGAGTAAATATATTATAGTAAATTGTAATGATGTGGTAATTTGTTGTGTTAATTCTACTACATGTGTTATAGTAACACTACTATAGTAAAATAAACAAATGACTACATTAATTACTAGAGTAAATTTTAAATTGTAAATTATATTATACTGTACGTGTGAAAAACGTCACAGCACAAATCAGAGCAAAAAGTGAATCAATACAAACACACACACACACACACACATACACACACACACACACACACACAAAATCCCTCAAATAAATCAAACCAAACAACATGTTAACAATCCGTTCATTTTTTATTGTTCATTTTAGTTGAAAATCTTCAGCTGCAGTGTTGAACTTTTGTGGAATCAGTGATCTGACATTGGTGTCCATTAGAAATGGGAATCTGTCCTTTCACACTGGAACTCACTGTCCCCCATGAACAACTCTGTTCCCCATAGAACCACTCTTTAAAATACTGTTGATCAGTTCACTACAGTTCTTTCTATAGTTTAACGTAAACATTAACCGAGTGTAAATACTCTAATAAACTAAATCCTTTAGTAAATATTATAATATCATAGAGTTTATCACAGTCTTCGAGTTTATTACAGTAACTAGTAAAGTTTACTACAGTTTATTAATTCACTATAGAGATAATACTATAGTACACTGCAGGAAGATGGAGTAAATACTCTAATATACTACACTATACTAAAATTTACTACATCTTACTGTAATAAATACTAAACTGCCATTTTTTATGTGGGATGTTATTCATTCGACAATTTATCTTAATTTTAGCTTTTTACAGCATGTTTAGATTAATGCGCTTATACTTTTACATCATTACATTATATTATTATATTACAGGCTTATTTCATAAAAGACTAATAATAAACAGGTTAAAACAGTGAAGAATGTTTGCTAATATAGTAAAGTGTTTGTGAAAAGAAACATTTATATAACACTGTCAGTGGTATTTTCTTTACCATATGAGAACCCTAGAACAAAAGGCTTTTCATTTATTTTGCACAATTAAAAAACTTAAATAAAAATGGACGAAACTGTTTACAGCTTAATTAACTTTCATTAAAAGGTTATAAGTTCTACGTTATTGAGCAATAACTTAACCCTCGGCTGCTTTGCAAACTGCTTTTATTAAAGAAAAATAAGATAAAATAAGTTTCTTTGAATAAAAATAGTGTTTGGTCTTATGATGTAAATGTATAAATATATTGAATGTAACTATAAAAGGATTTAAAATAGTCATGTTTTTTACTAAAAAGGTTATTACTAGCACAATTATGTGGCATAATAGAAAAAAAATGATAAATATTGTTATTAAAAAACAATATTATTATTTTGGGATGTTAACAACTTCTTAAAACGTATTAAATATAAATATATTGATTTGACTAAAATACTGTAAAAAAAGCCACTAAAGAAACCGGACTGCATTTTTTCTTTTCTACTTTACAAACACTTTCAGTGATGAGTTTCATACAGTGATATACAGTAGCTACTGTAGGATGTGCAGTTCAGAGGTATTTGACAGGGGGAATCGCTGGGATTTGAAAGCCTTCCGGTCACTAGCACAGAAGCGCTGAGCTAAACACTGTCGTTGCTGACAGCATGTTGTGCTCCTTCGATCCTTCATGATAACTAGAGACCTGCCCTAGTGTCAGTTTGCTGACATCGCAACAGCACAGTAATTAATTGCCTTTGTTTTGCAGTAAGACATTGAAGCCAAGCTGTCACCCAGCTTAAAACAGCACAATTATAGGATGTTCAAGGCCAAATACTCATTAAGCCTCTCAAATATAATAATAAACTAACAGCCAATACCGCTGTAACTGCTGATAGTGAGAGATTTTTTACGAGGACGCTAAAAAGAGCAGGGAGGCAGCAGTTTTAGTGATTTGTACTCTCTTTAAGGGTATACCCAAGCGGAGAGCTATGTTTGAGTGATCTATGTAACGATTTTGTTTATAAATACACATTAGGAAAGTATGTTTAGAAATTTAAACGTAAAAAACGACACAGTTCAAAAGCCTTTTAATCATCCATCCATTTTCTATACCCGCGTATTTCCTAATTTAGGGTCACAGGATCTGCTGGAGTCTATCCCAGCCGTCTCTGCTAAGGAATCAAACCTGGGAACTTGCTGTGAGGCAACCGTGCTAACCACTAAGCTACTATACTGCCTTTGACTTTTATATTATTTTATATTATATTTATAACTAGACGGCCAGAGACACAATACATCATGTGTACAAACCGGTCAGAAAACTTTCTAGTACAATTAGTAACAGTACTAAAATACCAAACATAAAAATAGTACCTGATTATAAACCATGCATTACTATCAAATCATACCAAAATCCAATCACATCATAATTCCTACATGTCCAAAAGAAATACTGCAACCATGTCATCATCTTTCAGACCCTTCTGTAGTCAACTCCAGCGTAAAACACCAGCAACACTAATATTAATTCAGTTTTATACTCTGTTTTTATCCAGCCTTTTATTTATGCACTACATAAACACGCTGATGACGTATCCTGGCTACATTCTGTCCACAGTGCGCAGAGGTTTTTTAAAATTTGTATGTTGACAGGCAGGTAGAAAAACCTACCATAATATTGGGCCTAACAATTTGATTGGACAAACATTATTTGGTCCTACGTTGTCTACAGAATATAAAAATGAAATACATTTCAAACACTTAACTTTATGGTTGTTGTCAGGATGTGAAAAGACTTTCAACCAGCAAAACAAAAATCATTTCCGAAGACTTATTATAGCTTTATTTTTATTCTAAAGATTTTTAAACCCCTTTGATAATTATAGTAATGCAGTAAACCTCTGATTCAGTTAGAGATAGATAAACCCAACTACTCTGGACACTAATAAATTACTCTGGACATTAACACATTGAATTGTCTATCTATCATTGCTTTATTAGTTGAGTTTTTCAGTGTTAGTAATAAAAACATCAAGTAACTCACTGGGTATGGCTGAACTACAGTCAAGACGATTGATTCCTTACAGCTCCTGTGAAGAGAAACAAAAAAATAATTAAGGTTATAAGTAGCAGTTAAAGATTGTTCCTTGAAACAGGAGAAATACATCAGCACCGTTTTTTAGACTACCACCACAGATGCACATAAACAATTATTTCAGGCAATCTGGAGACTGCATGGAATATTAATGAATTCAGTTTGTTTGAATGTCGCACTCCTGACTCCCAATGACTCCCAAGCTGTTTTCCCTCAAAAGCACATCCATGCTCTATCATTTCAGTCTAAGATGTTTTTTAATTTGCATAAATGTCACTAACCTCGTGTTTTCTGTCAACACCATCTCACCCACTTTCATTTGTCTGGAATTTTGCTCATATTTTTATGGTTTGTAATTATGAGACAAGGCCACTTATTCGCAAGAGAATGAAAAAACATTATGTTGTTTACAACTTTATTACTTTTTAACTGCCGGGAAGTAAAGCCATTTTTTACCAGTTTATTGTGTGCGCACATCTTTTAATGAAAAGATGGATTTCTGCATACATGTATGAGGGACTGATGGATAATGAACTGGTAAATAAATCACTCGATGGCAAAGGGTTGGATGCATCAATCAAATATATAATGAATGGATAAATGCAGGGAACATAATCCTCAGGTGCCCACAACCTTGAATAAAATGCACAAGATAAAGCAGCTATTAAATATGAATAAATTAGTGTAGCTATTAAATATGAATAAATAAGTGATCAGGCTGCAAATTTTCTTCTTCTTCTTCTTCAGGCTGTTCCCCTCACCTAGACCAAAACTCTGCATTTTCAATGCACATGCCCTCTTTGGCCTTGCTTTTCACCTCCATTTCCAGCATTGTCCTACCAATATTCACACTATCCCATGTACAAACCATCTCACTTTCTGTACCTAAAGTGTCCAACATAAGTCATTCCTTTCATGTTTGGTTGTTCCGTCTCATGCTTGTTTCTAACCCTGTCCTGTCCTCGACACTTCCAAAGAGATCCTCAACATCTCCAGTCCTGATACCTGACATATTTCTCCACTCATTCCAATCTGACTGTACTCGCTTTTTCACCTCTTTTCCACACTCTCCATTTCTCTGGACTGTCTACTTAAACTCCTGTACCTTTTCTTACCTTCTTCATCCTGTAATCTCACCATTCCAATTCCCTCCCTTTTAATCACACACTGAGTATTCTGTCTTGCTGATTACATTTAGAGCAAATCTTTATGACTTGATGTTGTTCTCCACTCCCTGACTTTCTGACCTCCTCTGTCAACTGGTCCATCATTATAGCAAATCACAGTGATTGGGCTGCAAATCAATTTGGGAATGAATCAATTTTTATCACATCAGACCAAATGTTTTAAATCTATCAACAGTACAAATATTTCAAATTTAACATAGGAGGGAAGAATAAATGCAAGAACAGATGGATAGAATGATAGATGGCTGGCTTGATAAATAAGCACATACGTGGATATATTTATTACTGGGTAGACAGAGCAATATTTTAGCTGGCTGGCTGTATGGATGAATATAAATAGAAGACTTTTTTGGTCACATAAATTACAACACAGAATTTTTTCCCCTTATCCCAGCTTAGGAAGTTTGGGTCAGTGGGGGATCAGTCATGATACAGCGCTCAGGAAAATGGTAGAGGGTAAGGACCTTGCTCAAGGACCCAGCAGTGGCAAGTTTACAGTACGTTAATTCCAATATTGCAATAAACAGAAGTCTGTCTGTCTGTCTAAGCCACCATTGCCCTTTAACTAATGGACGGCTGGTTGGATACATAGGTGATCTAATGAATTAACAGCTGGATGGATGGATAAATGATCTAATAGATGTATGTATAAACTGATTAGTCAGTGGATATCAGTTAGATAGATAAGTAGATGAACTAATAGAAGGCTGAAGACTAAATGGTTGCATGAATAAATAGATAAATTAATTGATGGATATATGTATTTATGGGTGGATTAATTGATAGATGTTTGGATTGATGAATGGATTAATGGATGAATTGTTAAATGGATTGATAGATGAATTGTTGATTAAATTGATGGATAAATTGATTGATGGAAGGAATGAGGTAGGGATTGATGGGTAGATGGATAGATGGATGGATGGATTGTTGGATGGATGTATAAATTGTTGGATGAATTGATACATGGATTGTTGGATTGAAGTATGGATGAATTGTTGGATGGATTGATATATGTATTGATGGATAGATTGCTGGGTGGATAATTGAACCAGTGTGAATGGATAAATGAATAGACAGGAATGCAAGAAAAAGTTGAGCATACCTGACAAGATCAATGACCCTTTCTCTTGGTACTGCAGCCACTTCTTCTTCATTGATCATTATTAGCTCATCTCCTGGAATCAGCTTCCCATCAGATGGCCCCCCTGTTTTTAAGAACACACACACACAGCTGAATTTACAATAGTCAATTAATGTATCACAAAATAACTGTTATTGAACTAGAGCAGTAAAATATTCTACTTTATAGACAAAAGTTCGAACGCAGTTTACACCTACATAAGTACAACTATACTACTTTAAATAATTAGTTTTACATCATAAGTTAATTGGAGGTCTATGTAAAGTATGTATACTTCAAAAGATACTCTAAAATAGTTTCTAATTTAACTGTAGTGTTGTCAATTCAGTGGTACTAAAGAATATTTTTTACCACCTCTTTGTGATTGTGCTCTTGCTTACCTGGCGTGACAGAACGCACCACTACAGGTTTTTCACTGCCAGCTACGAAGCCGAAGCCCAGCACCGGATCTCTTCTCATCTCGATCCGGCGAGGAGCGGGAGGAACGATCTGAACACCCATGTCTTCCAAAGAAACACTCGACTGAGGTGCTTGACTACAGAAAGAGAAAAGATGGGTTTTATAATGCGATTGAGAAAAACAAAGCCACCAACACATTTAGAGGCAGATATGGACAAACACTACCACAATGATTGCTCCTTGTGGTCATCTTTTTTTAATTGTGTAAATAAATACTTTCTAAACAAAAGTAAGAGAGAGAGAGAGAGAGAGAGAGAAAAATATAATCTAATAATAGTATTTATAATTATAATAATATAATAATATAAATGTAAGATCTGGAATTTTGTTTTGTTAAACAGGGTCAAAGGTTAAAAAAATGAAGTAAAAATTGACAGATAAAATGCGTTAAGTGATATATTTAGATTTTAGACATACATTTTTCCCTTTAGGAACGTAATTGTTTTTGTTTTTCTGCAAAAAACATTCCACACTGTTTACAGCACTGAAAGTCATATACTTGACTAAACTTTGCACCTCTATTTGTGCGTTAAATGCAGTGTTTGCAGAATTATAGAATACTTATAAGTATTATAAGTACTCCATGTCCCTCTCTTCACTTACTGTCTGTTGTGTGTGTATGTGTGGCGGAGTGTGTATATCATTTTTAATAATGTATCAATAACTTCAGTGTGGGTTTATAATCATAATTAAGTGATTTAGGGAAACTATTTAAACATTTCAGCCATTTATATCAATCAGATTTAGAGATGAAGGCTGTAATACTAATGTTGTCCAATAGAAGGTGCCAAAGGGAAAACAACAAAAGGCATAAAATACATCACAGTGATCCAATCACATGAGGCCAAACATATAAAAACAATAAGGATTCACTAACAACAAAAGCTAATCAGAGCCTACGCTTAAATGACATGCTTTTTAAAAGTTTACTGATGCACACATGAAATGTATAATTTTTTTATTTTTTTGTTCATTAAGTACCTTTCTTCTCTAGGAGGCAGTACCAGAGCACCCCTTGTTGGCTGCCCACCTAAACAGATGTTTCCTTTACATTTATCCTTATCCAGGGTGACTTACAATGATCTATTTCATACATTTTAGGGGTTAAGGCCCAGCAGTCGCAGCTTTGTGATGCTGGGAATCAAACCTGGGTCTTCCAATTAGCAGGCCAACACATTAACCTCTGCACCAGGTGCTAAGTTGTTGATTGGAAGACCAGAAAGATGGGTTCAAGCCCCACCTCTGTCACTGTTGGGTACTTGAGCAGGACTCTTAACCCTTCCTGCTCCAGGGGCGCTGTATCATAGCTGAACCTGTGCTCTGACCCCAACCTTCCAAAGTGGGATTTGCGAAGAAAAACATTTCACGATATGTTGTACTGTGTATAATCATGTATGTAACAAATACAATTTTTATTATTTAAAAATCATGAATAATTTATCTATTAAACACAAGGCAAAAAACTGACATTTACCCAGCTGAAACGCTGAAATGGATGGAAGATTTGGAAATAACCGGCTGCCAGACTAATCTGCTGTGGAAGCGTATGAGATCAGGCTGCTCAGGAAACAATCGTTTCCAGAAGCATGAGAGCCACCTGCTGCAGAGAATATTCTCTCTATGTTTCTTTGAGCCAGGGGAATAAAATACTACTTTATTTATCAACTTATTCTCTTCAGTAGGGACAATAAATCCATTCCCAAATAAGATATTAGGTTTCCGTTTATCTCTTTTCTCGCCTGTCTATACATTACTGCAAATAGGAAAATATTAAAAGGCTACTGAGGTTAAAAAAAACAGTTTTACGAGAAGCCTAGTGGTCTATCGAGATAGGCTTTAAGTCCATAGCACCAACATTTTGTTATATGCAGAGCGACTTATATTTCTATGTTATTTATACAATTGAGAAAATGGGAGTTAAGGGGCTTGCGCAGGGACCCAATAGTAGTAACTTAATGGTGCTGGGAATCAAACCCACAATCTTCTAGGTAGCAGCCCAATACCTTAACCACTGCTCTACCACTTCACATAGTGTTTTGAAAATATGTTGCCACATATTTTAAAGACTGCTTCTCATGCTTTTGATTTCAGCCAGTATAACATTAGACTGACCCCTAGCAGAGCTGTGATCTCCTCTCAAGTGCACACTGAAATAATCTTCTGCCCTCTTTTATTAAGCAGCAAAAAGCAAACAGTTGTGTTTATTTAAAGTATTCAGTTACACTTCTGGATGTGTGTAGCATAATTGACTGCTGTAAAATTTTCTTAAGATTACCCTTATGATTAGAAAATTAAAAATAATTTAAAAGAAAAAGATTATTTTAATTTAAAATCTGGAATTCTGCAAAGTTGCTTTGTAAAAAAGGTCAAAAATAAAAAAGTAAAAATTGACACCAATCTAGAAATCAGATAAAATGCGCTAAGTGATATATTTAATTTTTGGATATACATTTTTCCCTTTAGCAATGTAATTGTTTTTTGTTTGCAAAATACATTCCTCAATCTATTTTATTAAGCAGCAAAAAGCAAACAATTTTTTAACAATATTTAAAGTATTTAATTACACTTCTGGATGTGTGTAGCATAATTGACAACATGTGTCCATGATGTCATGCTGTAAAAGTTTCTTAAGAATGACCTAAAAAACCCAAAACAGTCCTAATACAGGACACTTTATCACCTAAAGATCACTATACACATTGTGCAACATGGTGTTGGTAGCATTATGCTTTGAAGGACTGAAACTTTTTATACTTTAAAAGGACTGAAAAATTTCTCAGAAATATGAAACGGTTACTGTACCTGCAGATTTCTGTTAGACGGCTGATGTTTTACAGCATTTCACTTTTTAGAAAGATAATTTTTCAATGTGCAAATGCAAGTAATAAAAATGACTTCAGGAGAAGCAGATAGTGTAGATATGTGAATGTTTCTATTGGCTGCTGCATCACAACGAAATAATCTATTTATTAGTTATTTACATCACAAAAAAACAAACATTTGTTACAGGGGTGTGTTAACTTTTCATATTTATTGTATATATACGAAAGACAATATATGTTCCTGCAGAAGATACTAATGGAATACCAAACATGTGCCTGAAAGCATGAAAAACAACACATTAACATACACCACAGTCTATTTGACTCGAGCGTACAACAAGGACAGGTTGTGGTAAAGGCTATAAGGTAACAAATCAATGCTTGAGTGTAAGCAAAGGACAAAAACAGTGAAAGACAAAGAAAAAAAGAAATAAGGAAAATAACAGTGTTTGTATGTTTGGAGGAGTCTGCAAATGTGTCAATGATGTCATGCTAGACAATTTTTATAAAAATAACCTCGAAGTCAAAACAGTACAAAGAAAGTACGTAAAAATGCTAGGTTATTCTAACATTCTGGCATTCTAACCGGTTAATTTTGCCCTGAAACAGGACAAATTGTGCAGGACACATTGTGCAACATGGTGGTGGTAGCATCATGCTTAAAGGATAAAAGCTTTTAAAAAATGTTTTAAATATATGAACTGTTACTGTACCTGCAGATTTATGTTATATTAATCAATGTTATACGATATTTCACCTTCTAGAAACATAATGTCCCGTAGTACAAATGCAAGTAATAGAAATGTATTTGAGAGAAGCAGGAAAAAACCTGCCATAGTGAAATCCTCTAAAACCGTGAACAAGCTAGCGGAAAACAAGTATGTTCTTAAAAAAGATTACCCAGAATTTAACGTGCTTCTATACCCTGTTAGTGTCAGGTGGTTAAGACATTGAGGTTTAAGGCAAAGTTATTTATTAAAACACTGGACTACAATCTGTAAATGTAGACATATAACAAATAAAACAAATTAACAAAATTGTGATAAAATGTAAAATTTCATACACAGAAAATGGGATGTGTTTTAGGATGAACAGTGCGTTACTATAGGCGGCGCGTGTGTGAGGCTGCAAAATACTTTTTCACTTAAACCACTGCCTGATGCTGCTTCTGGTTTCTTAGCAAGAGAAAAGCTGCTCATAACTACTGTTCTAGGATCAGTCTTTTCCACAGAAATGTAAAATGACGAGCGTGGCTGTCTCTAGGTTTACAGCTGTGACACAGCGAACGTAGACAGTGAGAGTGAAAGACAAGGCAGGAGAGAAATAAAGAAAACAAGTGTTTGTTTCATTAGGGATGGAAATATTTTTAGAGTCACTGCTACGACTCAGTGAGCAGAAAGAGCAGACGCAACTCCTCTGAGACAAACCGCTGACTCAGAGCGCTAAGCTGCATCAATTCCTTTTTTTTCCCCATCAGTCCAGGCTGACATTCGAAATTTCCCTATTTTCTGCTTGCAGGTTTAGTTCTAGAACCCTGAAACGATGTAAGTCCCATGTGCAGCCATACACAGCGTAGAATTGTAATATATAGGACATTACGGAAAGGGTTGCCAGGTCTGTGTGTCAATGTCTTTACAATGCCCATACAAAACTGGACCAAATGCCAATAATACCAGGACTGAATGAGAAACGAATTATTTGGTATTCAATACGAACATTCTAAAAGGGCAACTCACACAAATCTGAGGCTAAGAAGGAATAAATTTGACAGCTTCAAGCTAACAATAGCCTCCAAAAAGAAGTTATAGCTAACATCCACCCATCCTTTGTCTATACCCGATTATTCCTAATCAGGGTCAGGGGGATCTGCTGGAGTCTATTTCAGGGGTAGAACCTGGATAGGACGCAAGTCTATTACAGAGCCACATACAGACAAACAACCACATACACTCTCACACACCTACTCCTATAGACAATTTAGAATCACCAAACAACCTAACATACATATATGGGAGGACAGAAAGATACACAGGGAGACAGGGAGATTCTTGGGATCCGAATCTGTGACCCTCTTGCTGTGTCATTATAGCTAACTATATAGCTGACTTATTAATGCAATTGTTCCAAATGTATATATATGTTTTTGTATATTCTGTGGGAGGCGTTGGACCGAAACAACTTCACAGGCTTTAAGTGAACAAAAGGAAGATGTATCAAAATACACAGCTGCGCTAATTAATTTTATGTCCACTAAGCCTTTATATAGTTCAAATTCATTTTTCAAGAAGTAAAATGTTCCATAAACACTGCTTAAAAATTCTAATTGCTTCATTAATCTTGTATTCTGTACGAAGAATTTTCCAGACACTTGTACTGCCATCTGCTGGTGTGTCTCTAAACCTTTCGATACCTACTTGTACAGATGCAAAAATATCTAATCAATATAAAAAACCTTCATGCAGTCTGTAATCACTCATTTTTAGAATATTTGTGCTCTTTTTTTAGACAAAGAAACAAAAGATGTTGTCGTTTTTCTAAAGGTCTTGCTTTTTAAGTGTCAAGATGACTATTAAAATGGAAACTACATCATTAGAGTAAACTTCACCAGAATGCTCATAATAAAGCAATTGTGTCGCCAGATGTTTAGGGAACGTTATTCTTAATGTCTGCTTCACTGTTGCTAAATAATGAATTCTGCTTATCCATGTAAGTCATTTCTTAAACATAATGCACATATCAGCATGTTAATTAATTCACACATTTTGTATGCAGTGTTTATTGCATGCTCAATCAATCCTGGTGATTACTTGATATAAAACTGCAAGCAAATGAATTCTAGCACTTTCTACTAGGATATATTTAGTTTTTATAATATATGATTACTATATGATCTGCTTCCTGTTTTCCCAAATTATACTAAAACACCGGCGCAGTGTTTAACAGAAAAGTAAAAATAATCCATAGGTCTAAACAGACTTTGCAAAGATTAGCACAATAACATAATATTCAATTCATTGTGCAAGGTGCAGAGCCAATGAAATGCTTTTTTCGCATATCCCAGTAAGTAAGTTAGTAACTTGGGGGTTAGAGCACAGGGTCAGCTATGATACAGTGCCCCTGGAGCAGGAAGGGTTGAGGGTCTTGCTCAAGGAGCCAACAATGGCTGGCTTGCCGGTGGTGGGGCTTGAACCCAGGTGTTTCTGGTCTTCAGATCAGCAACTCAGCACCTTAACCATTTGAGCCACCACTGCCACCATTTGAGCCACCACTGCCACCACAATGTCACAGACAGAAAATGTTTATAATGTGAGGGAATATAGAAAAGTGAAATATGTGGTTACTAAAGCTTCTCATTCATAACTGTCCAGATAAATAATCAAATAATACTATAATTAAGATGCTGGCTTGCTAATCAGAAGATCATGGGTTTATTTCTCACCAGCACCCAGCGGCTACTGTTAAAAGGATTAAAAAATGGGGTAAATGTAAGTCGTTCTGGATACCAGCATCTGCCAAATGCTACAAATATATAATATAAAAGAATATAAATACCAGTTCCTATAAATTTAAAATTTCTTTAAGACATTTCCATCTGTGATTTAGTGGCTGAGGTCATAAAAAACTTACTTAATGAAGCAGTCCCTGGTGTCACGAGCAGAGGTCCCATCCCATTCACATGATGCAGCTCCCTGCAGTCCAGCCCAGCTGGCCGAGGGCGGAGGCCAGCCTGTGGATTTATTCCTTTGTCTGGAGCAGAGCAGAAAATAAAGTGGTGACATTCTACAAGTTATTTGACATTTAAAAAAATGATATATAAAATATTACAAAAGAGCAAACTTAAAATTCTAAAACAAAATATTTCACACTCATCCTCTCACAAAAAATCCCTTTGTCCTGTTCAGGTACATTTACAACATTTGGCAGACGTCCTTATCCAGAGTGACTTACATTTATCTCTTTTATACAACTGAGGGTTAAGTGCCTTCAGGGGCCCAGCAGTGGCAACTTGGTGATGCTGGGAATCGAACCCAGATCTTCCAATTAGCAGTGCAACACCTTAACCACTGAGCTACCACTTCCTCTAAATTCTATTTGTATTTGTAAAAGTTTAAGATGTCCTTGTATAATTGTATATTTAAATTAAAATTCAATATATTTTTACATCCTGTCCTACTTTTTACCCCAATTATACATCTGGCAATGTGATCCATTTCAACAAATTGGAAAGATGAGAAATATAGACAAAACTTTTCTGAACGTTAATTTCCATATGTACGCCTTTCTATAATGCCTTTTTAGACATGTTTTTTTAAACAATTACTTGAAATAAAAAACTCATTAATTGGGGGTTAGGGGCCTTGCTCAGGGGCCCAGAAGTGGTACATTGGTGGTGCTGGTAATCAAACCTTGTTCTTCCAATTAGCAGTCCAACACCTTAACCACTGTGCTACCACTTCCCCATTTATATTGTTTTCACTTTATTTATGAAATCTATTCTTAATTTATTAATGATTTATTAATTAATAAATTATCCAGAAATACAAATAAATTAACCAGCAACATTTTAGATAGATACATTTACACCATTTGCCAGACATCCTTATCTAAAGTGACTTGCATTTATACAACTGAGCAATTAGCGGTTAAGGACCTCGCTCAGGGGCCAAACAGTGGTAAATTGGTGGACACTCTTCTGATTAGCAGTTCAGCACTTTAACCAATGAGCCACCAGTATTATACAGTGGAAGAGGTAGATCAATTATTTAGGTGTTGGATTGCTAATCTGAAGACTATGGATTTAATTCCAAGCACCACTAAGATACCACTGCTGGGCCCCTGAGCAAGGCCCCTAAAGGTTATGTTAAACCCACAACTACCCACAACTACTAGTTTATTAATTTATATTTATTTAATAATTATCTTACCCTATCCTAGCAGAAAAGCATTCACTCTGTTGCCTTTTCTTAGCTTGATCTTTTTGGTGAACAACAATCAGGAGAGACTTTTTAAGCGTTAAACACTAAAATTGTGTATTAAACTTGCATTAGTGTGTTGCAGTCATGCCACAATAAAATGCAATCCCTGCTGTCCGATTGAATCCATACGCCGTACTTAGAGAGACTTGCGATCTCTTCACAACACCATAGGGCAAATTTTTTTCTATTTCCTTCAAAAGCGTTATTTTTAGCACCAACTTGTCATTGTGGCAGACAGAAATTCAATCACTGTCCGGTTTCGTCAATGGATTTTCTGTGAAAACATGAAGTCATCCTTTATAAATTACCCAGCAGTGCTTAATAAAGCATTAAACATTAATATACCCTTATAAATGTATTATAAAAGTACATGCATTACTATTGATTGAAAGCATGAGCTAATGAGCTAAAAAAAGGCTTATAAAGAGTCAACATGTTTATCAAAGACAGTAGAAATGCTTTGTATACTGCTAATATCGCTATTCATAAACCTGAATGACTTCCAGTCAAATTATTTTTTTCCCAAAGGCAAAGCTACTATAAAGCACATCCTCGTACTACGCACTATAAAATAAAATAGCTTTAACAGTACATTCTGTTCACATTACCAGGTACTACTGTACAAACCTGCCAAACAAAAAAAAAAACTCTTCAAATTACGAGGCTATAAATTCCAAATGAGTTCCAAATGTTCCCACCAGATCTTTTCAGAGAATTATTCTGACAAGACTATATTACCTTTAAAGGAAATAAGCTTTAAGACACATTCCTGTGTACTGGGTTGTTGTCACCGATTACTGATAAGGAAAGTGGAAGCTCTGTGTCAACATGACACTGCCCAAAGGCTGATTGGAAGATAGTAGGTTTAATCCCCAGCACCACCGACTTCTGGGCCCCTGAGCCCCTTAATTCTACACTGCTCAAACGGATCAAAAAATAAGATAAACAAGAATTCTTTTAGGATAAAGGTGTCTGCCAAATGCCAGAAATGAATCCTGACAAATTTCTTATTGTAAATGAGCACGGTCTTTTTCTAAGGCTCAGCAACATCTTCCATTGGTTAACGTGGCCTGTTTGCATTGAGAAATTGAAATGTTAATCTGATATACGGTGACAGATTTGACACGCCAAGCCCTCCGGATTCATCTCCTAATCCTTCTCATCAGGGAGAAAACAAATCCACACAATTTGTGGCAATAAGAGGATTTGGAGGATGGGCTGTGTTTAAGGGAGGAAAAGGTGGAGATGAAATCTAGTAAAGGAAGTCGTTCAAACCGGGAACTTATTTATTTATTTAGTTGTTCGTTTGCACTGGGAGATGATGCAAAATCTCACCTGCACTGAATGCTAGTGTTTGTGTTTGTCATTACATTCTATTAAGTTTTTGTCTTTATTTATTTGTCATATATACATTACTGCTCGGTAAAAAGCCTTTTTATATATCTCAGTTTAGGAAGTCGGGCTCAATAAACCGGGATAAGTTCAGCCATAATAAACCGCCCCCTGGAGCAGAGAGGATTAAGGGCCTTGATTAAGGGCCCAGGAGAGGCAGTTAGAACTTTGAACCTCTGCTCAACAATCCAGAGCCTTAACCTGATGAGCTACCACTGCCCCAAGTTACCAAATTAAACAAGTCTTATGGTCATAAGGCAATTTTCCAAATATCTGCATGTACCTTTAAATCCCTGGTTAAAAAAATCAGAGGAAAAAAAATCTATATGAAATGATATGTGGAAGAAACCTTAAGGTGGAACAAGATTCTAAATGATACTCAATCTCTTGGTAGATACATTAACAATAAGAGTGAAGCGAAACTGTACTGATGTTAGGTATTATGAGATAATAAGGGTCCTGGAATACTTATAGAAAAGTCTTTATAAGTTCTACAGAAAGTCTTTGTCTACAATAACAGTATCAAGCTAGAGTTATACACTAAAAAAAAAGCAAGATTTCGACTATTGCAGAGGTTTTTAAACCAACCAGAAACAACAACAACCAAAAAAAATAATATGTATCTACAAAGCAACCACAGTAAATCAACTTATACTCTTTAATTTATTTTCGCTTTTTGGTTTTAGTACAAATATACATTATACTTATAGTTTATGTTGTATATGCTCACATTATGTATTGTTCTGAATATTTCTGGCATTTGGTAGATGCCCTTATTCAGAGCTACTTACATTTATCTACCACTATCATTTTATACAACTGGGCAGTTGATGTCTAAGGGCTTTGCTAAGCTTAGTGGGTTTAAGCCCCAGCACCACCAAGATGCCACCGCTGGGTCCCTGAGCAATGCCCTTAACTCAACTGCTAAGGTTTAATAATAAATGTGATAAATGCAATGTAAGAAATGTAAATATTGTTGTTGGTACCATCAATATTAAGATAATTAAATTCTTACATGTATATAGCTATTTTTAGAAGTTTAAACCAATTTTTTCCCATAGTTTTATTGTTCTCTTTGAACTTTTTGCTCCATTTTAAAACCACTAACCTCCAAAATGATTTATTCCACGTTCCCTACTTATCTTGTTCATGCACGAGTAAAATTACTTTTTCTTTCAGAGAAAATGAGGTTTCACATAAGGCAAAAAAAAAAAAAAATTCTGCTGCGTTATTGGCTTCATTACCGTCAGCTACAGATATTAGTGTCCTTCATATGAAAGTAACAAAAGGATTGAGATGACTTTAGTTGAAATGAGTCTCACTGTATTATTACAACTGAAATATTTAAATATGCACCAAAGGCCACACAAAGCACAGACCGAACAGGTAAATGATGCTTAAAATAATCAGAAGGGATGTTAGTGCACCTGGTGGAGTGATAAAGTGTATCAGGAACTCGCTGCCACTGTGTTGGTTTACATCGTCGGTTACTGAGGCTGACCACATTCTGATTATAAGCTGTAATGACTCCAGGAATCATGCTGTGATAAGAGCATTATTAATGTAATGGCCATCAATCAATAAAGTTAAAAAACTTTATTTATAAAAGAATTGATTTTTATAAGCTTTTATAGGGTTTTTACTCTTTAACTCCTTTACTTGTTTATTCGTTATGTGTTTGATTTGTGTTTCAGTGCAACAAAGCAGTTGAAAAGCATGACAAAAATTATAATACATCAGGAAGGCAAATCAAAGCCTGGAAAGCAAAAATAAAAATGAAAACTAAAAAATAAACACTTATTAAGAGTGATGCGTCCCTTTCCATTAATAGATAGTTGGGATAACGTTATCAAATACCAATCAAACTTCAAATACCAATAAATCCCATTTTATGCTTCCAAAAAGACAATTTTCTTGTTAATATTTCCGTATAAACGGTTCACTGATTTTAAAAATATATCCAAAAAGTCAGGAGATGAAAGAGTTTTTTTCACTATACTGAGTATGACTATTGAAAAGCAATATGTGGAGCTAGATACACTTGCAGTGTAATAAATATTTTAAAAACATGCTTATTATCACATTATTTATGTGCTTTCAAAAACCTGCTGTACACTTACTCCCTATTTTAATAGGAACACCTGGACATCTTATGCAATTATCCAATCAGCTAATCATGTGACAGCGGTGCAATGCATATCATTGCGGATTACAGATCAAGACAGAGATTCAGCTACAACAAAATTTTAGATCGAAAATGCAATTACTTGCTCTTGAGTAAAAAGCTGATGATCTTCTCCGATGTTCTTTAGATTTACAGAGTCCAGAGTCGAAATAAAGCACAAAAACAAACTTTATTCAGTGTAATATGAATAAAGTTTGCTCTGGTTTCTGCATATAGAAACCAGAGCAGACTGATTTAGGTCGACAGAAGGTCAAGAGTAACTAAAAAGAATCAAGAATGACAGATTGATGAAAAGTAGAGACTAAAAGGTTAAAGTTCTGGGCTACTGATCAGAAAATTGGGTGTACGAGCCAAAGCACTGCCAAGCTGCTGCTGTTAAACCCTTCTACGACTCCTAGCAGTTTTTGCTCCAGGCTGCTGTATCATGGCTGACCTTGTGCTCTGTCCGCAACTTCCTGGAGCTAAAAACAAGCTGGAACTATTTTACCGTGTTATAATGTATATATGTAACAAATAAAGGCCTGTTTCTCAGATCTTTCTATCTTTAAATGGTCATTTTAATGCCCTGTATGGCATTGACCACAAGCCTACACAGCTACATTATTCTAATTTTTTTTAGAAGAACAATAAGCAGTTCATCTATTAGTGGGATAAGTAACCATTACATTTTTTTAATATAAAAGACAAAGCTACACAGAAGCACAACCACAAAATATGCATATTATAAATAAAATAGCTTTTTGGTTAATGAGAGCTAAATCACCAGACTGGTTTAAGATGACAGAAATAATACACTCGTGTTGCAGAAATAATACAAAATAAAACAATTAGCAGTCCATTTCTCAGTCCATTTCTCACTCTTATAGCATTGAGATAGAGTAATTATTAAATCCTTTTCTCCCACTTCTATAGCCCACCACCTCATCCAAACCCATTTGGTGTTACACAAAGGCAGACTAACTTTACTGTATTCCTTTGCACAAAAACATACATCTGAATGGCTCTTAATAAAAATCGTTGATATTCTTAACAATATTTTTTCTCAGGTTCCCCTAAATACAACCAAGCAAAAGCCAATAACAATCTGCAACACATTTTGCATCTAAATACCAAAAGGTCTGAGGAAAGGAGTGGTGAAAAAAATGCCACTTCTGCGTGTGGCATTTGCTCAGATCACCTTACAAACGTAGCGACCTTTTCAAGCCGTTGTTCCTTCTTTAACTTAGCATTTTTCTCATGTCGCTGTGTTGCAAAAGAACAGTTTTCCCAGGTATAAACCATTAAACTTTATTAAAAGGGGCACAATATAGTTAAAAACCTCCGATTTAATAAAAAAAAAAGACTCCATCATGATTTTGTATTTGGTAAGTTTTCGATCTGTTTGTTTACAATCGTAACCTTTAACTCGTTCCGTGACAGAGCTGGTAACTCAAATACCTCTTATGTCAAATAAATTTTCTCTACTGAAATAAATTGAAATGCCATTAATCTGTTTTGTGTCACAAAAACACAGCAAATGAAAAAAAAAACCTTATAAATAAGAAAAGCAGTGCAATAGAATGTACTGCAATAAACTGGTTTTATTAAGTATAATGTACAGTTTTAACTTGGAGATCAGACGACTCCACTTGCTAGCACACTGGCTATTGTGCATGTCTGACTAGCTATCGAGTGAGACACGGGATGCTGGGGGGATGTTATGGCATTCACTGTGGCGATCGCTATGCTAACTAGCGGTTGGGTGTCTGAAGCTGGCTCGTTACCCGAATTTTAGCTCGCACTCAAAGACAAAAATCGTCTGAGGGGCGGTTTGTATCTTGAAAATTCAAGATACTATGTCTTATATCTCACACATATATATCAGATACATATTTTTCCAAGAAACACCGTTTAACTTATAGCGGCACACGACGTCCTTCATCCTCTGTGTGTTTTTAAATTACATCACAATTTTACAATTCATACTCATTCAATGATTATTATCAGTTATTTAGACTATGGAACGTAAGAACATACAATATAAGTGCCTACAAGCACTATATTGTAATATACAGAAAGATTGCAATGAGCATGTGCCAACTGCACACCCTCAATCCAGATTGTCAGGGACTACACAATCATGTGACATATCAAATATATTAAAGGTTGTGGTAAGACCTTGCTTGGAAAATGATGCTGCAGAGCTTTTGAAGCTTATTGTTTTGGTGCAAGTGTGTGTGTGTGTGTTCATTAGGGCTTAAAAGAACTTAGAAGATGACACTGCAGAGTGCACTGTGTGTGCGTGTGTGCAAGTAACGGGGGCTCATAGAAGCTGGCAGAGAGCCCACTACCCAGTGCGGCAGAAACAAGTTCCCCATGAAAGAGAGAGAGAAGAGAGAAGGAGTGAACAGAGAGCGAGCAAGTTTCACCCTGCTTAAGATAGCGAAAGAAAACTTCATTGACCCACGATCCCCCTCTGATCCTTCTAAGTTAAGATGTGTGTGTATCTCCCTTGCAGAGTCCACTCATACGTGTGTTTTAAAAATTACATCACAATTTTACAATTCATACTCATTCAATGATTATTATCAGTTATTTAGACTATGGAACGTAAGAACATACAATATAAGTGCCTACAAGCACTATATTGTAATATACAGAAAGATTGCAATGAGCATGTGCCAACTGCACACCCTCAATCCAGATTGTCAGGGACTACACAATCATGTGACATATCAAATATATTAAAGGTTGTGGTAAGACCTTGCTTGGAAAATGATGCTGCAGAGCTTTTGAAGCTTATTGTTTTGGTGCAAGTGTGTGTGTGTGTGTTCATTAGGGCTTAAAAGAACTTAGAAGATGACACTGCAGAGTGCACTGTGTGTGCGTGTGTGCAAGTAACGGGGGCTCATAGAAGCTGGCAGAGAGCCCACTACCCAGTGCGGCAGAACAGAGTGTCCCAATGAAAGAGAGAGAGAGAGAGAGAGAGAGAGAGAGTGAGACAGAGAAAGAGAAAGAGAGAGAGCGAGAGAGATGTGGGCTCAAATCCCTTGCTTAAACAGCAATGGTCTCAGACTGAAAGAAAATACTTCATTGACAAGCCTGGAATTGATCTTTCTCTGATCCTCTAACCTAAGTTAAGAATGTGTGTGTACAGCATATACATATATTTAAAAAAAAGAAGTAAACACAATCCTGATAACGAACATATTTTAGGTACAAAAAACAAAAATGACTGCAACTGAGAAATGTAATGTCTTGATTTTAAAAACAAGAAAAAGATAATAGTCTAAAAACAAAAATTAGATTACACCTATTTAGTCCAAACATTCAAGTTTCTGCTATAAATATACATGTATCCATTTCTATTTTAATATATTTCATAAATTTAAAATGCGGCACTAAAATGTAATAGATTTAATGGAAGGATCTGATGGAAATAAAACAGGATAAGTAGAACCTTGAAAAAGTGGGGGAGGGAAAGCCATGAAATCAGATATCATAGCTTCCTTACATTTACAAGAAGGCTACAAAAGACTACAGCTCTTTCAGCAAGAGGGACCCCAACATGCAAACCTGAGGTATACCTACAAAAGAGCCCACTAGCAATAACTGTTTATTTTTTATAGTCTATTTAAACATTGAACCATTTATTGATTTATTTAACCAACCAATCACCCACCTAATCAACTGCTTATTCAACCAATCATCTATCTATCTATCTATCTATCTATCTATCTATCTATCTATCTATCTATCTATCTATCTATCTATCTATCTATCTATCTATCATATTTGTAGACTCTAGTCATAGTGGATCTGTAGTATACAAATTTCCACTAGGTTAGGATTAAATCAGGGAAATCTCCAGCTAATATGTGCATTAGGTCCTATTACATCAGGACACACCTCATCTATTATAAAAACATTTAATTATAGTTATAAAGCAAATAGTATTTAAATTTATATTTTATTCCACTTGCAAAGACAACTCGCATGAAACAGTGCAAATGGATAGATACAAAAGTTTACGATAAGGGCACAGTGACAAAGTGAAAAACCTATACTGATGTTACAGAAGCTGTTAATGTAAGTTGACAGCTGATTTGACAGAAGGTCAGACACAGAAATGTTCCATTAACAATTCACACCAGGCAGATAGTATTTAACGCATAAGAGAAGTGCCTGCCTAAATATCAGCTATCCTTTGAAGTATCATGTACTGAAAGAAGAACGAGAAAATCATCCTGCTGTGAATACACTGTTTCTGAAGTTAGAGCACAACACAGACGCAAACTGAAGACTAAAAAAGTACACTCTATTTATAAAGTCGACCGTAATGATCTGTCACTGTAGTCATTTCATTTCCTTAAGTCAAAACATGGCAGAGTGTGTTCCAAAAGCCCTGACTGGTGTGTAAGTGTGGGTAAAATAAAGTGATCGCAAATATACTGTAACACTTAAAGGGGAATTAAAAGGGGAAAAACTACAACAAAACAGATTATAGCAAACGGTGGAAGAAAGGAAGGAAGGAAGGAAGGAAGGACGGATGGAGGGAGGAAGAGAAGGAAGAAAAAAGGGAAAAATTACAACAAAAAAAGATAAAATCGAAGGAAGGAGGAAGGAAGGTAAGGAAAGTAGGAAAAATGACGGATGGAGGGAGGGAGGGAGGAAGGAAGGTAGGGAAGGAAAGAAGGAAGGAAGGAAGGAGAGAAGGAAGAAAAAAATACAGCATAACAGATAAACGCGAAGGAAGGAAGGTAGGAAGGAAGAGAAGAAGGTAAGAATGTAGGAGAAAAGGAAGAAAGGAATATAAAGAGAAGGAAAAAAGGAAAGAAACATATAAGCAAAAGAACAAAAACACAATATTATAATATAATACAATTTATGTATTTTGTATATAAAAAGAAAGTCAAAAAAAGGAAAACTTTGGAAAAACAGCTGACCAAATTTCAATTTTAATTGGGATGCTTTTGGCTTAAAGATTAATAAGAGTTAAAGTAAGGGGCAGTCTGTATATGTAGAGTTTTCCGGAACAGGAAAAAAATCCTAAATGATGATAATGTGTAAAGAGATGTGTGTCCGAGCTCTCTAAGAGGCAACCAGCTTTTCCCCTAGTCATATAAAAGGCGGGATAGTAAAAAAAAGTAAAGAGTTTTCAAAGTACATTATGTCAGATGCACTAATGAGAAAACAATCAGTATCAGTAGTAAACAGGGGCAATTAAAAAACAAAACTATAATATAATAATAATCATTATTCTACATTGAATAGACAGCTGCAATTTGTGGGCTAATGCTTGAGTGGCTATAGTTAATTTCTCACTCATACTAGACTCCAGGAAACGGATTTAATCCCTGAAGGTTACTCAACTACACTTTCGAAAGGACATCAGCTGTTTCAGAGCCCCAGGGCCCCAGCAGACCCAACGAGGTAAACTCAATGTGAATCCATTGATCTGGTGATGTGATCAGGCAGATAGTGAGGGTGATGAAGGGTAACGATCTAAAGATAATCGGAATGCTTTGTTAATAAATAAATAATATGTGTTTAAAATTAATAAATCAGGAATAAAATATTGATTAAATGTACAACTGCAACTTTACAGTTAAATAAATATAATAGTGTGTACTATTATTGTGCAAAACTCTGTATCTGAAATCAACTGCAGATGAAACCAGTCACATGCTTAATGGTTTTTCATTATTTTTTATGTCTGGCTAGATAGTCCTGATCATTAATCTGTCAGTTATTATGCAATGTTCTTATTTCTAGACAAGTAAGAGAAACTAAGATAACATACTGTTTTATCTGTACTCTAGGATCCCTGGGTGCACTGCTATTAATTGAGCTCAGCTTGACTTTTTTCACTGTAGCTTTATCTCTTAATTCTTTTTTTTTGGACTTGAGTTGCAATAATGAATAAAAACGTAAACCCTAAAAACGAATTCCTAAGACTTAAAAATGTGCAGTTTTATCTATTAAGAGATCTGCAAATTTATGTATTTTTATATGGAAATAAAGACAGAAGTAGCAGATTGTGAAGTGTAAACTGAAACGTTCTGAAAATGTTTCTGAATGCAAGAAAAAATACGAGAATTTTAATGCACTATAAATGAAAAAGAACGATGGTTACGCAACTTTTAGCAAATTTTAAACACTTCCAAACTCCTTGACCCTAAATTTCCCATAAATTTGATTGAAATCACTATACAGATGTTCTTACACTCACCCTGACAGTTTGGCCATCTTTGAAAATCCAAACACGTCCATACAGATGACCGGACAATTCTGTCTGGGTTTCAGGCACTACAACTCAAATCAACCACCAATTCCTCACTGCTTGCTTAAATACAAATCCCAAATTCGCTTAACTCTCCATCACAACTGACACTCCGGTGCCCAATCAGGCACAGAAGTGATTTCACCAGCCGCTTTCCAAAGCTGGACTTTGCAATCAAGGGAACAGATCCACGCTCATGGATTGAATCCAGTAGATCAAGAATGAGCTCAATCCAATCCACCACTGCATTCAAAAGATGCTGCGCTATTCTAGCCTGTCCTTTTCCTGTTCAGGAGGGATGCTGGTAGACAGCGTTTGCACTCTCTCCATTGCTCCCGTCTGCTAACTGTGACTAGAAGAGCCTGAGAAAAGCAGCAGTGACAGCAGCTTTGAATGGAAAGCACCAGAGAGAGGGAGAGAGAGACAGAGAGAAAGAGAGGGAATAGGGGGAGGGGTTTAGGGGAGGAGTGAAAAGAGAAAGAGGAGGATAGACGATGATAAACACTACCTTTGGCACTTGAGCTGATGAATGTGCACACTCCTTCCTTCTGGTGAGCCCTTCAACCCTGACTCCGGTGGGATGTAGAAAAAGAGAGGGAGGGTGAAAGAACAGAAAGAGATCGAGAAAAAGAGGAAGCAGAGGAGAGACAGATTGCTGACTCTGCAGTAGAGTGGTAGACTCCTGATGGCAGGAGACCAAGACCCTGTTTTCCCACAGAGGGCACACACACACATTTGCATTCTGTGGTATACATGTTAAGTAGTGTTGCTGAATTAATTGTAGGATCATGTAGAATATTTTTTGACAATTAGAAAACACTCCAAATCTTCAAATCTAATCCTAAGAATTGTTTGCAGATGCCCATTTGATGACTGACATAATTCTACATAAACATTTATAAAGCCTCATTCTAATAAAGATCGACAGTCATAAAGATGACATACCATATGAGTCGAAAGACACTATAAACTCTACCGGCCTTATGATGTGTTGACATTGTAAAATCTTTTATAACCTTAACCTAACCCTAAACCCTATACCTAACCCTAACCCTAGGTTAATTATTAGCCCCCCACTTAGAGACCAGAGAAAATATGAACAATATGGACATTCATTGTAATGATTTTATACTGCTTGCATATTGTATCTGTCAGTGGCAGCTGCTGTTAAAAAAAATTGAGGGGAGCAAACAAATGTAAAAAATCAAACTGTTAGTGATGCAGGACTGATGGTGATATATTTTTAATGCTAGCTAAAATTTTAAATAAATATAAAATAAATCCACAAAATAAACATGAATTCACTAATCTATAGTGATTAGTGAATTCATGTTTATTTTGTGGATTTATTTTTATCAGCAGTTAAATAATTAAGCTAATCATTTAAATAATTCAGCCATTTTTATCAATCGGATTCAGGGATGAAGACCATGAACCGAATGTTCTGAACATACAACAATAAAAAGCGGGATTTACATCACAATGGTCCAATCACATGAGGCCAAAAACAAAAGGATATCGAGTGGCTAGCAAAAAAAAGTATGGTGCAAAAAGTGTACAGTTGTTTATTACAATAATATTATTGATATAAATAATATTATATAATATTATTATAATATTAGTGTTAGTTATATATAATATTAATATTAGTGTTAGTCATACTATCATTAACTAAATATTTAATATTGACATAATAAAATTTAATATTTTAATGATAGTATGACTAACAGTGGAATAGTACAAAGAAATGTTTTTTCTGTTAATTCGCTATAACTAATTAAGGAATTGATAATGGAAAATACATATCTTTTTTCAGGGGGCTGAAATTAGTGTCACAGACTTTCTGTTTAGTTCTTACATCGTAAATTTTGTCACATTATAGTAGACATCACTAAGCTACAGTCAGTCAGACTAAGCTACAGTCAGTTGTCATCAAATAAAATGATTATTGTCATTATGGTCATTTGTATCTACACCATGTTTGCTCATACACGATATAGATACAAATGACCATAATGACAATAAACGTTTTATTAAGGTTTGTATACCTTTGTTTGTTAAAGGTATATTTAACAAAGACATTGACTTAGACTGTTTTAGTTTTGTGTTTCAAGTTAATGTGCTGTGCTGAGGCTCCCATAAGAATGCAGGATTTGACACTAAAGTATGTGATGGAAGCTTTTCCAGGGGGGTCCCTTGTGGTCTGCAACTTGATGGGCATGATTAAAGGGTGGTTGTTATGGATGGTGGACTAAATTTGGGGTGTGATTAAGGTATAATGTGGGGTTAAAAAAGGCTGTGATTGGGGTATAACTGGAGAATGATTGGGCTGTGATTGGGGGTTAATTGAAGTGTGTTTGTGTTGTCATTGGGTGTGATTGAGATGTGATATGTCAGTAATTAGGGTTTGAATAGGGGAGGTTTGAGTATGATTTAAGTGTCACTGGGGTACAATTGGAGAAAAATATGGGTATAATTAGTGATATTGCTGGCTCACTGGAGATTATTTGGGGTGTGATGGTGTTGTGCTTAAGGAAAGGATTGGTGCATTATAGGGATATGGTGGGAATTATGTCTGGGGCTAACTGGAGTGTGATAGTTTTGTGATCGATGGACAATTGGGCCACATTATCAGTTCAAATTGTCACGATTGCCATGAATGCAAAAAGATGAAGTAGGTTGTTGCTCAAAAAAATTAATCATTTAAAACCCTGCTTGAAGAATGCTTTCAGGAGTCATGTTGATGTCTGTTACCCTTCTGTGACAGTATCCATCATTCTGTTGGTCCAGTGTGTTGGTACACCACTAGAAAGTCTGGAAAACAGTTGCTTTCTTAATGATCTGTAGATGATTGAGAGCAAAGCGGTATTTGGATATTTAGTACGCCTTGAATAATTCATCCCGAGGGAGATCGTGAAGTGGTTCTGCCATTCTGCATCCAAAATGTCTCTGGCTGATGATAAGCTAAATAGATTTTGTTGTGTCATTGGGTCTAAGACACAAAATTAGTAATACAAGATATCATGCTGCTTTTTGGCTATGAAAATATTTTAGCTTTCATGAACAGTAAATGGCTACCCAGCTATTGGAACTAATTAGGAAGCCCTGCTTCTTAAAAGGCTCCTACGATATTGTGCGAACTTCCCCAGATCTGCTTGGAACCCACTAATGATAGGAAAATAATGCTATAAAGTTCTATACAGCACCTTTTGGGATTCCTTTACATCTACACTTACATTTCTGGCATTTGGATGAAATACACTCTTATCCAGGGCAAAATACATTTTTTCCTCAAAATGAGCAGTAAAGAGTTAAGGGTCTTGCTCAGGGGCTCAGCAGTGGCAGGTTGGTGGTGATGGGAATTTATTTTTATCAGCAGTCCAACATCTTAGCCATTAAGCTACCACTTTCCAATTTAGCAAACATAAAACTCATGCAGATCCAAGCTTTTTATTTATAATGTAATTGTGTGTTTTTACTTTGCATTATAATACAATTACAAGCTTTAGACAAATATAAGCAAAAGGAAAAGCATTTCAAAGAAAATTAAATTCCATTAAATAAGTTAGATGTTAGGAGCGAATTAAAATGTTTAATAAGTGTTTAAAATGCAATAATTACACTGTGTTGGATTAATTAGATTTAATCCGGGTCCATACTGTAGGATTTTTAATAGTATTTTGCAATTGTTGATACCTTGTCACAATTTAGGATCTTAGTCCTTATGTCAGACTGTACGGCAGTCAAAACGTGTCAAAAACAGACGCACAAAAAAAACTCCAGAGTTCTACGTGATATTTTGGATAACCCGTGCTCTCTCATGGAATAGTAGCTAGCAGCAAACAAACAACAGCAAAGACAAGTCATACTTAACACAATGTTTCTTTATAACACAATACATTTTTCGTCTTGCTGTTCTGTCCATTCGACTCGATTCCACGTTTTCCGAAGCTGGTTTGTTATCCAGTTGTCGCACTAATTGTGTCATTCATTTGGTTCTCAAGAATAAGTCACAATGCAGAAAAGTGTTTGAACTCTTCTAAAACTGTCATCAAAGACAACAGATTTTAGATTAGGATTATAGAAATCGTTTAGGATTTCAGAATTTGTCTCAGATGACCAAATTGTGGCCAAAATAGCATGTAAATCAGGCTTAGGTTAAAATGTTGTTGTATGTATGTATGCTGTAGCATTGCATTATTCTTTTCCTAGAACTCCTAAACATTGTCCCTGTGCACAACGTGAGGTACACGACGATATGTATTGATCATTGTGATATTAAAGATTTCCACAGAGCCCTGACTTCAACCCCACTTTTATTTTCTCTTTTTTCAGCTTCTACCAAAAGCATGACTGACTACAGAGCTGAAAACATCAAACAGCATCCGGAGAAGATATTATGCAAAGTAATCAAAAAACTTATACTGAAGGCATTTTAGTGTGTCCAAGAATCAAAGCAGGTAGGAAGCAGACAAATGCAGGAAAATGGAATTTTTATAAAGTAAGGAAATTGAGCTTTCATCTGGAGACTTCCTCATATAGAAAAATATTTTTGGCAGCTTTTCAGGGTTATTGGCTCTGTGACCATTCACTAGCTACTGGTCATAAGATCTTTTTATCAGACTGTCTTAAAAATAAAGAAAAAAATCAAGATTTTCTTATGACTTCTTTGCAATTACATAATGTCTGCCCAACATTTTTACATTTTACAATTGATCTAAGTTGCCTGATAATTCCTGGGTTGAGATTTGTAAACTTGAATCAGCTTCTAAGCACATTTAGAACATTGTTAACTTTTCTCAAAATTGTCAACGGAGGAATATGTTCTACATTCATGCTCCTACTCTTTGTTAGATATGGATTGCACACCATAAAGAAGAGAACAGGTTTTGTCCTGAAACAAAAAAGCAATATATTTAAGGTCACTGAACAGAGTGTTGGAGACAAGTACATTAGCATATACTTTGGTATTCCCCTTGGCACAGTGAAGCACCAAGCAGTTTCAAGGTTGAGTGGCTGGACTTGCATAAGACCTGATAAGACGTCCTAAATAAATCCACAGCAAATGTTTCCCAAATCAGCACTGAAGTGTTTCGGCTCAGAATTCCTGGCACTTACTATGTAGGTAATTATCATTTGTATTTTAATTTATTATTATATACTAGTCAAGATTCATTCATTCTTTAATCTTCTATACCCACTTATTCCCTAATTCGGAGTTACAGTGATCTGATGGAGCCTTTCCTGGTCGTCTCTGAAAGGGGTGAGAGGCAGGAGGGATAGACCCTGGACAGGTTGTCAGTCCATCACAGGGCCACACACACACTTACACTCACTCCTATGGGCAATTTAAAATCACCAATTAACCTAATATACATGTTTTTATGCAAGCAAATTCCACACAGAAAACCCCTGCCCAGAACCGAATGTAGGCCTTTTTATAAAGTTTTTTGATCCACGTCAAATGTTGACTACTGTATATGATGTCTATTACAAAAAGACGTGGATACCGAAAGTTTATGTCTGTATAAAGTGTACTGTCTCTTTTATTAATACTATAGTTTCTAGTTTGTCAGTCAACTAATATAGGACCATTGATCTTCAGGTATAAGTAATAAACACTTGAGAGGATCCACATTCAGCAGGTTGTAATAATCAGCGGTGACGCTAAGATGGGGGGAAAGTAGGACAATTCTAAGGTTCCATGCAATTTGAGGCCCCAGAGATCTGTTTTATTAGTACTAACAGTACTTGCAGTAATGTAATAATATGTTTGATATGGAATGGGTGTGGTAGGTGGGCCCAATTCTTCTATTCTTTCCAGCGGCATTCCAGTTAACAATAATAGCGGAACAGACACTGAACAGACAAGTACATAAACCAGGAAACAATGGTTGTACATACAAGCATATCCAAAATAACCAGGACTAAAACACAAGGGGGTTGTATATCCTGAGTAGAACCATTAAACTAAATTGAAATTAGTGTTAATGGCAACAAACAAGGAAGCAGAGCAAAAGAGAAACATGAGGGGAAACAAGACTCTAAAAATAGTGACACAAAACTACAAACTAACGGTCCTTGAGCACAGACAGTGACTGTGACACACAGAATTTATCGGTTGACATCTTTGAATAATTAATAATCAAGCACTTGGGCTTTTTATTTATTGGCCCTAGTAAGATAGATTAAAATACTAATACTCTTAAACACTGACCATATGAGCCAATAACCACCACTGTGAAGAATGACATAGCAAATTCAATAACAAACATAGCCACAATAAAACAGCTGCAAAATTCCATTTTTGTGGCTTCTGGTACAGTCAGAACTGACACTTGACAATGCAAAGTATTACTATAGAAGGTAGGGCTGTCACGATTATCAAATTTGGGTGATGATTAATCGTCAAAAGAAATAATTGCGATAATTGCAATTTATTGTCTGTTTTGGGGTTTTAACAATTAATTGTTTGTTTTAAATTGCTTGGGGAAAGTGGTGGCTCATGGTTAAGGTATTGGATTGCCAACCCAAAGGTTGTGGGTTCAATTCCCAGCTCCACCAAGCCACCATTGTTGGGCCCCTGAGCAAGGCCCTTAAACGCTCAGTTGTATAACAAGGAATATTGTAAGTCGCTCTGGATAAGGGCGTCTGCTAAATGCTGTAAAAGTTTTAAGGCTTTGTAAAAAAACAATTAAGCATTCAAAAAAAGCAACTTCAAGCAAATTATCATCGTCTAATTTGTGCCTTATTTAGCCCCCCTGTAAATACTTTATTATAGATAAATAGTATTTAAGAAAATTAGTATTTTGTGTCCTGTCAGTGGTGTTTCTGTTTAGCAACATATAAATCAAATTTATGTTCTAAGCAGTTGCATAGAATAGGTTGTATAGGTCGCTAATATTAGTTAAGCTGGTGATGAAGTTGTAAGGTTTTCATTTTCTTGTCTATTGGTTTTCTTGTTTCATGTTCTTTGTTTTTGTGTCTAGGCTAAGCTATGCTATGCTTAGCTAGCGTAGCTAGCCTAGGCAGTGTTTTGTTTACTTCCCTGTCCCTCATGTCTTCCTGTCATGTGCTTCCCCTTGTCTTTGTCATTGGTTAGTTTGATCCTAAGCGTTCACAGGTGTTCCTCATTTTGTCTTGTGCATTTATACCCTCTTGTATCCTTCTGTCTTTGTGGTTTGTTGTTCCCTGTACCACTGTGGTAAATTCTTGTCTAGGTTGTTATCCATGTTAGTGTTCATGTTCATGTGTGCATTTAAGTTGTCTAGTCTAGTTTATGTTTCTTGTTTTGCCTAGAGTTTCTGTTTATTGTAAAGTTTAGTTTATGTTTATATGTTTCACATTCTGTAAATAAACTGCACCCTGGGTTCTAAATATACGTCTTGCCTTATAGAGTCTGTTATAGGAGTGTTATTGAAGCGCGCGTGGAGCGTCAGAAAACCCTTAACTCTCCAACTTTCAAATCATGCCGCTCCACTCACTTACTCTGGTTAAAAGTAGGGTGCTGCAAGTACTACAGCTCCCCCTTGTGTCTAAAAGTGTGCAATAATTGCGGTTGGATTCATTGATCGGTCAAATAATAATAATATTCAACTTCATTGTGCAAGGTACATGTACAGAGCCAATGAAATGCATTTTTTGCATATCCCATCTTCGTAAGTTGGGGTCAGAGCGCAGGGTCAGCTATGATACAGCGCCCCTGGAGCAGGAAGGATTAAGGGTCTTGCTCAAGGACCCAACAGCGGTTGGCTTGCCGGTGGTGGGGCTTGAACCCAGGTGTTTCTGGTCTTCAGATCAGCAACTCAGCACCTTAATCATTTGAGCCACCACTGCCCCTATATAAATAATTGCGATTATACGATTATTAAATAATTGTGACAGCCTTAGTAGAAGAGAAAAAATGGTATAATCTGTTTTTTAGCATTTTTAGTGATAAATGGGCTACACAGCTGGCTATAATATATGCCGAAGAAGAAACCCATAGACTACAGTAAGTATTTGTATACCTTCAATTTATTAATGTATAATGTATACTGTATATTTTCAGTTAACTTGTTCCACCAACAAATAACACTGTTTTTTTTTCATACCCTTAATAACTACCCTCATTCATCATTTGTTTTTCCAGTGCCACAAATCCAATCTGCAGAATCCCTAATCCCCCAGATGACACAGATTTTACTCAACTGAGAATCTCAGGTTAATACAGTACACAAGCTTGAAAAGACAGATCAAACTCTATTATAAGCTACTATTCTTCTCTTTAGATGTTTCACAGTAATATTAGCAATTATTTTTTCTTATTATTCTTAATAATTATTTTATCTACCATATAAATAAAAACAGTCCTGTCAAAAGTACTAAATAACACATCTACTACTATGAGTATATAACAATGAATAAAACTATTATTATTATTATTATTATTATTATTTATTGTACTGTTTTTTGTTCATTACATTGTTGTATACTTTCTAAACAAATACTGTTAACACTTTATGATAACGGCATGCTATGACTTATTAGTTAATAGTTTATTAATGCTTTACTAACACTTTCTAAATATCACATGAATTATGAACAACTTCCATTTTACTGCCTTGTAAACACTTTAATACTTAATTTATAAATGATAAATTAATCCTTAATACAGTATAAAAATTTAATTATTAGGCATATTATATATACATGTTCTAAATCAAAAATTAAGTGGTTATTAATTAAGAATAATGCATTTATAAACTGTTTTTAATGCATAAACTATAGGGGGGACAAACTCACGGCACAAAAAAATGGTTACATGTAACAGATGGGATGTTGGCGGGTTGCAAGAACTGGTCATACATCACAAGCAGCACCAACCCAAACTATGAAAATAATCCATTCCTGGATTGTGTGTGTGTGTGTGTGTGTTCTAGTATACTTTTGGAAATTTTAGGCATTTGCTCCTGCACTCTGGAGTCTACCCAGCCCTTCATCGTTGCTGTCCACATGTGAATACTAAATAAGCTCATCAATAAGAAGGACAGAATGTGGTCGCGTCAGATAGTGAAGAGCAATGCAGCATAACGATTTATCACAGTTTCCCCTTAATGCCTGCTGCAGCGGCTCGGCAGCGAAGTGGCACATTATATTAAACACTGAGTTCTCAGGTTCAAATATGTGGATGAACTGAAAAAAAAAGAGACAAATACTATATAACAGAAGGATACATACACAATTTATGAATGATAACAGTAGATAATCGCATATCCAGTGTATTATGTGCAATGTTTTACCCCTTACATACTATTTAAATCAAATTTGACCCATTTTGACATTTGACAGCAATAAAATTACCCAAAATATCATTCCTTTCACCTAAAATATAATGCCTTTTTTTAAAGTGACCCAAAATACACAAACCGTTTTTCTAATTTTAAAAAAAATTATCATTTTTGTAAAGGTGCTACAATTTTTTGTACAGTAAGGGAAAAAAAAAAAAGATTTGATCCCCTGCTGATTTTGTTACGTTTGCAGATTGACGATTAAATGATCAGACTATAATTTTAATAGTAGATTTATTTAAACAGCGAGAGACAGAATAACAACGAAATCATCCAGAAAAACACATTTCAAAAAAGTTCTAAATTAATGTGCATTTTAATGAGTGAAATAAATATTGGGATCCCCTATCAATCAGCAAGATTTCTGGCTCCTAGGTGTCAGAAGGAATGCTGCCTATGACCCCAAGAACACCATCCACACTGTCAAACATGGAGGTGAAAACATTATGCTTTGGGGCCGTTTTGCTGCTAATGGGACAGAATATTTTCACCCCATCAAAATGGACGATGGACAATGGCATGTACAGTCAAATCTTAAGTAAGAACCTCCTTAGCCAGGGCATTCAAACTAGGTCGAGAACGGGCATTACACCATGATAATAACCAAAAACACACGGCCAAGTCAACAGCACATTAAGGTCCTGGAGTGTCCTAGTTAGACTCCAGACCTTAATCAAATACAAAATCTGTGGCGGAAGCTAAAGGTTTAAGGTGCCAAACATCAGCCTTGAAACCTTGACGACTTGAAGGGGATCTGCAAAGAGGACTGGGACATAATCCCTTCTTAAATGTGTGCAAACCTAGTGGCCAACTACAACAAGGGTTTTGCAAGATCTTGTTTTGGAAAGGGGTCAAACACTTACTTTACCAATTAAAACTTTTTTCATCGTATTAATTTATAATGCATTTTTCTGAACGTTTTTGTTGTTATTCTGTCTTTTACTAATAAAACAAACCTACCATTAAAATTATAGACTAATAATTTTTTTTTGTCAGTTGGAGGTTTCAAAGAATCCTCCTGCCTTTCTCCCTTTCAAAGGCAGCTGGAATAGACTCCAGCAGATCCCTGTGACCCCGAATTAGAGAATAAGTGGGTATAAAATATGAATGAATAAAAAAAAAAAAACCTGAACTATCAGATCTTTAAATCCAGCCTGAAAACACATCTGTTTAGTTATGATGTTACTAAATGAGTACTGTGCTACGTCCAAACGACTGCATCATTTTATATTATTCACCGTTTTTATTCATTTTAAAATCAGAATAACAATTTGGCCTTTATTATTATATTATAATTTGCCTTTTCATTTTGTAATACTTTTTGGTGTATATCTAAAGGCTGTCCCAAATCTATACCAGTATCCTCCTCCTCCTACTGCAGCAAATGTTCAGTTATCGTGTCTATGCAATCCTTATTTTCCAGATGTTTCTGCTGGTTGTGTAACAGTTAAAAAACAGGTCATTCAGGCCTAAGCTATAATCTCTGGTTTAAGAAATAAATGACTGGAATAAAATGCCCAGACAACCTCAATAAATCTGTGTGAAGTAGATAAGCTCGGTAAACACAGGCATCCAAATAAATATATATATAAAAAAATATTCTGAGTTCACACTGCATGGATTTTTACACGCGGACAGGTTGAGAGATTGTGTGTTATTTGCTTATCACTATTTTGATTTTAAAACTTAGTTTGCGGACCCGACAGATTTGTCGGTAATTCTTTCTGTTGTAAAATCATAAATTGTGTAACTTTCCTGTTGCTGATCCATTGTGTAAAGTGAACTAAACGTTTTTTTGCTATTCTTTCTGTACTCTTCTGCGTTATCCCGAACACTCTGCACATCAACAGTTAAAGGATTTAGCCAGGGCATCTAGGCCAGGCGGGATAAACAGCACACACACTTTATTTCTGTGCGAGTCAGAGCGAATGGCCTCAGGGGCACACACCCTTTCCATGTCCTATTACTGACACAATATTATACCACTCTGA